>OZ010787.1:4608300-5059028 GCA_963932465.1 Maratus speciosus
CTGTTTTTATGATTACTGTTGTTGTAGCTGTTGTTATGAGATTGAATTTATATGCACGAGACTGAGAGTTTGTTTATTTAAGAATATTAAAATGTTTCATTTTCTAATAAAAAAAATTATGAATGTAATATTATTTTAATTTATATAATAACACTATTTCTACCAAGAGGTGTCAAAAGACACCTTTCGGATTTTAACTTAAAATTATTCTCTAAGTTTAATCATTTCTCCACAATTATTTTTTTGACTTTTCATACAATAGTTGTTAAATTAAATCAGCGATATAATTTTCCTCCATTTTATCCTGGATTTAAACATATGCAGATGGTATACCTATTTCTACCATGAGGTGTCTTTTGACACCTTAAGGATTTCATAAGTTCTAATTTCTAAGGATTTCATAATTTCTAATTTTAAACAATTTTACATATAAATATCAACACAATATTACAGCATCATATCAATTGTAATCAGATTAGAGAATCCCGATTTCAGTTGTAACGGAAAATACAGAAGTTGTTGCATAACTTTGATATTTGCTTGCTTTACACCATGTTGCATTTTAGTGTAGATCATTGCAGTGATTAGTTCTAAAAAATATAATAACAAATTTTGTTCTCCAACTCTGGTAGTGAGTTCAACACATATGAATTTTTTTTTCATTCGCGTAAAAACTGTGGTATTGAATGAGGAAAGAGTTTTATTACACTGCTGTTTTTATGATTACTGTTGTTGTAGCTGTTGTTATAAGATTGAATTTATATGCACGAGACTGAAAGTTTGTTGATTTAAGAATATTAAAATGTTTCATTTTCTAATAAAAAAAATTATGAAGGTAATATTATTTTAATTTATATAATAACACTATTTCTACAAAGAGGTGTCAAAAAACACCTTTCGGATTTTAACTTAAAATTATTCTCTAAGTTTAATCATTTCTCCACAATTATTTTTTTGACTTTTCATACAATAGTTGTTAAATTAATTCAGCGATATAATTTTCCTCCATTTTATCCTGGATTTAAACATATGCAGATGGTATACCTATTTCTACCATGAGGTGTCTTTTGACACCTTAAGGATTTCATAAGTTCTAATTTCAAAGGATTTCATAATTTCTAATTTTAAAAAATTTTACATATAAATATCAACACAATATTACAGCATCGTATCAATTGTAATCAGATTAGAGAATCCCGATTTCAGTTGTAACGGAAAATACAGGAGTTGTTGCTTAACATTGATTTTTGCTTGCTTTACACCATGTTGAATTTTAGTGTAGATCATTGCAGTCATTAGTTCTAAAAAATATAATAACACATTTTGTTCTCCAATTCTGGTAGTGAGTTCAATACATATGAATTTTTTTTTCATTCGCGTAAAAACTGTGGTATTGAATGAGGAAAGAGTTTTATTACACTGCTGTTTTTATGATTACTGTTGTTGTAGCTGTTGTTATCAGATTGAATTTATATGCACGAGACTGAAAGTTTGTTGATTTAAGAATATTAAAATGTTTCATTTTCTAATCAAAAAAAAATTATGAAGGTAATATTATTTTAATTTATATAATAACACTATTTCTACCAAGAGGTGTCAAAAGACACCTTTCGGATTTTAACTTAAAATTATTCTCTAAGTTTAATCATTGCTCCAGAATTATTTTTTTGACTTTTCATACAATAGTTGTTAAATTAATTCAGCGATATAATTTTCCTCCATTTTATCCTGGATTTAAACATATGCAGATGGTATACCTATTTCTACCATGAGGTGTCTTTTGACACCTTAAGGATTTCATAAGTTCTAATTTCTCAGGATTTCATAATTTCTAATTTTAAAAAATTTTACATATAAATATCAACACAATATTACAGCATCGTATCAATTGTAATCAGATTAGATAATCCCGATTTCAGTTGTAACGGAAAATACAGAAGTTGTTGCATAACTTTGATATTTGCTTGCTTTACGCGATGTTGCATTTTAGTGTAGATCATTGCAGTGATTAGTTCTAAAAAATATAATAACACATTTTGTTCTCCAATTCTGGTAGTGAGTTCAACACATATGAATTTTTTTTTTCATTCGCGTAAAAACAGTGGTATTGAATGAGGAAAGAGTTTTATTACACTGCTGTTTTTATGATTACTGTTGTTGTAGCTGTTGTTATAAGACTGAATTTATATGCACGAGACTGAGAGTTTGTTGATTTAAGAATATTAAAATGTTTCATTTTCTAATAAAAAAAAATTATGAATGTAATATTATTTTAATTTATATAATAACACTATTTCTACCAAGAGGTGTCAAAAGACACCTTTCGGATTTTAACTTAAAATTATTCTCTAAGTTTAATCATTTCTCCACAATTATTTTTTTGACTTTTCATACAATAGTTGTTAAATTAATTCAGCGATATAATTTTCCTCCATTTTATCCTGGATTTAAACATATGCAGATGGTATACCTATTTCTACCATGAAGTGTCTTTTGACACCTTAAGGATTTCATAAGTTCTAATTTCTAAGGATTTCATAATTTCTAATTTTAAACAATTTTACATATAAATATCAACACAATATTACAGCATCGTATAAATTTTAATCAGAATAGAGAATCCCGACTTCAGTTGTAACGGAAAATACAGGAGTTGTTGCTTAACTTTGATTTTCGCTTGCTTTACACCATGTTGCATTTTAGTGTAGATCATTGCAGTGATTAGTTCTAAAAATATAATAACACATTTTGTTCTCCAATTCTGGTAGTGAGTTCAATACATATGAATATTTTTTTCATTCGCGTAAAAACTGTGGTATTGAATGAGGAAAGTGTTTTATTACACTGCTGTTTTTATGATTACTGTTGTTGTAGCTGTTGTTATAAGATTGAATTTATATGCACGAGACTGAAAGTTTGTTGATTTAAGAATATTAAAATGTTTCATTTTCTAATAAAAAAAATTATGAAAGTAATATTATTTTAATTTATATAATAACACTATTTCTACCAAGAGGTGTCAAAAGACACCTTTCGGATTTTAACTTAAAATTATTCTCTAAGTTTAATCATTTCTCCACAATTATTTTTTTGACTTTTCATACAATAGTTGTTAAATTAAATCAGCGATATAATTTTCCTCCATTTTATCCTGGATTTAAACATATGCAGATGGTATACCTATTTCTACCATGAGGTGTCTTTTGACACCTTAAGGATTTCATAAGTTCTAATTTCTAAGGATTTCCTAATTTCTAATTTTAAACAATTTTACATATAAATATCAACACAATATTACAGCATCATATCAATTGTAATCAGATTAGAGAATCCCGATTTCAGTTGTAACGGAAAATACAGAAGTTGTTGCATAACTTTGATATTTGCTTGCTTTACACCATGTTGCATTTTAGTGTAGATCATTGCAGTGATTAGTTCTAAAAAATATAATAACAAATTTTGTTCTCCAACTCTGGTAGTGAGTTCAACACATATGAATTTTTTTTTTCATTCGCGTAAAAACTGTGGTATTGAATGAGGAAAGAGTTTTATTACACTGCTGTTTTTATGATTACTGTTGTTGTAGCTGTTGTTATAAGATTGAATTTATATGCACGAGACTGAAAGTTTGTTGATTTAAGAAGATTAAAATGTTTCATTTTCTAATAAAAAAAATTATGAAGGTAATATTATTTTAATTTATATAATAACACTATTTCTACCAAGAGGTGTCAAAAGACACCTTTCGGATTTTAACTTAAAATTATTCTCTAAGTTTAATCATTTCTCCACAATTATTTTTTTGACTTTTCATACAATAGTTGTTAAATTAATTCAGCGATATAATTTTCCTCCATTTTATCCTGGATTTAAACATATGCAGATGGTATACCTATTTCTACCATGAGGTGTCTTTTGACACCTTAAGGATTTCATAAGTTCTAATTTCAAAGGATTTCATAATTTCTAATTTTAAAAAATTTTACATATAAATATCAACACAATATTACAGCATCGTATCTATTGTAATCAGATTAGAGAATCCCGATTTCAGTTGTAACGGAAAATACAGGAGTTGTTGCTTAACATTGATTTTTGCTTGCTTTACACCATGTTGAATTTTAGTGTAGATCATTGCAGTCATTAGTTCTAAAAAATATAATAACACATTTTGTTCTCCAATTCTGGTAGTGAGTTCAACACGTATGAATTTTTTTTTCATTCGCGTAAAAACTGTGGTATTGAATGAGGAAAGAGTTTTATTACACTGCTGTTTTTATGATTACTGTTGTTGTAGCTGTTGTTATAAGATTGAATTTATATGCACGAGACTGAAAGTTTGCTGATTTAAGAATATTAAAATGTTTCATTTTCTAATAAAAAAAAAATTATGAATGTAATATTATTTTAATTTATATAATAGCACTATTTCTACCAAGAGGTGTAAAAAGACACCTTTCGGATTTAAACTTAAAACTATTCTCTAAGTTTAATCATTTCTCCACAATTATTTTTTTGACTTTTCATACAATAGTTGTTAAATTAATTCAGCGATATAATTTTCCTCCATTTTATCCTGGATTTAAACATATGCAGATGGTATACCTATTTCTACCATGAGGTGTCTTTTGACACCTTAAGGATTTCATAAGTTCTAATTTCAAAGGATTTCATAATTTCTAATTTTAAAAAATTTTACATATAAATATCAACACAATATTACAGCATCGTATCTATTGTAATCAGATTAGAGAATCCCGATTTCAGTTGTAACGGAAAATACAGGAGTTGTTGCTTAACATTGATTTTTGCTTGCTTTACACCATGTTGAATTTTAGTGTAGATCATTGCAGTCATTAGTTCTAAAAAATATAATAACACATTTTGTTCTCCAATTCTGGTAGTGAGTTCAACACGTATGAATTTTTTTTTCATTCGCGTAAAAACTGTGGTATTGAATGAGGAAAGAGTTTTATTACACTGCTGTTTTTATGATTACTGTTGTTGTAGCTGTTGTTATAAGATTGAATTTATATGCACGAGACTGAAAGTTTGCTGATTTAAGAATATTAAAATGTTTCATTTTCTAATAAAAAAAAAATTATGAATGTAATATTATTTTAATTTATATAATAGCACTATTTCTACCAAGAGGTGTAAAAAGACACCTTTCGGATTTAAACTTAAAACTATTCTCTAAGTTTAATCATTTCTCCACAATTATTTTTTTGACTTTTAATACAATAGTTGTTAAATTAATTCAGCGATATAATTTTCCTCCATTTTATCCTGGATTTAAACATATGCAGATGGTATACCTATTTCTACCATGAGGTGTCTTTTGACACCTTAAGGATTTCATAAGTTCTAATTTCTAAGGATTTCATAATTTCTAATTTTAAACAATTTTACATATAAATATCAACACAATATTACAGCATCGTATCAATTGTAATCAGATTAGAGAATCCCGATTTCAGTTGTAACGGAAAATACAGATATTGTTGCATAACTTTGATATTTGCTTGCTTTACACCATGTTGCATTTTAGTGTAGATCATTGCAGTGATTAGATCTAAACAATATAATAACACATTTTGTTCTCCAATTCTGGTAGTGAGTTCAACACATATGAATTTTTTTTTTCATTCGCGTACAAACTGTGGTATTGAATGAGGAAAGAGTTTTATTACACTGCTGTTTTTATGATTACTGTTGTTGTAGCTGTTGTTATAAGATTGAATTTATATGCACGAGACTGAAAGTTTGTTGATTTAAGAATATTAAAATGTTTCATTTTCTAATTTTAAAAAAATTATGAAGGTAATATTATTTTAATTTATATAATAACTCTATTTCTACCAAGAGGTGTCAAAAGACACCTTTCGGATTTTAACTTAAAATTATTCAAGTTTAATCATTTCTCCACAATTATTTTTTTTACTTTTCATACAATAGTTGTTAAATTAATTCAGCGGTATAATTTTCCTCCATTTTATCCTGGATTTAAACATATGTAGATGGTCTACCTATTTCTACCATGAGGTGTCTCTTGACACCTTAAGGATTTCATAAGTTCTAATTTCTAAGGATTTCATAATTTCTAATTTTAAACAATTTACATATAAATATCAACACAATATTACAGCATCGTATCAATTGTAATCAGATTAGAGAATCCCGATTTCAGTTGTAACGGAAAATACAGAAATTGAGGCATAACTTTGATATTTGCTTGCTTTACACCATGTTGCATTTTAGTGTAGATCATTGCAGTCATTACTTCTAAAAAATATAATAACCCATTTTTTCTCCAATTCTGGTAGTGAGTTCAATACATTTGAATTTTTTTTCATTCGCGTAAAAACTGTGGTATTGAATAAGGAATGAGTTTTATTACACTGCTGACTTTATGATTACCATGTTGTAGCTGTTGTTATAAGATTGAATTTATATGCACGAGACTGAAAGTTTGTTGATTTAAGAATATTAAAATGTTTCATTTTCTAATAAAAAAAATTATGAAGGTAATATTATTTTAATTTATATAATAACACTATTTCTACCAAGAGGTGTCAAAAGACACCTTTCGGATTTTAACTTAAAATTATTCTCTAAGTTTAATCATTTCTCCACAATTATTTTTTTGACTTTTCATACAATAGTTGTTAAATTAATTCAGCGATATAATTTTCCTCCATTTTATCCTGGATTTAAACATATGCAGATGGTATACCTATTTCTACCATGAGGTGTCTTTTGACACCTTAAGGATTTCATAAGTTCTAATTTCAAAGGATTTCATAATTTCTAATTTTAAAAAATTTTACATATAAATATCAACACAATATTACAGCATCGTATCTATTGTAATCAGATTAGAGAATCCCGATTTCAGTTGTAACGGAAAATACAGGAGTTGTTGCTTAACATTGATTTTTGCTTGCTTTACACCATGTTGAATTTTAGTGTAGATCATTGCAGTCATTAGTTCTAAAAAATATAATAACACATTTTGTTCTCCAATTCTGGTAGTGAGTTCAATACATATGAATTTTTTTTCATTCTCGTAAAAACTGTGGTATTGAATGAGGAAAGAGTTTTATTACACTGCTGTTTTTATGATTACTGTTGTTGTAGCTGTTGTTATCAGATTGAATTTATATGCACGAGACTGAAAGTTTGTTGATTTAAGAATATTAAAATGTTTCATTTTCTAATTAAAAAAAAATTATGATGGTAATATTATTTTAATTTATATAATAACACTATTTCTACCAAGAGGTGTCAAAAGACACCTTTCGGATTTTAACTTAAAATTATTCTCTAAGTTTAATCATTTCTCCAGAATTATTTTTTTGACTTTTCATACAATAGTTGTTAAATTAATTCAGCGATATAATTTTCCTCCATTTTATCCTGGATTTAAACATATGCAGATGGTATACCTATTTCTACCATGAGGTGTCTTTTGACACCTTAAGGATTTCATAAGTTCTAATTTCTCAGGATTTCATAATTTCTAATTTTAAAAAAATTTACATATAAATATCAACACAATATTACAGCATCGTATCAATTGTAATCAGATTAGATAATCCCGATTTCAGTTGTAACGG
Organism: Maratus speciosus; assembly: GCA_963932465.1. Lineage (NCBI taxonomy): Eukaryota > Metazoa > Arthropoda > Arachnida > Araneae > Salticidae > Maratus > Maratus speciosus. Next base: position 4,615,920 of record OZ010787.1, read on the forward strand.
AAAATACAGAAGTTGTTGCATAAATTTGATATTTGCTTGCTTTACGCGATGTTGCATTTTAGTGTAGATCATTGCAGTGATTAGTTCTAAAAAATATAATAACACATTTTGTTCTCCAATTCTGGTAGTGAGTTCAACACATATGAATTTTTTTTTCATTCGCGTAAAAACTGTGGTATTGAATGAGGAAAGAGTTTTATTACACTGCTGTTTTTATTATTACTGTTGTTGTAGCTGTTGTTATAAGACTGAATTTATATGCACGAGACTGAGAGTTTGTTGATTTAAGAATATTAAAATGTTTCATTTTCTAATAAAAAAAAATTATGAATGTAATATTATTTTAATTTATATAATAACACTATTTCTACCAAGAGGTGTCAAAAGACACCTTTCGGATTTTAACTTAAAATTATTCAAGTTTAATCATTTCTCCACAATTATTTTTTTGACTTTTCATACAATAGTTGTTAAATTAATTCAGCGATATATTTTTCCTCCATTTTATCCTGGATTTAAACATATGCAGATGGTATACCTATTTCTACCATGAGGTGTCTTTTGACACCTTAAGGATTTCATAAGTTCTAATTTCTAAGGATTTCATAATTTCTAATTTTAAACAATTTTAAATATAAATATCAACACAATATTACAGCATCGTATCAATTGTAATCAGATTAGAGAATCCCGATTTCAGTTGTAACGGAAAATACAGAAATTGTTGCATAACTTTGATATTTGCTTGCTTTACACCATGTTGCATTTTAGTGTAGATCATTGCAGTGATTAGTTCTAAAAATATAATAACACATTTTGTTCTCCAATTCTGGTAGTGAGTTCAATACATATGAATTTTTTTTTCATTCGCGTAAAAACTGTGGTATTGAATGTGGAAAGAGTTTTATTACACTGTTGTTTTTATGTTTACTCTTGTTGTAGCTGTTGTTATAAGATTGAATTTATATGCACGAGACTGAAAGTTTGTTGATTTAAGAATATTAAAATGTTTCATTTTATAATTTTAAAAAAATTATGAAGGTAATATTATTTTAATTTATATAATAACACTATTTCTACCAGGAGGTGTCAAAAGACACCTTTCGGATTTTAACTTAAAATTATTCAAGTTTAATCATTTCTCCACAATTATTTTTTTTACTTTTCATACAATAGTTGTTAAATTAATTCAGCGGTATAATTTTCCTCCATTTTATCCTGGATTTAAACATATGTAGATGGTCTACCTATTTCTACCATGAGGTGTCTCTTGACACCTTAAGGATTTCATAAGTTCTAATTTCTAAGGATTTCATAATTTCTAATTTTAAACAATTTACATATAAATATCAACACAATATTACAGCATCGTATCAATTGTAATCAGATTAGAGAATCCCGATTTCAGTTGTAACGGAAAATACAGAAATTGAGGCATAACTTTGATATTTGCTTGCTTTACACCATGTTGCATTTTAGTGTAGATCATTGCAGTCATTACTTCTAAAAAATATAATAACCCATTTTTTCTCCAATTCTGCTAGTGAGTTCAATACATTTGAATTTTTTTTCATTCGCGTAAAAACTGTGGTATTGAATAAGGAATGAGTTTTATTACACAGCTGACTTTATGATTACCATGTTGTAGCTGTTGTTATAAGATTGAATTTATATGCACGAGACTGAAAGTTTGTTGATTTAAGAATATTAAAATGTTTCATTTTCTAATAAAAAAAATTATGAAGGTAATATTATTTTAATTTATATAATAACACTATTTCTACCAAGAGGTGTCAAAAGACACCTTTCGGATTTTAACTTAAAATTATTCTGTAAGTTTAATCATTTCTCCACAATTATTTTTTTGACTTTTCATACAATAGTTGTTAAATTAATTCAGCGATATAATTTTCCTCCATTTTATCCTGGATTTAAACATATGCAGATGGTATACCTATTTCTACCATGAGGTGTCTTTTGACACCTTAAGGATTTCATAAGTTCTAATTTCAAAGGATTTCATAATTTCTAATTTTAAAAAATTTTACATATAAATATCAACACAATATTACAGCATCGTATCTATTGTAATCAGATTAGAGAATCCCGATTTCAGTTGTAACGGAAAATACAGGAGTTGTTGCTTAACATTGATTTTTGCTTGCTTTACACCATGTTGAATTTTAGTGTAGATCATTGCAGTCATTAGTTCTAAAAAATATAATAACACATTTTGTTCTCCAATTCTGGTAGTGAGTTCAATACATATGAATTTTTTTTCATTCGCGTAAAAACTGTGGTATTGAATGAGGAAAGAGTTTTATTACACTGCTGTTTTTATGATTACTGTTGTTGTAGCTGTTGTTATCAGATTGAATTTATATGCACGAGACTGAAAGTTTGTTGATTTAAGAATATTAAAATGTTTCATTTTCTAATTAAAAAAAAATTATGATGGTAATATTATTTTAATTTATATAATAACACTATTTCTACCAAGAGGTGTCAAAAGACACCTTTCGGATTTTAACTTAAAATTATTCTCTAAGTTTAATCATTTCTCCAGAATTATTTTTTTGACTTTTCATACAATAGTTGTTAAATTAATTCAGCGATATAATTTTCCTCCATTTTATCCTGGATTTAAACATATGCAGATGGTATACCTATTTCTACCATGAGGTGTCTTTTGACACCTTAAGGATTTCATAAGTTCTAATTTCTCAGGATTTCATAATTTCTAATTTTAAAAAAATTTACATATAAATATCAACACAATATTACAGCATCGTATCAATTGTAATCAGATTAGATAATCCCGATTTCAGTTGTAACGGAAAATACAGAAGTTGTTGCATAAATTTGATATTTGCTTGCTTTACGCGATGTTGCATTTTAGTGTAGATCATTGCAGTGATTAGTTCTAAAAAATATAATAACACATTTTGTTCTCCAATTCTGGTAGTGAGTTCAACACATATGAATTTTTTTTTTCATTCGCGTAAAAACTGTGGTATTGAATGAGGAAAGAGTTTTATTACACTGCTGTTTTTATGATTACTGTTGTTGTAGCTGTTGTTATAAGACTGAATTTATATGCACGAGACTGAGAGTTTGTTGATTTAAGAATATTAAAATGTTTCATTTTCTAATAAAAAAAAATTATGAATGTAATATTATTTTAATTTATATAATAACACTATTTCTACCAAGAGGTGTCAAAAGACACCTTTCGGATTTTAACTTAAAATTATTCAAGTTTAATCATTTCTCCACAATTATTTTTTTGACTTTTCATACAATAGTTGTTAAATTAATTCAGCGATATAATTTTCCTCCATTTTATCCTGGATTTAAACATATGCAGATGGTATACCTATTTCTACCATGAGGTGTCTTTTGACACCTTAAGGATTTCATAAGTTCTAATTTCTAAGGATTTCATAAGTTCTAATTTCTAAGGATTTCATAATTTCTAATTTTAAACAATTTTACATATAAATATCAACACAATATTACAGCATCGTATAAATTTTAATCAGAATAGAGAATCCCGACTTCAGTTGTAACGGAAAATACAGGAGTTGTTGCTTAACTTTGATTTTCGCTTGCTTTACACCATGTTGCATTTTAGTGTAGATCATTGCAGTGATTAGTTCTAAAAATATAATAACACATTTTGTTCTCCAATTCTGGTAGTGAGTTCAATACATATGAATATTTTTTTCATTCGCGTAAAAACTGTGGTATTGAATGAGGAAAGTGTTTTATTACACTGCTGTTTTTATGATTACTGTTGTTGTAGCTGTTGTTATAAGATTGAATTTATATGCACGAGACTGAAAGTTTGTTGATTTAAGAATATTAAAATGTTTCATTTTCTAATAAAAAAAATTATGAAAGTAATATTATTTTAATTTATATAATAACACTATTTCTACCAAGAGGTGTCAAAAGACACCTTTCGGATTTTAACTTAAAATTATTCTCTAAGTTTAATCATTTCTCCACAATTATTTTTTTGACTTTTCATACAATAGTTGTTAAATTAAATCAGCGATATAATTTTCCTCCATTTTATCCTGGATTTAAACATATGCAGATGGTATACCTATTTCTACCATGAGGTGTCTTTTGACACCTTAAGGATTTCATAAGTTCTAATTTCTAAGGATTTCCTAATTTCTAATTTTAAACAATTTTACATATAAATATCAACAGAATATTACAGCATCATATCAATTGTAATCAGATTAGAGAATCCCGATTTCAGTTGTAACGGAAAATACAGAAGTTGTTGCATAACTTTGATATTTGCTTGCTTTAAACCATGTTGCATTTTAGTGTAGATCATTGCAGTGATTAGTTCTAAAAAATATAATAACAAATTTTGTTCTCCAACTCTGCTAGTGATTTCAACACATATGAATTTTTTTTTCATTCGCGTAAAAACTGTGGTATTGAATGAGGAAAGAGTTTTATTACACTGCTGTTTTTATGATTACTGTTGTTGTAGCTGTTGTTATAAGATTGAATTTATATGCACGAGACTGAAAGTTTGTTGATTTAAGAAGATTAAAATGTTTCATTTTCTAATAAAAAAAATTATGAAGGTAATATTATTTTAATTTATATAATAACACTATTTCTACCAAGAGGTGTCAAAAGACACCTTTCGGATTTTAACTTAAAATTATTCTCTAAGTTTAATCATTTCTCCACAATTATTTTTTTGACTTTTCATACAATAGTTGTTAAATTAATTCAGCGATATAATTTTCCTCCATTTTATCCTGGATTTAAACATATGCAGATGGTATACCTATTTCTACCATGAGGTGTCTTTTGACACCTTAAGGATTTCATAAGTTCTAATTTCTCAGGATTTCATAATTTCTAATTTTAAAAAAATTTACATATAAATATCAACACAATATTACAGCATCGTATCAATTGTAATCAGATTAGATAATCCCGATTTCAGTTGTAACGGAAAATACAGAAGTTGTTGCATAAATTTGATATTTGCTTGCTTTACGCGATGTTGCATTTTAGTGTAGATCATTGCAGTGATTAGTTCTAAAAAATATAATAACACATTTTGTTCTCCAATTCTGGTAGTGAGTTCAACACATATGAATTTTTTTTTCATTCGCGTAAAAACTGTGGTATTGAATGAGGAAAGAGTTTTATTACACTGCTGTTTTTATTATTACTGTTGTTGTAGCTGTTGTTATAAGACTGAATTTATATGCACGAGACTGAGAGTTTGTTGATTTAAGAATATTAAAATGTTTCATTTTCTAATAAAAAAAAATATGAATGTAATATTATTTTAATTTATATAATAACACTATTTCTACCAAGAGGTGTCAAAAGACACCTTTCGGATTTTAACTTAAAATTATTCAAGTTTAATCATTTCTCCACAATTATTTTTTTGACTTTTCATACAATAGTTGTTAAATTAATTCAGCGATATAATTTTCCTCCATTTTATCCTGGATTTAAACATATGCAGATGGTATACCTATTTCTACCATGAGGTGTCTTTTGACACCTTAAGGATTTCATAAGTTCTAATTTCTAAGGATTTCATAATTTCTAATTTTAAACAATTTTAAATATAAATATCAACACAATATTACAGCATCGTATCAATTGTAATCAGATTAGAGAATCCCGATTTCAGTTGTAACGGAAAATACAGAAATTGTTGCATAACTTTGATATTTGCTTGCTTTACACCATGTTGCATTTTAGTGTAGATCATTGCAGTGATTAGTTCTAAAAATATAATAACACATTTTGTTCTCCAATTCTGGTAGTGAGTTCAATACATATGAATTTTTTTTTCATTCGCGTAAAAACTGTGGTATTGAATGTGGAAAGAGTTTTATTACACTGTTGTTTTTATGTTTACTCTTGTTGTAGCTGTTGTTATAAGATTGAATTTATATGCACGAGACTGAAAGTTTGTTGATTTAAGAATATTAAAATGTTTCATTTTATAATTTTAAAAAAATTATGAAGGTAATATTATTTTAATTTATATAATAACACTATTTCTACCAGGAGGTGTCAAAAGACACCTTTCGGATTTTAACTTAAAATTATTCAAGTTTAATCATTTCTCCACAATTATTTTTTTTACTTTTCATACAATAGTTGTTAAATTAATTCAGCGGTATAATTTTCCTCCATTTTATCCTGGATTTAAACATATGTAGATGGTCTACCTATTTCTACCATGAGGTGTCTCTTGACACCTTAAGGATTTCATAAGTTCTAATTTCTAAGGATTTCATAATTTCTAATTTTAAACAATTTACATATAAATATCAACACAATATTACAGCATCGTATCAATTGTAATCAGATTAGAGAATCCCGATTTCAGTTGTAACGGAAAATACAGAAATTGAGGCATAACTTTGATATTTGCTTGCTTTACACCATGTTGCATTTTAGTGTAGATCATTGCAGTCATTACTTCTAAAAAATATAATAACCCATTTTTTCTCCAATTCTGCTAGTGAGTTCAATACATTTGAATTTTTTTTCATTCGCGTAAAAACTGTGGTATTGAATAAGGAATGAGTTTTATTACACTGCTGACTTTATGATTACCATGTTGTAGCTGTTGTTATAAGATTGAATTTATATGCACGAGACTGAAAGTTTGTTGATTTAAGAATATTAAAATGTTTCATTTTCTAATAAAAAAAATTATGAAGGTAATATTATTTTAATTTATATAATAACACTATTTCTACCAAGAGGTGTCAAAAGACACCTTTCGGATTTTAACTTAAAATTATTCTCTAAGTTTAATCATTTCTCCACAATTATTTTTTTGACTTTTCATACAATAGTTGTTAAATTAATTCAGCGATATAATTTTCCTCCATTTTATCCTGGATTTAAACATATGCAGATGGTATACCTATTTCTACCATGAGGTGTCTTTTGACACCTTAAGGATTTCATAAGTTCTAATTTCAAAGGATTTCATAATTTCTAATTTTAAAAAATTTTACATATAAATATCAACACAATATTACAGCATCGTATCTATTGTAATCAGATTAGAGAATCCCGATTTCAGTTGTAACGGAAAATACAGGAGTTGTTGCTTAACATTGATTTTTGCTTGCTTTACACCATGTTGAATTTTAGTGTAGATCATTGCAGTCATTAGTTCTAAAAAATATAATAACACATTTTGTTCTCCAATTCTGGTAGTGAGTTCAATACATATGAATTTTTTTTCATTCGCGTAAAAACTGTGGTATTGAATGAGGAAAGAGTTTTATTACACTGCTGTTTTTATGATTACTGTTGTTGTAGCTGTTGTTATCAGATTGAATTTATATGCACGAGACTGAAAGTTTGTTGATTTAAGAATATTAAAATGTTTCATTTTCTAATTTAAAAAAAATTATGATGGTAATATTATTTTAATTTATATAATAACACTATTTCTACCAAGAGGTGTCAAAAGACACCTTTCGGATTTTAACTTAAAATTATTCTCTAAGTTTAATCATTTCTCCAGAATTATTTTTTTGACTTTTCATACAATAGTTGTTAAATTAATTCAGCGATATAATTTTCCTCCATTTTATCCTGGATTTAAACATATGCAGATGGTATACCTATTTCTACCATGAGGTGTCTTTTGACACCTTAAGGATTTCATAAGTTCTAATTTCTCAGGATTTCATAATTTCTAATTTTAAAAAAATTTACATATAAATATCAACACAATATTACAGCATCGTATCAATTGTAATCAGATTAGATAATCCCGATTTCAGTTGTAACGGAAAATACAGAAGTTGTTGCATAAATTTGATATTTGCTTGCTTTACGCGATGTTGCATTTTAGTGTAGATCATTGCAGTGATTAGTTCTAAAAAATATAATAACACATTTTGTTCTCCAATTCTGGTAGTGAGTTCAACACATATGAATTTTTTTTTTCATTCGCGTAAAAACTGTGGTATTGAATGAGGAAAGAGTTTTATTACACTGCTGTTTTTATGATTACTGTTGTTGTAGCTGTTGTTATAAGACTGAATTTATATGCACGAGACTGAGAGTTTGTTGATTTAAGAATATTAAAATGTTTCATTTTCTAATAAAAAAAAATTATGAATGTAATATTATTTTAATTTATATAATAACACTATTTCTACCAAGAGGTGTCAAAAGACACCTTTCGGATTTTAACTTAAAATTATTCAAGTTTAATCATTTCTCCACAATTATTTTTTTGACTTTTCATACAATAGTTGTTAAATTAATTCAGCGATATAATTTTCCTCCATTTTATCCTGGATTTAAACATATGCAGATGGTATACCTATTTCTACCATGAGGTGTCTTTTGACACCTTAAGGATTTCATAAGTTCTAATTTCTAAGGATTTCATAAGTTCTAATTTCTAAGGATTTCATAATTTCTAATTTTAAACAATTTTACATATAAATATCAACACAATATTACAGCATCGTATAAATTTTAATCAGAATAGAGAATCCCGACTTCAGTTGTAACGGAAAATACAGGAGTTGTTGCTTAACTTTGATTTTCGCTTGCTTTACACCATGTTGCATTTTAGTGTAGATCATTGCAGTGATTAGTTCTAAAAATATAATAACACATTTTGTTCTCCAATTCTGGTAGTGAGTTCAATACATATGAATATTTTTTTCATTCGCGTAAAAACTGTGGTATTGAATGAGGAAAGTGTTTTATTACACTGCTGTTTTTATGATTACTGTTGTTGTAGCTGTTGTTATAAGATTGAATTTATATGCACGAGACTGAAAGTTTGTTGATTTAAGAATATTAAAATGTTTCATTTTCTAATAAAAAAAATTATGAAAGTAATATTATTTTAATTTATATAATAACACTATTTCTACCAAGAGGTGTCAAAAGACACCTTTCGGATTTTAACTTAAAATTATTCTCTAAGTTTAATCATTTCTCCACAATTATTTTTTTGACTTTTCATACAATAGTTGTTAAATTAAATCAGCGATATAATTTTCCTCCATTTTATCCTGGATTTAAACATATGCAGATGGTATACCTATTTCTACCATGAGGTGTCTTTTGACACCTTAAGGATTTCATAAGTTCTAATTTCTAAGGATTTCCTAATTTCTAATTTTAAACAATTTTACATATAAATATCAACAGAATATTACAGCATCATATCAATTGTAATCAGATTAGAGAATCCCGATTTCAGTTGTAACGGAAAATACAGAAGTTGTTGCATAACTTTGATATTTGCTTGCTTTAAACCATGTTGCATTTTAGTGTAGATCATTGCAGTGATTAGTTCTAAAAAATATAATAACAAATTTTGTTCTCCAACTCTGCTAGTGATTTCAACACATATGAATTTTTTTTTTCATTCGCGTAAAAACTGTGGTATTGAATGAGGAAAGAGTTTTATTACACTGCTGTTTTTATGATTACTGTTGTTGTAGCTGTTGTTATAAGATTGAATTTATATGCACGAGACTGAAAGTTTGTTGATTTAAGAAGATTAAAATGTTTCATTTTCTAATAAAAAAAATTATGAAGGTAATATTATTTTAATTTATATAATAACACTATTTCTACCAAGAGGTGTCAAAAGACACCTTTCGGATTTTAACTTAAAATTATTCTCTAAGTTTAATCATTTCTCCACAATTATTTTTTTGACTTTTCATACAATAGTTGTTAAATTAATTCAGCGATATAATTTTCCTCCATTTTATCCTGGATTTAAACATATGCAGATGGTATACCTATTTCTACCATGAGGTGTCTTTTGACACCTTAAGGATTTCATAAGTTCTAATTTCAAAGGATTTCATAATTTCTAATTTTAAAAAATTTTACATATAAATATCAACACAATATTACAGCATCGTATCTATTGTAATCAGATTAGAGAATCCCGATTTCAGTTGTAACGGAAAATACAGGAGTTGTTGCTTAACATTGATTTTTGCTTGCTTTACACGATGTTGAATTTTAGTGTAGATCATTGCAGTCATTAGTTCTAAAAAATATAATAACACATTTTGTTCTCCAATTCTGGTAGTGAGTTCAATACATATGAATTTTTTTTCATTCGCGTAAAAACTGTGGTATTGAATGAGGAAAGAGTTTTATTACACTGCTGTTTTTATGATTACTGTTGTTGTAGCTGTTGTTATCAGATTGAATTTATATGCACGAGACTGAAAGTTTGTTGATTTAAGAATATTAAAATGTTTCATTTTCTAATTAAAAAAAATTATGATGGTAATATTATTTTAATTTATATAATAACACTATTTCTACCAAGAGGTGTCAAAAGACACCTTTCGGATTTTAACTTAAAATTATTCTCTAAGTTTAATCATTTCTCCAGAATTATTTTTTTGACTTTTCATACAATAGTTGTTAAATTAATTCAGCGATATAATTTTCCTCCATTTTATCCTGGATTTAAACATATGCAGATGGTATACCTATTTCTACCATGAGGTGTCTTTTGACACCTTAAGGATTTCATAAGTTCTAATTTCTCAGGATTTCATAATTTCTAATTTTAAAAAAATTTACATATAAATATCAACACAATATTACAGCATCGTATCAATTGTAATCAGGTTAGATAATCCCGATTTCAGTTGTAACGGAAAATACAGAAGTTGTTGCATAAATTTGATATTTGCTTGCTTTACGCGATGTTGCATTTTAGTGTAGATCATTGCAGTGATTAGTTCTAAAAAATATAATAACAAATATTTTGTTCTCCAATTCTGGTAGTGAGTTCAACACATATGAATTTTTTTTTTTCATTCGCGTAAAAACTGTGGTATTGAATGAGGAAAGAGTTTTATTACACTGCTGTTTTTATGATTACTGTTGTTGTAGCTGTTGTTATAAGACTGAATTTATATGCACGAGACTGAGAGTTTGTTGATTTAAGAATATTAAAATGTTTCATTTTCTAATAAAAAAAAGTTATGAATGTAATATTATTTTAATTTATATAATAACACTATTTCTACCAAGAGGTGTCAAAAGACACCTTTCGGATTTTAACTTAAAATTATTCAAGTTTAATCATTTCTCCACAATTATTTTTTTGACTTTTCATACAATAGTTGTTAAATTAATTCAGCGATATAATTTTCCTCCATTTTATCCTGGATTTAAACATATGCAGATGGTATACCTATTTCTACCATGAGGTGTCTTTTGACACCTTAAGGATTTCATAAGTTCTAATTTCTAAGGATTTCATAATTTCTAATTTTAAACAATTTTAAATATAAATATCAACACAATATTACAGCATCGTATCAATTGTAATCAGATTAGAGAATCCCGATTTCAGTTGTAACGGAAAATACAGAAATTGTTGCATAACTTTGATATTTGTTTGCTTTACACCATGTTGCATTTTAGTGTAGATCATTGCAGTGATTAGTTCTAAAAATATAATAACACATTTTGTTCTCCAATTCTGGTAGTGAGTTCAATGCATATGAATTTTTTTTTCATTCGCGTAAAAACTGTGGTATTGAATGTGGAAAGAGTTTTATTACACTGTTGTTTTTATGTTTACTCTTGTTGTAGCTGTTGTTATAAGATTGAATTTATATGCACGAGACTGAAAGTTTGTTGATTTAAGAATATTAAAATGTTTCATTTTCTAATTAAAAAAAATTATGAAAGTAATATTATTTTAATTTATATAATAACACTATTTCTACCAAGAGGTGTCAAAAGACACCTTTCGGATTTTAACTTAAAATTATTCAAGTTTAATCATTTCTCCACAATTATTTTTTTTACTTTTCATACAATAGTTGTTAAATTAATTCAGCGATATAATTTTCCTCCATTTTATCCTGGATTTAAACATATGCAGATGGTATACCTATTTCTACCATGAGGTGTCTTTTGACACCTTAAGGATTTCATAAGTTCTAATTTCAAAGGATTTCATAATTTCTAATTTTAAAAAATTTTACATATAAATATCAACACAATATTACAGCATCGTATAAATTTTAATCAGAATAGAGAATCCCGACTTCAGTTGTAACGGAAAATACAGGAGTTGTTGCTTAACTTTGATTTTCGCTTGCTTTACACCATGTTGCATTTTAGTGTAGATCATTGCAGTGATTAGTTCTAAAAATATAATAACACATTTTGTTCTCCAATTCTGGTAGTGAGTTCAATACATATGAATATTTTTTTCATTCGCGTAAAAACTGTGGTATTGAATGAGGAAAGTGTTTTATTACACTGCTGTTTTTATGATTACTGTTGTTGTAGCTGTTGTTATAAGATTGAATTTATATGCACGAGACTGAAAGTTTGTTGATTTAAGAATATTAAAATGTTTCATTTTCTAATAAAAAAAATTATGAAAGTAATATTATTTTAATTTATATAATAACACTATTTCTACCAAGAGGTGTCAAAAGACACCTTTCGGATTTTAACTTAAAATTATTCTCTAAGTTTAATCATTTCTCCACAATTATTTTTTTGACTTTTCATACAATAGTTGTTAAATTAAATCAGCGATATAATTTTCCTCCATTTTATCCTGGATTTAAACATATGCAGATGGTATACCTATTTCTACCATGAGGTGTCTTTTGACACCTTAAGGATTTCATAAGTTCTAATTTCTAAGGATTTCCTAATTTCTAATTTTAAACAATTTTACATATAAATATCAACAGAATATTACAGCATCATATCAATTGTAATCAGATTAGAGAATCCCGATTTCAGTTGTAACGGAAAATACAGAAGTTGTTGCATAACTTTGATATTTGCTTGCTTTAAACCATGTTGCATTTTAGTGTAGATCATTGCAGTGATTAGTTCTAAAAAATATAATAACAAATTTTGTTCTCCAACTCTGCTAGTGATTTCAACACATATGAATTTTTTTTTTCATTCGCGTAAAAACTGTGGTATTGAATGAGGAAAGAGTTTTATTACACTGCTGTTTTTATGATTACTGTTGTTGTAGCTGTTGTTATAAGATTGAATTTATATGCACGAGACTGAAAGTTTGTTGATTTAAGAAGATTAAAATGTTTCATTTTCTAATAAAAAAAATTATGAAGGTAATATTATTTTAATTTATATAATAACACTATTTCTACCAAGAGGTGTCAAAAGACACCTTTCGGATTTTAACTTAAAATTATTCTCTAAGTTTAATCATTTCTCCACAATTATTTTTTTGACTTTTCATACAATAGTTGTTAAATTAATTCAGCGATATAATTTTCCTCCATTTTATCCTGGATTTAAACATATGCAGATGGTATACCTATTTCTACCATGAGGTGTCTTTTGACACCTTAAGGATTTCATAAGTTCTAATTTCAAAGGATTTCATAATTTCTAATTTTAAAAAATTTTACATATAAATATCAACACAATATTACAGCATCGTATCTATTGTAATCAGATTAGAGAATCCCGATTTCAGTTGTAACGGAAAATACAGGAGTTGTTGCTTAACATTGATTTTTGCTTGCTTTACACGATGTTGAATTTTAGTGTAGATCATTGCAGTCATTAGTTCTAAAAAATATAATAACACATTTTGTTCTCCAATTCTGGTAGTGAGTTCAATACATATGAATTTTTTTTCATTCGCGTAAAAACTGTGGTATTGAATGAGGAAAGAGTTTTATTACACTGCTGTTTTTATGATTACTGTTGTTGTAGCTGTTGTTATCAGATTGAATTTATATGCACGAGACTGAAAGTTTGTTGATTTAAGAATATTAAAATGTTTCATTTTCTAATTAAAAAAAATTATGATGGTAATATTATTTTAATTTATATAATAACACTATTTCTACCAAGAGGTGTCAAAAGACACCTTTCGGATTTTAACTTAAAATTATTCTCTAAGTTTAATCATTTCTCCAGAATTATTTTTTTGACTTTTCATACAATAGTTGTTAAATTAATTCAGCGATATAATTTTCCTCCATTTTATCCTGGATTTAAACATATGCAGATGGTATACCTATTTCTACCATGAGGTGTCTTTTGACACCTTAAGGATTTCATAAGTTCTAATTTCTCAGGATTTCATAATTTCTAATTTTAAAAAAATTTACATATAAATATCAACACAATATTACAGCATCGTATCAATTGTAATCAGGTTAGATAATCCCGATTTCAGTTGTAACGGAAAATACAGAAGTTGTTGCATAAATTTGATATTTGCTTGCTTTACGCGATGTTGCATTTTAGTGTAGATCATTGCAGTGATTAGTTCTAAAAAATATAATAACAAATATTTTGTTCTCCAATTCTGGTAGTGAGTTCAACACATATGAATTTTTTTTTTTCATTCGCGTAAAAACTGTGGTATTGAATGAGGAAAGAGTTTTATTACACTGCTGTTTTTATGATTACTGTTGTTGTAGCTGTTGTTATAAGACTGAATTTATATGCACGAGACTGAGAGTTTGTTGATTTAAGAATATTAAAATGTTTCATTTTCTAATAAAAAAAAGTTATGAATGTAATATTATTTTAATTTATATAATAACACTATTTCTACCAAGAGGTGTCAAAAGACACCTTTCGGATTTTAACTTAAAATTATTCAAGTTTAATCATTTCTCCACAATTATTTTTTTGACTTTTCATACAATAGTTGTTAAATTAATTCAGCGATATAATTTTCCTCCATTTTATCCTGGATTTAAACATATGCAGATGGTATACCTATTTCTACCATGAGGTGTCTTTTGACACCTTAAGGATTTCATAAGTTCTAATTTCTAAGGATTTCATAATTTCTAATTTTAAACAATTTTAAATATAAATATCAACACAATATTACAGCATCGTATCAATTGTAATCAGATTAGAGAATCCCGATTTCAGTTGTAACGGAAAATACAGAAATTGTTGCATAACTTTGATATTTGTTTGCTTTACACCATGTTGCATTTTAGTGTAGATCATTGCAGTGATTAGTTCTAAAAATATAATAACACATTTTGTTCTCCAATTCTGGTAGTGAGTTCAATGCATATGAATTTTTTTTTCATTCGCGTAAAAACTGTGGTATTGAATGTGGAAAGAGTTTTATTACACTGTTGTTTTTATGTTTACTCTTGTTGTAGCTGTTGTTATAAGATTGAATTTATATGCACGAGACTGAAAGTTTGTTGATTTAAGAATATTAAAATGTTTCATTTTCTAATTAAAAAAAATTATGAAAGTAATATTATTTTAATTTATATAATAACACTATTTCTACCAAGAGGTGTCAAAAGACACCTTTCGGATTTTAACTTAAAATTATTCAAGTTTAATCATTTCTCCACAATTATTTTTTTTACTTTTCATACAATAGTTGTTAAATTAATTCAGCGATATAATTTTCCTCCATTTTATCCTGGATTTAAACATATGCAGATGGTATACCTATTTCTACCATGAGGTGTCTTTTGACACCTTAAGGATTTCATAAGTTCTAATTTCAAAGGATTTCATAATTTCTAATTTTAAAAAATTTTACATATAAATATCAACACAATATTACAGCATCGTATCTATTGTAATCAGATTAGAGAATCCCGATTTCAGTTGTAACGGAAAATACAGGAGTTGTTGCTTAACATTGATTTTTGCTTGCTTTACACCATG
Source organism: Maratus speciosus (assembly GCA_963932465.1). Classification (NCBI taxonomy): domain Eukaryota; kingdom Metazoa; phylum Arthropoda; class Arachnida; order Araneae; family Salticidae; genus Maratus; species Maratus speciosus. Next base: position 4,631,643 of record OZ010787.1, read on the forward strand.
TTGAATTTTAGTGTAGATCATTGCAGTCATTAGTTCTAAAAAATATAATAACACATTTTGTTCTCCAATTCTGGTAGTGAGTTCAACACGTATGAATTTTTTTTTCATTCGCGTAAAAACTGTGGTATTTAATGAGGAAAGAGTTTTATTACACTGCTGTTTTTATGATTACTGTTGTTGTAGCTATTGTTATAAGATTGAATTTATATGCACGAGACTGAAAGTTTGTTGATTTAAGAATATTAAAATGTTTCATTTTCTAATTTTAAAAAAATTATGAAGGTAATATTATTTTAATTTATATAATAACACTATTTCTACCAGGAGGTGTCAAAAGACACCTTTCGGATTTTAACTTAAAATTATTCAAGTTTAATCATTTCTCCACAATTATTTTTTTTACTTTTCATACAATAGTTGTTAAATTAATTCAGCGGTATAATTTTCCTCCATTTTATCCTGGATTTAAACATATGTAGATGGTCTACCTATTTCTACCATGAGGTGTCTTTTGACACCTTAAGGATTTCATAAGTTCTAATTTCTAAGGATTTCATAATTTCTAATTTTAAACAATTTACATATAAATATCAACACAATATTACAGCATCGTATCAATTGTAATCAGATTAGAGAATCCCGATTTCAGTTGTAACGGAAAATACAGAAATTGAGGCATAACTTTGATATTTGCTTGCTTTACACCATGTTGCATTTTAGTGTAGATCATTGCAGTCATTACTTCTAAAAAATATAATAACCCATTTTTTCTCCAATTCTGGTAGTGAGTTCAATACATTTGAATTTTTTTTCATTCGCGTAAAAACTGTGGTATTGAATAAGGAATGAGTTTTATTACACTGCTGACTTTATGATTACCATGTTGTAGCTGTTGTTATAAGATTGAATTTATATGCTCGAGACTGAAAGTTTGTTGAGTTAAGAATATTAAAATGTTTCATTTTCTAATTAAAAAAAAATTATGAAGGTAATATTATTTTAATTTATATAATAACTCTATTTCTACCAAGAGGTGTCAAAAGACACCTTTCGGATTTTAACTTAAAATTATTCAAGTTTAATCATTTCTCCACAATTATATTTTTGACTTTTCATACAATAGTTGTTAAATTAATTCAGCGATATAATTTTCCTCCATTTTATCATGGATTTAAACATATGCAGATGGTATACCTATTTCTACCGTGAGGTGTCTTTTGACACCTTAAGGATTTCATAAGTTCTAATTTCTAAGGATTTCATAATTTCTAATTTTAAACAATTTTACATATAAATATCAACACAATATTACAGCATCGTATAAATTTTAATCAGATTAGAGAATACCGATTTCAGTTGTAACGGAAAATACAGGAGTAGTTGCTTAACTTTGATTTTCGCTTGCTTTACACCATGTTGCATTTTAGTGTAGTTCATTGCAGTCATTAGTTCTAAAAAATATAATAACACATTTTGTTCTCCAATTCTTGTAGTGAGTTCAATACATTTGAATTTTTTTTCATTCGCGTAAAAACTGTGGTATTGAATAAGGAAAGAGTTTTATTACACTGCTGTCTTTATGATTACTGTTGTTGTAGCTGTTGTTATACGATTGAATTTATATGCTCGAGACTGAAAGTTTGTTGATTTAAGAATATTAAAATGTTTCATTTTCTAATAAAAAAAATTATGAAAGTAATATTATATTAATTTATATAATAACACTATTTCTACCAAGAGGTGTCAAAAGACACCTTTCGGATTTTAACTTAAAATTATTCTCTAAGTTTAATCATTTCTCCACAATTATTTTTTTGACTTTTCATACAATAGTTGTTAAATTAAATCAGCGATATAATTTTCCTCCATTTTATCCTGGATTTAAACATATGCAGATGGTATACCTATTTCTACCATGAGGGGTCTTTTGACACCTTAAGGATTTCATAAGTTCTAATTTCTAAGGATTTCATAATTTCTAATTTTAAACAATTTTACATATAAATATCAACACAATATTACAGCATCATATCAATTGTAATCAGATTAGAGAATCCCGATTTCAGTTGTAACGGAAAATACAGAAGTTGTTGCATAACTTTAATATTTGCTTGCTTTACACCATGTTGCATTTTAGTGTAGATCATTGCAGTGATTAGTTCTAAAAAACATAATAACAAATTTTGTTCTCCAACTCTGGTAGTGAGTTCAACACATATGAATTTTTTTTTCATTCGCGTAAAAACTGTGGTATTGAATGAGGAAAGAGTTTTATTACACTGCTGTTTTTATGATTACTGTTGTTGTAGCTGTTGTTATAAGATTGAATTTATATGCACGAGACTGAAAGTTTGTTGATTTAAGAATATTAAAAATGTTTCATTTTCTAATAAAAAAAATTATGAAGGTAATATTATTTTAATTTATATAATAACACTATTTCTACCAAGAGGTGTCAAAAGACACCTTTCGGATTTTAACTTAAAATTATTCTCTAAGTTTAATCATTTCTCCACAATTATTTTTTTGACTTTTCATACAATAGTTGTTAAATTAATTCAGCGATATAATTTTCCTCCATTTTATCCTGGATTTAAACATATGCAGATGGTATACCTATTTCTACCATGAGGTGTCTTTTGACACCTTAAGGATTTCATAAGTTCTAATTTCAAAGGATTTCATAATTTCTAATTTTAAAAAATTTTACATATAAATATCAACACAATATTACAGCATCGTATCTATTGTAATCAGATTAGAGAATCCCGATTTCAGTTGTAACGGAAAATACAGGAGTTGTTGCTTAACATTGATTTTTGCTTGCTTTACACCATGTTGAATTTTAGTGTAGATCATTGCAGTCATTAGTTCTAAAAAATATAATAACACATTTTGTTCTCCAATTCTGGTAGTGAGTTCAATACATATGAATTTTTTTTTCATTCGCGTAAAAACTGTGGTATTGAATGTGGAAAGAGTTTTATTACACTGTTGTTTTTATGTTTACTCTTGTTGTAGCTGTTGTTATAAGATTGAATTTATATGCACGAGACTGAAAGTTTGTTGATTTAAGAATATTAAAATGTTTCATTTTCTAATTAAAAAAAATTATGAAGGTAATATTATTTTAATTTATATAATAACACTATTTCTACCAAGAGGTGTCAAAAGACACCTTTCGGATTTTAACTTAAAATTATTCAAGTTTAATCATTTCTCCACAATTATTTTTTTTACTTTTCATACAATAGTTGTTAAATTAATTCAGCGATATAATTTTCCTCCATTTTATCCTGGATTTAAACATATACAGATGGTATACCTATTTCTACCATGAGGTGTCTTTTGACACCTTAAGGATTTCATAAGTTCTAATTTCAAAGGATTTCATAATTTCTAATTTTAAACAATTTTACATATAAATATCAACACAATATTACAGCATCGTATCAATTGTAATCAGATTAGAGAATCCCGATTTCAGTTGTAACGGAAAATACAGATATTGTTGCATAACTTTGATATTTGCTTGCTTTACACCATGTTGCATTTTAGTGTAGATCATTGCAGTGATTAGATCTAAACAATATAATAACACATTTTGTTCTCCAATTCTGGTAGTGAGTTCAACACATATGAATTTTTTTTTTCATTCGCGTACAAACTGTGGTATTGAATGAGGAAATAGTTTTATTACACTGCTGTTTTTATGATTACTGTTGTTGTAGCTGTTGTTATAAGATTGAATTTATATGCACGAGACTGAAAGTTTGTTGATTTAAGAATATTAAAATGTTTCATTTTCTAATTTTAAAAAAATTATGAAGGTAATATTATTTTAATTTATATAATAACACTATTTCTACCAAGAGGTGTCAAAAGACACCTTTCGGATTTTAACTTAAAATTATTCTCTAAGTTTAATCATTTCTCCAGAATTATTTTTTTGACTTTTCATACAATAGTTGTTAAATTAATTCAGCGATATAATTTTCCTCCATTTTATCCTGGATTTAAACATATGCAGATGGTATACCTATTTCTACCATGAGGTGTCTTTTGACACCTTAAGGATTTCATAAGTTCTAATTTCTCAGGATTTCATAATTTCTAATTTTAAAAAAATTTACATATAAATATCAACACAATATTACAGCATCGTATCAATTGTAATCAGATTAGATAATCCCGATTTCAGTTGTAACGGAAAATACAGAAGTTGTTGCATAAATTTGATATTTGCTTGCTTTACGCGATGTTGCATTTTAGTGTAGATCATTGCAGTCATTACTTCTAAAAAATATAATAACCCATTTTTTCTCCAATTCTGGTAGTGAGTTCAATACATTTGAATTTTTTTTCATTCGCGTAAAAACTGTGGTATTGAATAAGGAATGAGTTTTATTACACTGCTGACTTTATGATTACCATGTTGTAGCTGTTGTTATAAGATTGAATTTATATGCACGAGACTGAAAGTTTGTTGATTTAAGAATATTAAAATGTTTCATTTTCTAATAAAAAAAATTATGAAGGTAATATTATTTTAATTTATATAATAACACTATTTCTACCAAGAGGTGTCAAAAGACACCTTTCGGATTTTAACTTAAAATTATTCTCTAAGTTTAATCATTTCTCCACAATTATTTTTTTGACTTTTCATACAATAGTTGTTAAATTAATTCAGCGATATAATTTTCCTCCATTTTATCCTGGATTTAAACATATGCAGATGGTATACCTATTTCTACCATGAGGTGTCTTTTGACACCTTAAGGATTTCATAAGTTCTAATTTCAAAGGATTTCATAATTTCTAATTTTAAAAAATTTTACATATAAATATCAACACAATATTACAGCATCGTATCTATTGTAATCAGATTAGAGAATCCCGATTTCAGTTGTAACGGAAAATACAGGAGTTGTTGCTTAACATTGATTTTTGCTTGCTTTACACCATGTTGAATTTTAGTGTAGATCATTGCAGTCATTAGTTCTAAAAAATATAATAACACATTTTGTTCTCCAATTCTGGTAGTGAGTTCAATACATATGAATTTTTTTTCATTCTCGTAAAAACTGTGGTATTGAATGAGGAAAGAGTTTTATTACACTGCTGTTTTTATGATTACTGTTGTTGTAGCTGTTGTTATCAGATTGAATTTATATGCACGAGACTGAAAGTTTGTTGATTTAAGAATATTAAAATGTTTCATTTTCTAATTAAAAAAAAATTATGAATGTAATATTATTTTAATTTATATAATAACACTATTTCTACCAAGAGGTGTCAAAAGACACCTTTCGGATTTTAACTTAAAATTATTCAAGTTTAATCATTTCTCCACAATTATTTTTTTGACTTTTCATACAATAGTTGTTAAATTAATTCAGCGATATAATTTTCCTCCATTTTATCCTGGATTTAAACATATGCAGATGGTATACCTATTTCTACCATGAGGTGTCTTTTGACACCTTAAGGATTTCATAAGTTCTAATTTCTAAGGATTTCATAATTTCTAATTTTAAACAATTTTAAATATAAATATCAACACAATATTACAGCATCGTATCAATTGTAATCAGATTAGAGAATCCCGATTTCAGTTGTAACGGAAAATACAGAAATTGTTGCATAACTTTGATATTTGCTTGCTTTACACCATGTTGCATTTTAGTGTAGATCATTGCAGTGATTAGTTCTAAAAATATAATAACACATTTTGTTCTCCAATTCTGGTAGTGAGTTCAATACATATGAATTTTTTTTTCATTCGCGTAAAAACTGTGGTATTGAATGTGGAAAGAGTTTTATTACACTGTTGTTTTTATGTTTACTCTTGTTGTAGCTGTTGTTATAAGATTGAATTTATATGCACGAGACTGAAAGTTTGTTGATTTAAGAATATTAAAATGTTTCATTTTATAATTTTAAAAAAATTATGAAGGTAATATTATTTTAATTTATATAATAACACTATTTCTACCAGGAGGTGTCAAAAGACACCTTTCGGATTTTAACTTAAAATTATTCAAGTTTAATCATTTCTCCACAATTATTTTTTTTACTTTTCATACAATAGTTGTTAAATTAATTCAGCGGTATAATTTTCCTCCATTTTATCCTGGATTTAAACATATGTAGATGGTCTACCTATTTCTACCATGAGGTGTCTCTTGACACCTTAAGGATTTCATAAGTTCTAATTTCTAAGGATTTCATAATTTCTAATTTTAAACAATTTACATATAAATATCAACACAATATTACAGCATCGTATCAATTGTAATCAGATTAGAGAATCCCGATTTCAGTTGTAACGGAAAATACAGAAATTGAGGCATAACTTTGATATTTGCTTGCTTTACACCATGTTGCATTTTAGTGTAGATCATTGCAGTCATTACTTCTAAAAAATATAATAACCCATTTTTTCTCCAATTCTGGTAGTGAGTTCAATACATTTGAATTTTTTTTCATTCGCGTAAAAACTGTGGTATTGAATAAGGAATGAGTTTTATTACACTGCTGACTTTATGATTACCATGTTGTAGCTGTTGTTATAAGATTGAATTTATATGCACGAGACTGAAAGTTTGTTGATTTAAGAATATTAAAATGTTTCATTTTCTAATAAAAAAAATTATGAATGTAATATTATTTTAATTTATATAATAACACTATTTCTACCAAGAGGTGTCAAAAGACACCTTTCGGATTTTAACTTAAAATTATTCTCTAAGTTTAATCATTTCTCCACAATTATTTTTTTGACTTTTCATACAATAGTTGTTAAATTAATTCAGCGATATAATTTTCCTCCATTTTATCCTGGATTTAAACATATGCAGATGGTATACCTATTTCTACCATGAGGTGTCTTTTGACACCTTAAGGATTTCATAAGTTCTAATTTCAAAGGATTTCATAATTTCTAATTTTAAAAAATTTTACATATAAATATCAACACAATATTACAGCATCGTATCAATTGTAATCAGATTAGAGAATCCCGATTTCAGTTGTAACGGAAAATACAGGAGTTGTTGCTTAACATTGATTTTTGCTTGCTTTACACCATGTTGAATTTTAGTGTAGATCATTGCAGTCATTAGTTCTAAAAAATATAATAACACATTTTGTTCTCCAATTCTGGTAGTGAGTTCAATACATATGAATTTTTTTTTCATTCGCGTAAAAACTGTGGTATTGAATGAGGAAAGAGTTTTATTACACTGCTGTTTTTATGATTACTGTTGTTGTAGCTGTTGTTATCAGATTGAATTTATATGCACGAGACTGAAAGTTTGTTGATTTAAGAATATTAAAATGTTTCATTTTCTAATTAAAAAAAAATTATGATGGTAATATTATTTTAATTTATATAATAACACTATTTCTACCAAGAGGTGTCAAAAGACACCTTTCGGATTTTAACTTAAAATTATTCTCTAAGTTTAATCATTTCTCCAGAATTATTTTTTTGACTTTTCATACAATAGTTGTTAAATTAATTCAGCGATATAATTTTCCTCCATTTTATCCTGGATTTAAACATATGCAGATGGTATACCTATTTCTACCATGAGGTGTCTTTTGACACCTTAAGGATTTCATAAGTTCTAATTTCTCAGGATTTCATAATTTCTAATTTTAAAAAAATTTACATATAAATATCAACACAATATTACAGCATCGTATCAATTGTAATCAGATTAGATAATCCCGATTTCAGTTGTAACGGAAAATACAGAAGTTGTTGCATAAATTTGATATTTGCTTGCTTTACGCGATGTTGCATTTTAGTGTAGATCATTGCAGTGATTAGTTCTAAAAAATATAATAACACATTTTGTTCTCCAATTCTGGTAGTGAGTTCAACACATATGAATTTTTTTTTTCATTCGCGTAAAAACTGTGGTATTGAATGAGGAAAGAGTTTTATTACACTGCTGTTTTTATGATTACTGTTGTTGTAGCTGTTGTTATAAGACTGAATTTATATGCACGAGACTGAGAGTTTGTTGATTTAAGAATATTAAAATGTTTCATTTTCTAATAAAAAAAAATTATGAATGTAATATTATTTTAATTTATATAATAACACTATTTCTACCAAGAGGTGTCAAAAGACACCTTTCGGATTTTAACTTAAAATTATTCAAGTTTAATCATTTCTCCACAATTATTTTTTTGACTTTTCATACAATAGTTGTTAAATTAATTCAGCGATATAATTTTCCTCCATTTTATCCTGGATTTAAACATATGCAGATGGTATACCTATTTCTACCATGAGGTGTCTTTTGACACCTTAAGGATTTCATAAGTTCTAATTTCTAAGGATTTCATAATTTCTAATTTTAAACAATTTTAAATATAAATATCAACACAATATTACAGCATCGTATCAATTGTAATCAGATTAGAGAATCCCGATTTCAGTTGTAACGGAAAATACAGAAATTGTTGCATAACTTTGATATTTGCTTGCTTTACACCATGTTGCATTTTAGTGTAGATCATTGCAGTGATTAGGTCTAAAAATATAATAACACATTTTGTTCTCCAATTCTGGTAGTGAGTTCAATACATATGAATTTTTTTTTCATTCGCGTAAAAACTGTGGTATTGAATGTGGAAAGAGTTTTATTACACTGTTGTTTTTATGTTTACTCTTGTTGTAGCTGTTGTTATAAGATTGAATTTATATGCACGAGACTGAAAGTTTGTTGATTTAAGAATATTAAAATGTTTCATTTTCTAATTTTAAAAAAATTATGAAGGTAATATTATTTTAATTTATATAATAACACTATTTCTACCAGGAGGTGTCAAAAGACACCTTTCGGATTTTAACTTAAAATTTTTCAAGTTTAATCATTTCTCCACAATTATTTTTTTTACTTTTCATACAATAGTTGTTAAATTAATTCAGCGGTATAATTTTCCTCCATTTTATCCTGGATTTAAACATATGTAGATGGTCTACCTATTTCTACCATGAGGTGTCTCTTGACACCTTAAGGATTTCATAAGTTCTAATTTCTAAGGATTTCATAATTTCTAATTTTAAACAATTTACATATAAATATCAACACAATATTACAGCATCGTATCAATTGTAATCAGATTAGAGAATCCCGATTTCAGTTGTAACGGAAAATACAGAAATTGAGGCATAACTTTGATATTTGCTTGCTTTACACCATGTTGCATTTTAGTGTAGATCATTGCAGTCATTACTTCTAAAAAATATAATAACCCATTTTTTCTCCAATTCTGGTAGTGAGTTCAATACATTTGAATTTTTTTTCATTCGCGTAAAAACTGTGGTATTGAATAAGGAATGAGTTTTATTACACTGCTGACTTTATGATTACCATGTTGTAGCTGTTGTTATAAGATTGAATTTATATGCACGAGACTGAAAGTTTGTTGATTTAAGAATATTAAAATGTTTCATTTTCTAATAAAAAAAATTATGAAGGTAATATTATTTTAATTTATATAATAACACTATTTCTACCAAGAGGTGTCAAAAGACACCTTTCGGATTTTAACTTAAAATTATTCTCTAAGTTTAATCATTTCTCCACAATTATTTTTTTGACTTTTCATACAATAGTTGTTAAATTAATTCAGCGATATAATTTTCCTCCATTTTATCCTGGATTTAAACATATGCAGATGGTATACCTATTTCTACCATGAGGTGTCTTTTGACACCTTAAGGATTTCATAAGTTCTAATTTCAAAGGATTTCATAATTTCTAATTTTAAAAAATTTTACATATAAATATCAACACAATATTACAGCATCGTATCTATTGTAATCAGATTAGAGAATCCCGATTTCAGTTGTAACGGAAAATACAGGAGTTGTTGCTTAACATTGATTTTTGCTTGCTTTACACCATGTTGAATTTTAGTGTAGATCATTGCAGTCATTAGTTCTAAAAAATATAATAACACATTTTGTTCTCCAATTCTGGTAGTGAGTTCAATACATATGAATTTTTTTTCATTCGCGTAAAAACTGTGGTATTGAATGAGGAAAGAGTTTTATTGCACTGCTGTTTTTATGATTACTGTTGTTGTAGCTGTTGTTATCAGATTGAATTTATATGCACGAGACTGAAAGTTTGTTGATTTAAGAATATTAAAATGTTTCATTTTCTAATTAAAAAAAATTATGATGGTAATATTATTTTAATTTATATAATAACACTATTTCTACCAAGAGGTGTCAAAAGACACCTTTCGGATTTTAACTTAAAATTATTCTCTAAGTTTAATCATTTCTCCAGAATTATTTTTTTGACTTTTCATACAATAGTTGTTAAATTAATTCAGCGATATAATTTTCTTCCATTTTATCCTGGATTTAAACATATGCAGATGGTATACCTATTTCTACCATGAGGTGTCTTTTGACACCTTAAGGATTTCATAAGTTCTAATTTCTCAGGATTTCATAATTTCTAATTTTAAAAAAATTTACATATAAATATCAACACAATATTACAGCATCGTATCAATTGTAATCAGATTAGATAATCCCGATTTCAGTTGTAACGGAAAATACAGAAGTTGTTGCATAAATTTGATATTTGCTTGCTTTACGCGATGTTGCATTTTAGTGTAGATCATTGCAGTGATTAGTTCTAAAAAAAAGTCCTTCCGGCCAGTGCCGGGAGGAAGAGGTAGCTTTCATAATCTTTATTTAAAAAAAGCCAAATTATATCATTCAAACACACGAAGCTCAATTTAATGGAAACCGACTATAGGAGATTCAATACTAATTTTTATCAATATAATGAATGAGAATTTCGCGAAATTAGTCAGCTTTATCCAAGCTGCTTTTCTTTAAAGTAACATATATTTGGCTGCCAAATTCGGCAATTTCTTAAAGTGCCTGTCATTTTAAGACAACATGGTGGATGAGGCTAAGCAGGTAACTTGGTCGAGACCTTAGTAATTGCTGTGCACATGCTCACTCACATCGGAATCGGTTAATATATAGGAGTGCTGTCGCATGCAAAAAATCAGATTTTTCAAAATGTCACCCACAATAGAAATTGAAACTGCTATATCTGAGCCATTTTTTAAGGTAAAGACAAACAAAAAATGCTCCTGAATCCTTATATCAAGGTCAAATACTTAAGAAAGAAACCTTTTTCAATTTCTAATTTTTTTGCACCTCACTTTAAATATATATATATTTTTTAATTTAATGGTCACCATTTTGAAACAAGATGGCTGATGAATCTGGCCAGCGAACTTGATCGAGGTGTTGATATATACTATCCACATGCCTTCTTACATCGAAATAGGCGAATACGTGTGTTTTCGCGTGACAAATACAAGATCGTTTCAAAATGTTAGCCATGCTAGACATTCAAAGTGCTATAAATCAACCATTTTTTAAGATATAAACAAAAGAACAAATTTTCAGAAACAAAAACTGCTCCGGAATCTTTGTATTAAGGCCAAATACATAAAAAAATCTTTTTCATTTTCCAATTGTTTAATACCTCATTTTGAATTTTAAATTTAATGTTTTTTTAATGGCAACCCTTTTGAAACAAGATGGCGAATGAAGCTGGCCATCGAACTCGGTCGAGACATTGGTATGTACTATGTACAGACCAAGTTACATCCAAATGGGTTCATAATTACGCCTGTTATCGCGTGACAAAAATCAGGTCGTTTTAAAATGTCAGCCACAAGAGAAATTCAAAATGTTATTACTCAGCCATTTTTTTTTAGATATAGACGAAAGAAAAACTGTTCCGGAATCTTTGTATTAAGGTCAAACACATACAAAAAAAATCTTTTTCACTTTCCAATTTTTTGGTATCTCATTTAAATTTTTTTATTTTTTAATTTTTTTAAATGGCCGCCATTTTGAAACAAGATGGCGGATGAAGCCGGCCAACGAACTCGGTCGAGATATTTGTATGTACTATGTACACCAAGGTACATCCAAGTCGGTTCATAAATACGCCTGTTATTACGTTAGAAACATCAGGACTTTTCAAAATGTCAGCCACTCTAGAAATTCAAAATGCTATAACTCAGCCATTTTTTAAGATATAGACGAAACAAAAACTGCTCCGAAATCTTTGTATAAAGGTCAAATACATAAGAAAAAATATTTTTCCATTTTCAATTTTTTGGTACCACACTTCAAATTTTAAATTTTTAAAAAAATTTTAAATGGCCGCCATTTTGAAAAAAAATGGCGGATGAAGCTGGCCAACGAACTCGGTCGAGAGATTGGTATGTACTATGCACACACTGAATTACATCCAAATCGGTTCATAAATACGCCTTTTATCGCGTGACAAAATTAAGGACGTTTCAAAATGTCAGCCACGCTAGAAATTCAAAATGCTATAACTCAGCCATTTTTTAAGATATAGACGAAACAAAAACTGCTCCGAAATCTTTGTATAAAGGTCAAATACATAAGAAAAAATATTTTTCCATTTTCAATTTTTTGGTACCACATTTCAAATTTTAAATTTTTAAAAAAATTTTAAATGGCCGCCATTTTGAAACAAAATGGCGGATGAAGCTGGCCAACGAACTCGGTCGAGAGATTGGTATGTACTATGTACACACTGAATTACATCGAAATCGGTTCATAAATACGCCTTTTATCGCGTGACAAAATTCAGGACGTTTCAAAATGTCAGCCACGCTAGAAATTCAAAATGCTATAACTCAGCCATTTGTTAAGATATAGACGAAACAAAAACTGCTCCGGAATCTTTGTATAAAGGTCAAATACATAAGAAAAAAATATTTTTCCATTTTTAATTTTTTGGTACCACATTTCAAGTTTTAAAAATTTTTTAAAAATTTTAATGGCCGCCATTTTGAAACAAAACGGCGGATGAAGCTGGCCAACGAACTCGGTCGAGAGATTGGTATGTACTATATACACACTGAATTACATCCAAATCGGTTCATAAATACGCCTTTTATCGCGTGACAAAATTCAGGACGTTTCAAAATGTCAGCCACGCTAGAAATTCAAAATGCTATAACTCAGCCATTTTTTAAGATATAGACGAAACAAAAACTGCTCCGGAATTTTTGTATAAAGGTAAAATACATAAGAAAAAAATATTTTTCCATTTTTAATTTTTTGGTACCAAATTTCAAGTTTTAAAATTTTTTAAAATTTTTAAATGGCCGCCATTTTGAAACAAAACGGCGGATGAAGCTGGCCAACGAACTCGGTCGAGACATTGGTATGTACTATGTACACACCGAATTTCATCGAAATCGGTTCATAATTACGGGAGTTACAGTGTGACATAGGTCAGATATATATATATATATATATATAGATATATATATATATATATATATATATATATATATATCAATTTTGAACGGAGGGTGGTTTCGGGGTCTGGGGGTCATGATCGATGAAAATATACCAAAATTTTTTGAAATCGCTTTCCTCCGAACGGCTGCAATAGGTAGCTTTTTTGTAAAGAAAGCTACCTAATATAATAACACATTTTGTTCTCCAATTCTGGTAGTGAGTTCAACACATATGAATTTTTTTTTTCATTCGCGTAAAAACTGTGGTATTGAATGAGGAAAGAGTTTTATTACACTGCTGTTTTTATGATTACTGTTGTTGTAGCTGTTGTTATAAGACTGAATTTATATGCACGAGACTGAGAGTTTGTTGATTTAAGAATATTAAAATGTTTCATTTTCTAATAAAAAAAAATTATGAATGTAATATTATTTTAATTTATATAATAACACTATTTCTACCAAGAGGTGTCAAAAGACACCTTTCGGATTTTAACTTAAAATTATTCAAGTTTAATCATTTCTCCACAATTATTTTTTTGACTTTTCATACAATAGTTGTTAAATTAATTCAGCGATATAATTTTCCTCCATTTTATCCTGGATTTAAACATATGCAGATGGTATACCTATTTCTACCATGAGGTGTCTTTTGACACCTTAAGGATTTCATAAGTTCTAATTTCTAAGGATTTCATAAGTTCTAATTTCTAAGGATTTCATAATTTCTAATTTTAAACAATTTTAAATATAAATATCAACACAATATTACAGCATCGTATCAATTGTAATCAGAATAGAGAATCCCGACTTCAGTTGTAACGGAAAATACAGGAGTTGTTGCTTAACTTTGATTTTCGCTTGCTTTACACCATGTTGCATTTTAGTGTAGATCATTGCAGTCATTAGTTCTAAAAAATACAATAACACATTTTGTTCTCCAATTCTGGTAGTGAGTTCAATACATATGAATTTTTTTTTTCATTCGCGTAAAAACTGTGGTATTGAATAAGGAAAGAGTTATATTACACTGCTGTTTTTATGATTACTGTTGTTGTAGCTGTTGTTATGAGATTGAATTTATATGCACGAGACTGAGAGTTTGTTTATTTAAGAATATTAAAATGTTTCATTTTCTAATAAAAAAAATTATGAATGTAATATTATTTTAATTTATATAATAACACTATTTCTACCAAGAGGTGTCAAAAGACACCTTTCGGATTTTAACTTAAAATTATTCTCTAAGTTTAATCATTTCTCCACAATTATTTTTTTGACTTTTCATACAATAGTTGTTAAATTAATTCAGCGACATAATTTTCCTCCATTTTATCCTGGATTTAAACATATGCAGATGGTATACCTATTTCTACCATGAGGTGTCTTTTGACACCTTAAGGATTTCATAAGTTCTAATTTCAAAGGATTTCATAATTTCTAATTTTAAAAAATTTTACATATAAATATCAACACAATATTACAGCATCGTATCAATTGTAATCAGATTAGAGAATCCCGATTTCAGTTGTAACGGAAAATACAGGAGTTGTTGCTTAACATTGATTTTTGCTTGCTTTACACCATGTTGAATTTTAGTGTAGATCATTGCAGTCATTAGTTCTAAAAAATATAATAACACATTTTGTTCTCCAATTCTGGTAGTGAGTTCAATACATATGAATTTTTTTTTCATTCGCGTAAAAACTGTGGTATTGAATGAGGAAAGAGTTTTATTACACTGCTGTTTTTATGATTACTGTTGTTGTAGCTGTTGTTATCAGATTGAATTTATATGCACGAGACTGAAAGTTTGTTGATTTAAGAATATTAAAATGTTTCATTTTCTAATCAAAAAAAAATTATGAAGGTAATATTATTTTAATTTATATAATAACACTATTTCTACCAAGAGGTGTCAAAAGACACCTTTCGGATTTTAACTTAAAATTATTCTCTAAGTTTAATCATTGCTCCAGAATTATTTTTTTGACTTTTCATACAATAGTTGTTAAATTAATTCAGCGATATAATTTTCCTCCATTTTATCCTGGATTTAAACATATGCAGATGGTATACCTATTTCTACCATGAGGTGTCTTTTGACACCTTAAGGATTTCATAAGTTCTAATTTCTCAGGATTTCATAATTTCTAATTTTAAAAAATTTTACATATAAATATCAACACAATATTACAGCATCGTATCAATTGTAATCAGATTAGATAATCCCGATTTCAGTTGTAACGGAAAATACAGAAGTTGTTGCATAACATTGATATTTGCATGCTTTACGCGATGTTGCATTTTAGTGTAGATCATTGCAGTGATTAGTTCTAAAAAATATAATAACACATTTTGTTCTCCAATTCTGGTAGTGAGTTCAACACATATGAATTTTTTTTTTCATTCGCGTAAAAACTGTGGTATTGAATGAGGAAAGAGTTTTATTACACTGCTGTTTTTATGATTACTGTTGTTGTAGCTGTTGTTATAAGACTGAATTTATATGCACGAGACTGAGAGTTTGTTGATTTAAGAATATTAAAATGTTTCATTTTCTAATAAAAAAAAATTATGAATGTAATATTATTTTAATTTATATAATAACACTATTTCTACCAAGAGGTGTCAAAAGACACCTTTCGGATTTTAACTTAAAATTATTCTCTAAGTTTAATCATTTCTCCACAATTATTTTTTTGACTTTTCATACAATAGTTGTTAAATTAATTCAGCGATATAATTTTCCTCCATTTTATCCTGGATTTAAACATATGCAGATGGTATACCTATTTCTACCATGAAGTGTCTTTTGACACCTTAAGGATTTCATAAGTTCTAATTTCTAAGGATTTCATAATTTCTAATTTTAAACAATTTTACATATAAATATCAACACAATATTACAGCATCGTATCAATTGTAATCAGATTAGAGAATCCCGATTTCAGTTGTAACGGAAAATACAGAAATTGTTGCATAACTTTGATATTTGCTTGCTTTACACCATGTTGCATTTTAGTGTAGATCATTGCAGTGATTAGTTCTAAAAATATAATAACACATTTTGTTCTCCAATTCTGGTAGTGAGTTCAATACATATGAATTTTTTTTTCATTCGCGTAAAAACTGTGGTATTGAATGTGGAAAGAGTTTTATTACACTGTTGTTTTTATGTTTACTCTTGTTGTAGCTGTTGTTATAAGATTGAATTTATATGCACGAGACTGAAAGTTTGTTGATTTAAGAATATTAAAATGTTTCATTTTCTAATTTTAAAAAAATTATGAAGGTAATATTATTTTAATTTATATAATAACACTATTTCTACCAGGAGGTGTCAAAAGACACCTTTCGGATTTTAACTTAAAATTTTTCAAGTTTAATCATTTCTCCACAATTATTTTTTTTACTTTTCATACAATAGTTGTTAAATTAATTCAGCGGTATAATTTTCCTCCATTTTATCCTGGATTTAAACATATGTAGATGGTCTACCTATTTCTACCATGAGGTGTCTCTTGACACCTTAAGGATTTCATAAGTTCTAATTTCTAAGGATTTCATAATTTCTAATTTTAAACAATTTACATATAAATATCAACACAATATTACAGCATCGTATCAATTGTAATCAGATTAGAGAATCCCGATTTCAGTTGTAACGGAAAATACAGAAATTGTTGCATAACTTTGATATTTGTTTGCTTTACACCATGTTGCATTTTAGTGTAGATCATTGCAGTCATTACTTCTAAAAAATATAATAACCCATTTTTTCTCCAATTCTGGTAGTGAGTTCAATACATTTGAATTTTTTTTCATTCGCGTAAAAACTGTGGTATTGAATAAGGAATGAGTTTTATTACACTGCTGACTTTATGATTACCATGTTGTAGCTGTTGTTATAAGATTGAATTTATATGCACGAGACTGAAAGTTTGTTGATTTAAGAATATTAAAATGTTTCATTTTCTAATAAAAAAAATTATGAAGGTAATATTATTTTAATTTATATAATAACACTATTTCTACCAAGAGGTGTCAAAAGACACCTTTCGGATTTTAACTTAAAATTATTCTCTAAGTTTAATCATTTCTCCACAATTATTTTTTTGACTTTTCATACAATAGTTGTTAAATTAATTCAGCGATATAATTTTCCTCCATTTTATCCTGGATTTAAACATATGCAGATGGTATACCTATTTCTACCATGAGGTGTCTTTTGACACCTTAAGGATTTCATAAGTTCTAATTTCAAAGGATTTCATAATTTCTAATTTTAAAAAATTTTACATATAAATATCAACACAATATTACAGCATCGTATCTATTGTAATCAGATTAGAGAATCCCGATTTCAGTTGTAACGGAAAATACAGGAGTTGTTGCTTAACATTGATTTTTGCTTGCTTTACACCATGTTGAATTTTAGTGTAGATCATTGCAGTCATTAGTTCTAAAAAATATAATAACACATTTTGTTCTCCAATTCTGGTAGTGAGTTCAATACATATGAATTTTTTTTCATTCGCGTAAAAACTGTGGTATTGAATGAGGAAAGAGTTTTATTGCACTGCTGTTTTTATGATTACTGTTGTTGTAGCTGTTGTTATCAGATTGAATTTATATGCACGAGACTGAAAGTTTGTTGATTTAAGAATATTAAAATGTTTCATTTTCTAATTAAAAAAAAATTATGATGGTAATATTATTTTAATTTATATAATAACACTATTTCTACCAAGAGGTGTCAAAAGACACCTTTCGGATTTTAACTTAAAATTATTCTCTAAGTTTAATCATTTCTCCAGAATTATTTTTTTGACTTTTCATACAATAGTTGTTAAATTAATTCAGCGATATAATTTTCTTCCATTTTATCCTGGATTTAAACATATGCAGATGGTATACCTATTTCTACCATGAGGTGTCTTTTGACACCTTAAGGATTTCATAAGTTCTAATTTCTCAGGATTTCATAATTTCTAATTTTAAAAAAAATTACATATAAATATCAACACAATATTACAGCATCGTATCAATTGTAATCAGATTAGATAATCCCGATTTCAGTTGTAACGGAAAATACAGAAGTTGTTGCATAAATTTGATATTTGCTTGCTTTACGCGATGTTGCATTTTAGTGTAGATCATTGCAGTGATTAGTTCTAAAAAAAAGTCCTTCCGGCCAGTGCCGGGAGGAAGAGGTAGCTTTCATAATCTTTATTTAAAAAAAGCCAAATTATATCATTCAAACACACGAAGCTCAATTTAATGGAAACCGACTATAGGAGATTCAATACTAATTTTTATCAATATAATGAATGAGAATTTCGCGAAATTAGTCAGCTTTATCCAAGCTGCTTTTCTTTAAAGTAACATATATTTGGCTGCCAAATTCGGCAATTTCTTAAAGTGCCTGTCATTTTAAGACAACATGGTGGATGAGGCTAAGCAGGTAACTTGGTCGAGACCTTAGTAATTGCTGTGCACATGCTCACTCACATCGGAATCGGTTAATATATAGGAGTGCTGTCGCATGCAAAAAATCAGATTTTTCAAAATGTCACCCACAATAGAAATTGAAACTGCTATATCTGAGCCATTTTTTAAGGTAAAGACAAACAAAAAATGCTCCTGAATCCTTATATCAAGGTCAAATACTTAAGAAAGAAACCTTTTTCAATTTCTAATTTTTTTGCACCTCACTTTAAATATATATATATTTTTTAATTTAATGGTCACCATTTTGAAACAAGATGGCTGATGAATCTGGCCAGCGAACTTGATCGAGGTGTTGATATATACTATCCACATGCCTTCTTACATCGAAATAGGCGAATACGTGTGTTTTCGCGTGACAAATACAAGATCGTTTCAAAATGTTAGCCATGCTAGACATTCAAAGTGCTATAAATCAACCATTTTTTAAGATATAAACAAAAGAACAAATTTTCAGAAACAAAAACTGCTCCGGAATCTTTGTATTAAGGCCAAATACATAAAAAAAATCTTTTTCATTTTCCAATTGTTTAATACCTCATTTTGAATTTTAAATTTAATGTTTTTTTAATGGCAACCCTTTTGAAACAAGATGGCGAATGAAGCTGGCCATCGAACTCGGTCGAGACATTGGTATGTACTATGTACAGACCAAGTTACATCCAAATGGGTTCATAATTACGCCTGTTATCGCGTGACAAAAATCAGGTCGTTTTAAAATGTCAGCCACAAGAGAAATTCAAAATGTTATTACTCAGCCATTTTTTTTTAGATATAGACGAAAGAAAAACTGTTCCGGAATCTTTGTATTAAGGTCAAACACATACAAAAAAAATCTTTTTCACTTTCCAATTTTTTGGTATCTCATTTAAATTTTTTTATTTTTTAATTTTTTTAAATGGCCGCCATTTTGAAACAAGATGGCGGATGAAGCCGGCCAACGAACTCGGTCGAGATATTTGTATGTACTATGTACACCAAGGTACATCCAAGTCGGTTCATAAATACGCCTGTTATTACGTTAGAAACATCAGGACTTTTCAAAATGTCAGCCACTCTAGAAATTCAAAATGCTATAACTCAGCCATTTTTTAAGATATAGACGAAACAAAAACTGCTCCGAAATCTTTGTATAAAGGTCAAATACATAAGAAAAAATATTTTTCCATTTTCAATTTTTTGGTACCACACTTCAAATTTTAAATTTTTAAAAAAATTTTAAATGGCCGCCATTTTGAAAAAAAATGGCGGATGAAGCTGGCCAACGAACTCGGTCGAGAGATTGGTATGTACTATGCACACACTGAATTACATCCAAATCGGTTCATAAATACGCCTTTTATCGCGTGACAAAATTAAGGACGTTTCAAAATGTCAGCCACGCTAGAAATTCAAAATGCTATAACTCAGCCATTTTTTAAGATATAGACGAAACAAAAACTGCTCCGAAATCTTTGTATAAAGGTCAAATACATAAGAAAAAATATTTTTCCATTTTCAATTTTTTGGTACCACATTTCAAATTTTAAATTTTTAAAAAAATTTTAAATGGCCGCCATTTTGAAACAAAATGGCGGATGAAGCTGGCCAACGAACTCGGTCGAGAGATTGGTATGTACTATGTACACACTGAATTACATCGAAATCGGTTCATAAATACGCCTTTTATCGCGTGACAAAATTCAGGACGTTTCAAAATGTCAGCCACGCTAGAAATTCAAAATGCTATAACTCAGCCATTTGTTAAGATATAGACGAAACAAAAACTGCTCCGGAATCTTTGTATAAAGGTCAAATACATAAGAAAAAAATATTTTTCCATTTTTAATTTTTTGGTACCACATTTCAAGTTTTAAAAATTTTTTAAAAATTTTAATGGCCGCCATTTTGAAACAAAACGGCGGATGAAGCTGGCCAACGAACTCGGTCGAGAGATTGGTATGTACTATATACACACTGAATTACATCCAAATCGGTTCATAAATACGCCTTTTATCGCGTGACAAAATTCAGGACGTTTCAAAATGTCAGCCACGCTAGAAATTCAAAATGCTATAACTCAGCCATTTTTTAAGATATAGACGAAACAAAAACTGCTCCGGAATCTTTGTATAAAGGTAAAATACATAAGAAAAAAATATTTTTCCATTTTTAATTTTTTGGTACCAAATTTCAAGTTTTAAAATTTTTTAAAATTTTTAAATGGCCGCCATTTTGAAACAAAACGGCGGATGAAGCTGGCCAACGAACTCGGTCGAGACATTGGTATGTACTATGTACACACCGAATTTCATCGAAATCGGTTCATAATTACGGGAGTTACAGTGTGACATAGGTCAGATATATATATATATATATATATAGATATATATATATATATATCAATTTTGAACGGAGGGTGGTTTCGGGGTCTGGGGGTCATGATCGATGAAAATATACCAAAATTTTTTGAAATCGCTTTCCTCCGAACGGCTGCAATAGGTAGCTTTTTTGTAAAGAAAGCTACCTAATATAATAACACATTTTGTTCTCCAATTCTGGTAGTGAGTTCAACACATATGAATTTTTTTTTTCATTCGCGTAAAAACTGTGGTATTGAATGAGGAAAGAGTTTTATTACACTGCTGTTTTTATGATTACTGTTGTTGTAGCTGTTGTTATAAGACTGAATTTATATGCACGAGACTGAGAGTTTGTTGATTTAAGAATATTAAAATGTTTCATTTTCTAATAAAAAAAAATTATGAATGTAATATTATTTTAATTTATATAATAACACTATTTCTACCAAGAGGTGTCAAAAGACACCTTTCGGATTTTAACTTAAAATTATTCAAGTTTAATCATTTCTCCACAATTATTTTTTTGACTTTTCATACAATAGTTGTTAAATTAATTCAGCGATATAATTTTCCTCCATTTTATCCTGGATTTAAACATATGCAGATGGTATACCTATTTCTACCATGAGGTGTCTTTTGACACCTTAAGGATTTCATAAGTTCTAATTTCTAAGGATTTCATAAGTTCTAATTTCTAAGGATTTCATAATTTCTAATTTTAAACAATTTTAAATATAAATATCAACACAATATTACAGCATCGTATCAATTGTAATCAGATTAGAGAATCCCGATTTCAGTTGTAACGGAAAATACAGAAATTGTTGCATAACTTTGATATTTGCTTGCTTTACACCATGTTGCATTTTAGCGTAGATCATTGCAGTGATTAGTTCTAAAAAATATAATAACACATTTTGTTCTCCAATTCTGGTAGTGAGTTCAATACATATGAATTTTTTTTTCATTCGCGTAAAAACTGTGGTATTGAATAAGGAAAGAGTTTTATTACACTGCTGTTTTTATGATTACTGTTGTTGTAGCTGTTGTTATAAGATGGAATTTATATGAACGAGACTGAGAGTTTGTTGATTTAAGAATATTAAAATGTTTCATTTTCTAATAAAAAAAATTATGAATGTAATATTATTTTAATTTATATAATAGCACTATTTCTACCAAGAGGTGTAAAAAGACACCTTTCGGATTTTAACTTAAAACTATTCTCTAAGTTTAATCATTTCTCCACAATTATTTTTTTTGACTTTTCATACAATAGTTGTTAAATTAATTCAGCGGTATAATTTTCCTCCATTTTATCCTGGATTTAAACATATGCAGATGGTATACCTATTTCTACCATGAGGTGTCTTTTGACACCTTAAGGATTTCATAAGTTCTAATTTCTAAGGATTTTATAATTTCTAATTTTAAACAATTTTACATATAAATATCAACAGAATATTACAGCATCGTTTAAATTGTAATCAGAATAGAGAATCCCGACTTCAGTTGTAACGGAAAATACAGGAGTTGTTGCTTAACTTTGATTTTCGCTTGCTTTACACCATGTTGCATTTTAGTGTAGATCATTGCAGTCATTAGTTCTAAAAAATACAATAACACATTTTGTTCTCCAATTCTGGTAGTGAGTTCAATACATATGAATTTTTTTTTTCATTCGCGTAAAAACTGTGGTATTGAATAAGGAAAGAGTTATATTACACTGCTGTTTTTATGATTACTGTTGTTGTAGCTGTTGTTATGAGATTGAATTTATATGCACGAGACTGAGAGTTTGTTTATTTAAGAATATTAAAATGTTTCATTTTCTAATAGAAAAAATTATGAATGTAATATTATTTTAATTTATATAATAACACTATTTCTACCAAGAGGTGTCAAAAGACACCTTTCGGATTTTAACTTAAAATTATTCTCTAAGTTTAATCATTTCTCCACAATTATTTTTTTGACTTTTCATACAATAGTTGTTAAATTAAATCAGCGATATAATTTTCCTCCATTTTATCCTGGATTTAAACATATGCAGATGGTATACCTATTTCTACCATGAGGTGTCTTTTGACACCTTAAGGATTTCATAAGTTTTAATTTCTAAGGATTTCATAATTTCTAATTTTAAACAATTTTACATATAAATATCAACACAATATTACAGCATCATATCAATTGTAATCAGATTAGAGAATCCCGATTTCAGTTGTAACGGAAAATACAGAAGTTGTTGCATAACTTTGATATTTGCTTGCTTTACACCATGTTGCATTTTAGTGTAGATCATTGCAGTGATTAGTTCTAAAAAATATAATAACAAATTTTGTTCTCCAACTCTGGTAGTGAGTTCAACACATATGAATTTTTTTTTCATTCGCGTAAAAACTGTGGTATTGAATGAGGAAAGAGTTTTATTACACTGCTGTTTTTATGATTACTGTTGTTGTAGCTGTTGTTATAAGATTGAATTTATATGCACGAGACTGAAAGTTTGTTGATTTAAGAATATTAAAATGTTTCATTTTCTAATAAAAAAAATTATGAAGGTAATATTATTTTAATTTATATAATAACACTATTTCTACAAAGAGGTGTCAAAAAACACCTTTCGGATTTTAACTTAAAATTATTCTCTAAGTTTAATCATTTCTCCACAATTATTTTTTTGACTTTTCATACAATAGTTGTTAAATTAATTCAGCGACATAATTTTCCTCCATTTTATCCTGGATTTAAACATATGCAGATGGTATACCTATTTCTACCATGAGGTGTCTTTTGACACCTTAAGGATTTCATAAGTTCTAATTTCAAAGGATTTCATAATTTCTAATTTTAAAAAATTTTACATATAAATATCAACACAATATTACAGCATCGTATCAATTGTAATCAGATTAGAGAATCCCGATTTCAGTTGTAACGGAAAATACAGGAGTTGTTGCTTAACATTGATTTTTGCTTGCTTTACACCATGTTGAATTTTAGTGTAGATCATTGCAGTCATTAGTTCTAAAAAATATAATAACACATTTTGTTCTCCAATTCTGGTAGTGAGTTCAATACATATGAATTTTTTTTTCATTCGCGTAAAAACTGTGGTATTGAATGAGGAAAGAGTTTTATTACACTGCTGTTTTTATGATTCCTGTTGTTGTAGCTGTTGTTATCAGATTGAATTTATATGCACGAGACTGAAAGTTTGTTGATTTAAGAATATTAAAATGTTTCATTTTCTAATCAAAAAAAAATTATGAAGGTAATATTATTTTAATTTATATAATAACACTATTTCTACCAAGAGGTGTCAAAAGACACCTTTCGGATTTTAACTTAAAATTATTCTCTAAGTTTAATCATTGCTCCAGAATTATTTTTTTGACTTTTCATACAATAGTTGTTAAATTAATTCAGCGATATAATTTTCCTCCATTTTATCCTGGATTTAAACATATGCAGATGGTATACCTATTTCTACCATGAGGTGTCTTTTGACACCTTAAGGATTTCATAAGTTCTAATTTCTCAGGATTTCATAATTTCTAATTTTAAAAAATTTTACATATAAATATCAACACAATATTACAGCATCGTATCAATTGTAATCAGATTAGATAATCCCGATTTCAGTTGTAACGGAAAATACAGAAGTTTTTGCATAACTTTGATATTTGCATGCTTTACGCGATGTTGCATTTTAGTGTAGATCATTGCAGTGATTAGTTCTAAAAAATATAATAACACATTTTGTTCTCCAATTCTGGTAGTGAGTTCAACACATATGAATTTTTTTTTTCATTCGCGTAAAAACTGTGGTATTGAATGAGGAAAGAGTTTTATTACACTGCTGTTTTTATGATTACTGTTGTTGTAGCTGTTGTTATAAGACTGAATTTATATGCACGAGACTGAGAGTTTGTTGATTTAAGAATATTAAAATGTTTCATTTTCTAATAAAAAAAAATTATGAATGTAATATTATTTTAATTTATATAATAACACTATTTCTACCAAGAGGTGTCAAAAGACACCTTTCGGATTTTAACTTAAAATTATTCTCTAAGTTTAATCATTTCTCCACAATTATTTTTTTGACTTTTCATACAATAGTTGTTAAATTAATTCAGCGATATAATTTTCCTCCATTTTATCCTGGATTTAAACATATGCAGATGGTATACCTATTTCTACCATGAAGTGTCTTTTGACACCTTAAGGATTTCATAAGTTCTAATTTCTAAGGATTTCATAATTTCTAATTTTAAACAATTTTACATATAAATATCAACACAATATTACAGCATCGTATAAATTTTAATCAGAATAGAGAATCCCGACTTCAGTTGTAACGGAAAATACAGGAGTTGTTGCTTAACTTTGATTTTCGCTTGCTTTACACCATGTTGCATTTTAGTGTACATCATTGCAGTGATTAGTTCTAAAAATATAATAACACATTTTGTTCTCCAATTCTGGTAGTGAGTTCAATACATATGAATATTTTTTTCATTCGCGTAAAAACTGTGGTATTGAATGAGGAAAGTGTTTTATTACACTGCTGTTTTTATGATTACTGTTGTTGTAGCTGTTGTTATAAGATTGAATTTATATGCACGAGACTGAAAGTTTGTTGATTTAAGAATATTAAAATGTTTCATTTTCTAATAAAAAAAATTATGAAAGTAATATTATTTTAATTTATATAATAACACTATTTCTACCAAGAGGTGTCAAAAGACACCTTTCGGATTTTAACTTAAAATTATTCTCTAAGTTTAATCATTTCTCCACAATTATTTTTTTGACTTTTCATACAATAGTTGTTAAATTAAATCAGCGATATAATTTTCCTCCATTTTATCCTGGATTTAAACATATGCAGATGGTATACCTATTTCTACCATGAGGTGTCTTTTGACACCTTAAGGATTTCATAAGTTCTAATTTCTAAGGATTTCCTAATTTCTAATTTTAAACAATTTTACATATAAATATCAACACAATATTACAGCATCATATCAATTGTAATCAGATTAGAGAATCCCGATTTCAGTTGTAACGGAAAATACAGAAGTTGTTGCATAACTTTGATATTTGCTTGCTTTACACCATGTTGCATTTTAGTGTAGATCATTGCAGTGATTAGTTCTAAAAAATATAATAACAAATTTTGTTCTCCAACTCTGGTAGTGAGTTCAACACATATGAATTTTTTTTTTCATTCGCGTAAAAACTGTGGTATTGAATGAGGAAAGAGTTTTATTACACTGCTGTTTTTATGATTACTGTTGTTGTAGCTGTTGTTATAAGATTGAATTTATATGCACGAGACTGAAAGTTTGTTGATTTAAGAAGATTAAAATGTTTCATTTTCTAATAAAAAAAATTATGAAGGTAATATTATTTTAATTTATATAATAACACTATTTCTACCAAGAGGTGTCAAAAGACACCTTTCGGATTTTAACTTAAAATTATTCTCTAAGTTTAATCATTTCTCCACAATTATTTTTTTGACTTTTCATACAATAGTTGTTAAATTAATTCAGCGATATAATTTTCCTCCATTTTATCCTGGATTTAAACATATGCAGATGGTATACCTATTTCTACCATGAGGTGTCTTTTGACACCTTAAGGATTTCATAAGTTCTAATTTCAAAGGATTTCATAAGTTCTAATTTCAAAGGATTTCATAATTTCTAATTTTAAAAAATTTTACATATAAATATCAACACAATATTACAGCATCGTATCTATTGTAATCAGATTAGAGAATCCCGATTTCAGTTGTAACGGAAAATACAGGAGTTGTTGCTTAACATTGATTTTTGCTTGCTTTACACCATGTTGAATTTTAGTGTAGATCATTGCAGTCATTAGTTCTAAAAAATATAATAACACATTTTGTTCTCCAATTCTGGTAGTGAGTTCAACACGTATGAATTTTTTTTTCATTCGCGTAAAAACTGTGGTATTGAATGAGGAAAGAGTTTTATTACACTGCTGTTTTTATGATTACTGTTGTTGTAGCTGTTGTTATAAGATTGAATTTATATGCACGAGACTGAAAGTTTGCTGATTTAAGAATATTAAAATGTTTCATTTTCTAATAAAAAAAAATTATGAATGTAATATTATTTTAATTTATATAATAGCACTATTTCTACCAAGAGGTGTAAAAAGACACCTTTCGGATTTAAACTTAAAACTATTCTCTAAGTTTAATCATTTCTCCACAATTATTTTTTTGACTTTTAATACAATAGTTGTTAAATTAATTCAGCGATATAATTTTCCTCCATTTTATCCTGGATTTAAACATATGCAGATGGGATACCTATTTCTACCATGAGGTGTCTTTTGACACCTTAAGGATTTCATAAGTTCTAATTTCTAAGGATTTCATAATTTCTAATTTTAAACAATTTTACATATAAATATCAACACAATATTACAGCATCGTATCAATTGTAATCAGATTAGAGAATCCCGATTTCAGTTGTAGTGAAAATACAGATATTGTTGCATAACTTTGATATTTGCTTGCTTTACACCATGTTGCATTTTAGTGTAGATCATTGCAGTGATTAGATCTAAACAATATAATAACACATTTTGTTCTCCAATTCTGGTAGTGAGTTCAACACATATGAATTTTTTTTTTCATTCGCGTACAAACTGTGGTATTGAATGAGGAAAGAGTTTTATTACACTGCTGTTTTTATGATTACTGTTGTTGTAGCTGTTGTTATAAGATTGAATTTATATGCACGAGACTGAAAGTTTGTTGATTTAAGAATATTAAAATGTTTCATTTTCTAATTTTAAAAAAATTATGAAGGTAATATTATTTTAATTTATATAATAACTCTATTTCTACCAAGAGGTGTCAAAAGACACCTTTCGGATTTTAACTTAAAATTATTCAAGTTTAATCATTTCTCCACAATTATTTTTTTTACTTTTCATACAATAGTTGTTAAATTAATTCAGCGGTATAATTTTCCTCCATTTTATCCTGGATTTAAACATATGTAGATGGTCTACCTATTTCTACCATGAGGTGTCTCTTGACACCTTAAGGATTTCATAAGTTCTAATTTCTAAGGATTTCATAATTTCTAATTTTAAACAGTTTACATATAAATATCAACACAATATTACAGCATCGTATCAATTGTAATCAGATTAGAGAATCCCGATTTCAGTTGTAACGGAAAATACAGAAATTGAGGCATAACTTTGATATTTGCTTGCTTTGCACCATGTTGCATTTTAGTGTAGATCATTGCAGTCATTACTTCTAAAAAATATAATAACCCATTTTTTCTCCAATTCTGGTAGTGAGTTCAATACATTTGAATTTTTTTTCATTCGCGTAAAAACTGTGGTATTGAATAAGGAATGAGTTTTATTACACTGCTGACTTTATGATTACCATGTTGTAGCTGTTGTTATAAGATTGAATTTATATGCACGAGACTGAAAGTTTGTTGATTTAAGAATATTAAAATGTTTCATTTTCTAATAAAAAAAATTATGAAGGTAATATTATTTTAATTTATATAATAACACTATTTCTACCAAGAGGTGTCAAAAGACACCTTTCGGATTTTAACTTAAAATTATTCTCTAAGTTTAATCATTTCTCCACAATTATTTTTTTGACTTTTCATACAATAGTTGTTAAATTAATTCAGCGATATAATTTTCCTCCATTTTATCCTGGATTTAAACATATGCAGATGGTATACCTATTTCTACCATGAGGTGTCTTTTGACACCTTAAGGATTTCATAAGTTCTAATTTCAAAGGATTTCATAATTTCTAATTTTAAAAAATTTTACATATAAATATCAACACAATATTACAGCATCGTATCTATTGTAATCAGATTAGAGAATCCCGATTTCAGTTGTAACGGAAAATACAGGAGTTGTTGCTTAACATTGATTTTTGCTTGCTTTACACCATGTTGAAATTTAGTGTAGATCATTGCAGTCATTAGTTCTAAAAAATATAATAACACATTTTGTTCTCCAATTCT
Source organism: Maratus speciosus (assembly GCA_963932465.1). Classification (NCBI taxonomy): domain Eukaryota; kingdom Metazoa; phylum Arthropoda; class Arachnida; order Araneae; family Salticidae; genus Maratus; species Maratus speciosus. The sequence goes on from OZ010787.1 coordinate 4,660,921, forward strand.
GGTAGTGAGTTCAATACATATGAATTTTTTTTCATTCTCGTAAAAACTGTGGTATTGAATGAGGAAAGAGTTTTATTACACTGCTGTTTTTATGATTACTGTTGTTGTAGCTGTTGTTATCAGATTGAATTTATATGCACGAGACTGAAAGTTTGTTGATTTAAGAATATTAAAATGTTTCATTTTCTAATTAAAAAAAAATTATGATGGTAATATTATTTTAATTTATATAATAACACTATTTCTACCAAGAGGTGTCAAAAGACACCTTTCGGATTTTAACTTAAAATTATTCTCTAAGTTTAATCATTTCTCCAGAATTATTTTTTTGACTTTTCATACAATAGTTGTTAAATTAATTCAGCGATATAATTTTCCTCCATTTTATCCTGGATTTAAACATATGCAGATGGTATACCTATTTCTACCATGAGGTGTCTTTTGACACCTTAAGGATTTCATAAGTTCTAATTTCTCAGGATTTCATAATTTCTAATTTTAAAAAAATTTACATATAAATATCAACACAATATTACAGCATCGTATCAATTGTAATCAGATTAGATAATCCCGATTTCAGTTGTAACGGAAAATACAGAAGTTGTTGCATAAATTTGATATTTGCTTGCTTTACGCGATGTTGCATTTTAGTGTAGATCATTGCAGTGATTAGTTCTAAAAAATATAATAACACATTTTGTTCTCCGATTCTGGTAGTGAGTTCAACACATATGAATTTTTTTTTCATTCGCGTAAAAACTGTGGTATTGAATGAGGAAAGAGTTTTATTACACTGCTGTTTTTATGATTACTGTTGTTGTAGCTGTTGTTATAAGACTGAATTTATATGCACGAGACTGAGAGTTTGTTGATTTAAGAATATTAAAATGTTTCATTTTCTAATAAAAAAAAATTATGAATGTAATATTATTTTAATTTATATAATAACACTATTTCTACCAAGAGGTGTCAAAAGACACCTTTCGGATTTTAACTTAAAATTATTCAAGTTTAATCATTTCTCCACAATTATTTTTTTGACTTTTCATACAATAGTTGTTAAATTAATTCAGCGATATAATTTTCCTCCATTTTATCCTGGATTTAAACATATGCAGATGGTATACCTATTTCTACCATGAGGTGTCTTTTGACACCTTAAGGATTTCATAAGTTCTAATTTCTAAGGATTTCATAATTTCTAATTTTAAACAATTTTAAATATAAATATCAACACAATATTACAGCATCGTATCAATTGTAATCAGATTAGAGAATCCCGATTTCAGTTGTAACGGAAAATACAGAAATTGTTGCATAACTTTGATATTTGCTTGCTTTACACCATGTTGCATTTTAGTGTAGATCATTGCAGTGATTAGTTCTAAAAATATAATAACACATTTTGTTCTCCAATTCTGGTAGTGAGTTCAATACATATGAATTTTTTTTTCATTCGCGTAAAAACTGTGGTATTGAATGTGGAAAGAGTTTTATTACACTGTTGTTTTTATGTTTACTCTTGTTGTAGCTGTTGTTATAAGATTGAATTTATATGCACGAGACTGAAAGTTTGTTGATTTAAGAATATTAAAATGTTTCATTTTATAATTTTAAAAAAATTATGAAGGTAATATTATTTTAATTTATATAATAACACTATTTCTACCAGGAGGTGTCAAAAGACACCTTTCGGATTTTAACTTAAAATTATTCAAGTTTAATCATTTCTCCACAATTATTTTTTTTACTTTTCATACAATAGTTGTTAAATTAATTCAGCGGTATAATTTTCCTCCATTTTATCCTGGATTTAAACATATGTAGATGGTCTACCTATTTCTACCATGAGGTGTCTCTTGACACCTTAAGGATTTCATAAGTTCTAATTTCTAAGGATTTCATAATTTCTAATTTTAAACAATTTACATATAAATATCAACACAATATTACAGCATCGTATCAATTGTAATCAGATTAGAGAATCCCGATTTCAGTTGTAACGGAAAATACAGAAATTGAGGCATAACTTTGATATTTGCTTGCTTTACACCATGTTGCATTTTAGTGTAGATCATTGCAGTCATTACTTCTAAAAAATATAATAACACATTTTGTTCTCCAATTCTGGTAGTGAGTTCAATACATTTGAATTTTTTTTCATTCGCGTAAAAACTGTGGTATTGAATAAGGAATGAGTTTTATTACACTGCTGACTTTATGATTACCATGTTGTAGCTGTTGTTATAAGATTGAATTTATATGCACGAGACTGAAAGTTTGTTGATTTAAGAATATTAAAATGTTTCATTTTCTAATAAAAAAAATTATGAAGGTAATATTATTTTAATTTATATAATAACACTATTTCTACCAAGAGGTGTCAAAAGACACCTTTCGGATTTTAACTTAAAATTATTCTCTAAGTTTAATCATTTCTCCACAATTATTTTTTTGACTTTTCATACAATAGTTGTTAAATTAATTCAGCGATATAATTTTCCTCCATTTTATCCTGGATTTAAACATATGCAGATGGTATACCTATTTCTACCATGAGGTGTCTTTTGACACCTTAAGGATTTCATAAGTTCTAATTTCAAAGGATTTCATAATTTCTAATTTTAAAAAATTTTACATATAAATATCAACACAATATTACAGCATCGTATCTATTGTAATCAGATTAGAGAATCCCGATTTCAGTTGTAACGGAAAATACAGGAGTTGTTGCTTAACATTGATTTTTGCTTGCTTTACACCATGTTGAATTTTAGTGTAGATCATTGCAGTCATTAGTTCTAAAAAATATAATAACACATTTTGTTCTCCAATTCTGGTAGTGAGTTCAATACATATGAATTTTTTTTCATTCGCGTAAAAACTGTGGTATTGAATGAGGAAAGAGTTTTATTACACTGCTGTTTTTATGATTACTGTTGTTGTAGCTGTTGTTATCAGATTGAATTTATATGCACGAGACTGAAAGTTTGTTGATTTAAGAATATTAAAATGTTTCATTTTCTAATTAAAAAAAAATTATGATGGTAATATTATTTTAATTTATATAATAACACTATTTCTACCAAGAGGTGTCAAAAGACACCTTTCGGATTTTAACTTAAAATTATTCTCTAAGTTTAATCATTTCTCCAGAATTATTTTTTTGACTTTTCATACAATAGTTGTTAAATTAATTCAGCGATATAATTTTCCTCCATTTTATCCTGGATTTAAACATATGCAGATGGTATACCTATTTCTACCATGAGGTGTCTTTTGACACCTTAAGGATTTCATAAGTTCTAATTTCTCAGGATTTCATAATTTCTAATTTTAAAAAAATTTACATATAAATATCAACACAATATTACAGCATCGTATCAATTGTAATCAGATTAGATAATCCCGATTTCAGTTGTAACGGAAAATACAGAAGTTGTTGCATAAATTTGATATTTGCTTGCTTTACGCGATGTTGCATTTTAGTGTAGATCATTGCAGTGATTAGTTCTAAAAAATATAATAACACATTTTGTTCTCCGATTCTGGTAGTGAGTTCAACACATATGAATTTTTTTTTCATTCGCGTAAAAACTGTGGTATTGAATGAGGAAAGAGTTTTATTACACTGCTGTTTTTATGATTACTGTTGTTGTAGCTGTTGTTATAAGACTGAATTTATATGCACGAGACTGAGAGTTTGTTGATTTAAGAATATTAAAATGTTTCATTTTCTAATAAAAAAAAATTATGAATGTAATATTATTTTAATTTATATAATAACACTATTTCTACCAAGAGGTGTCAAAAGACACCTTTCGGATTTTAACTTAAAATTATTCAAGTTTAATCATTTCTCCACAATTATTTTTTTGACTTTTCATACAATAGTTGTTAAATTAATTCAGCGATATAATTTTCCTCCATTTTATCCTGGATTTAAACATATGCAGATGGTATACCTATTTCTACCATGAGGTGTCTTTTGACACCTTAAGGATTTCATAAGTTCTAATTTCTAAGGATTTCATAAGTTCTAATTTCTAAGGATTTCATAATTTCTAATTTTAAACAATTTTACATATAAATATCAACACAATATTACAGCATCGTATAAATTTTAATCAGAATAGAGAATCCCGACTTCAGTTGTAACGGAAAATACAGGAGTTGTTGCTTAACTTTGATTTTCGCTTGCTTTACACCATGTTGCATTTTAGTGTAGATCATTGCAGTGATTAGTTCTAAAAATATAATAACACATTTTGTTCTCCAATTCTGGTAGTGAGTTCAATACATATGAATATTTTTTTCATTCGCGTAAAAACTGTGGTATTGAATGAGGAAAGTGTTTTATTACACTGCTGTTTTTATGATTACTGTTGTTGTAGCTGTTGTTATAAGATTGAATTTATATGCACGAGACTGAAAGTTTGTTGATTTAAGAATATTAAAATGTTTCATTTTCTAATAAAAAAAATTATGAAAGTAATATTATTTTAATTTATATAATAACACTATTTCTACCAAGAGGTGTCAAAAGACACCTTTCGGATTTTAACTTAAAATTATTCTCTAAGTTTAATCATTTCTCCACAATTATTTTTTTGACTTTTCATACAATAGTTGTTAAATTAAATCAGGGATATAATTTTCCTCCATTTTATCCTGGATTTAAACATATGCAGATGGTATACCTATTTCTACCATGAGGTGTCTTTTGACACCTTAAGGATTTCATAAGTTCTAATTTCTAAGGATTTCCTAATTTCTAATTTTAAACAATTTTACATATAAATATCAACAGAATATTACAGCATCATATCAATTGTAATCAGATTAGAGAATCCCGATTTCAGTTGTAACGGAAAATACAGAAGTTGTTGCATAACTTTGATATTTGCTTGCTTTAAACCATGTTGCATTTTAGTGTAGATCATTGCAGTGATTAGTTCTAAAAAATATAATAACAAATTTTGTTCTCCAACTCTGCTAGTGATTTCAACACATATGAATTTTTTTTTTCATTCGCGTAAAAACTGTGGTATTGAATGAGGAAAGAGTTTTATTACACTGCTGTTTTTATGATTACTGTTGTTGTAGCTGTTGTTATAAGATTGAATTTATATGCACGAGACTGAAAGTTTGTTGATTTAAGAAGATTAAAATGTTTCATTTTCTAATAAAAAAAATTATGAAGGTAATATTATTTTAATTTATATAATAACACTATTTCTACCAAGAGGTGTCAAAAGACACCTTTCGGATTTTAACTTAAAATTATTCTCTAAGTTTAATCATTTCTCCACAATTATTTTTTTGACTTTTCATACAATAGTTGTTAAATTAATTCAGCGATATAATTTTCCTCCATTTTATCCTGGATTTAAACATATGCAGATGGTATACCTATTTCTACCATGAGGTGTCTTTTGACACCTTAAGGATTTCATAAGTTCTAATTTCAAAGGATTTCATAATTTCTAATTTTAAAAAATTTTACATATAAATATCAACACAATATTACAGCATCGTATCTATTGTAATCAGATTAGAGAATCCCGATTTCAGTTGTAACGGAAAATACAGGAGTTGTTGCTTAACATTGATTTTTGCTTGCTTTACACCATGTTGAATTTTAGTGTAGATCATTGCAGTCATTAGTTCTAAAAAATATAATAACACATTTTGTTCTCCAATTCTGGTAGTGAGTTCAATACATATGAATTTTTTTTCATTCGCGTAAAAACTGTGGTATTGAATGAGGAAAGAGTTTTATTACACTGCTGTTTTTATGATTACTGTTGTTGTAGCTATTGTTATAAGATTGAATTTATATGCACGAGACTGAAAGTTTGTTGATTTAAGAATATTAAAATGTTTCATTTTCTAATTAAAAAAAAATTATGATGGTAATATTATTTTAATTTATATAATAACACTATTTCTACCAAGAGGTGTCAAAAGACACCTTTCGGATTTTAACTTAAAATTATTCTCTAAGTTTAATCATTTCTCCAGAATTATTTTTTTGACTTTTCATACAATAGTTGTTAAATTAATTCAGCGATATAATTTTCCTCCATTTTATCCTGGATTTAAACATATGCAGATGGTATACCTATTTCTACCATGAGGTGTCTTTTGACACCTTAAGGATTTCATAAGTTCTAATTTCTCAGGATTTCATAATTTCTAATTTTAAAAAAATTTACATATAAATATCAACACAATATTACAGCATCGTATCAATTGTAATCAGATTAGATAATCCCGATTTCAGTTGTAACGGAAAATACAGAAGTTGTTGCATAAATTTGATATTTGCTTGCTTTACGCGATGTTGCATTTTAGTGTAGATCATTGCAGTGATTAGTTCTAAAAAATATAATAACACATTTTGTTCTCCAATTCTGGTAGTGAGTTCAACACATATGAATTTTTTTTTCATTCGCGTAAAAACTGTGGTATTGAATGAGGAAAGAGTTTTATTACACTGCTGTTTTTATGATTACTGTTGTTGTAGCTGTTGTTATAAGACTGAATTTATATGCACGAGACTGAGAGTTTGTTGATTTAAGAATATTAAAATGTTTCATTTTCTAATAAAAAAAAATTATGAATGTAATATTATTTTAATTTATATAATAACACTATTTCTACCAAGAGGTGTCAAAAGACACCTTTCGGATTTTAACTTAAAATTATTCAAGTTTAATCATTTCTCCACAATTATTTTTTTGACTTTTCATACAATAGTTGTTAAATTAATTCAGCGATATAATTTTCCTCCATTTTATCCTGGATTTAAACATATGCAGATGGTATACCTATTTCTACCATGAGGTGTCTTTTGACACCTTAAGGATTTCATAAGTTCTAATTTCTAAGGATTTCATAAGTTCTAATTTCTAAGGATTTCATAATTTCTAATTTTAAACAATTTTACATATAAATATCAACACAATATTACAGCATCGTATAAATTTTAATCAGAATAGAGAATCCCGACTTCAGTTGTAACGGAAAATACAGGAGTTGTTGCTTAACTTTGATTTTCGCTTGCTTTACACCATGTTGCATTTTAGTGTAGATCATTGCAGTGATTAGTTCTAAAAATATAATAACACATTTTGTTCTCCAATTCTGGTAGTGAGTTCAATACATATGAATATTTTTTTCATTCGCGTAAAAACTGTGGTATTGAATGAGGAAAGTGTTTTATTACACTGCTGTTTTTATGATTACTGTTGTTGTAGCTGTTGTTATAAGATTGAATTTATATGCACGAGACTGAAAGTTTGTTGATTTAAGAATATTAAAATGTTTCATTTTCTAATAAAAAAAATTATGAAAGTAATATTATTTTAATTTATATAATAACACTATTTCTACCAAGAGGTGTCAAAAGACACCTTTCGGATTTTAACTTAAAATTATTCTCTAAGTTTAATCATTTCTCCACAATTATTTTTTTGACTTTTCATACAATAGTTGTTAAATTAAATCAGCGATATAATTTTCCTCCATTTTATCCTGGATTTAAACATATGCAGATGGTATACCTATTTCTACCATGAGGTGTCTTTTGACACCTTAAGGATTTCATAAGTTCTAATTTCTAAGGATTTCCTAATTTCTAATTTTAAACAATTTTACATATAAATATCAACAGAATATTACAGCATCATATCAATTGTAATCAGATTAGAGAATCCCGATTTCAGTTGTAACGGAAAATACAGAAGTTGTTGCATAACTTTGATATTTGCTTGCTTTAAACCATGTTGCATTTTAGTGTAGATCATTGCAGTGATTAGTTCTAAAAAATATAATAACAAATTTTGTTCTCCAACTCTGCTAGTGATTTCAACACATATGAATTTTTTTTTTCATTCGCGTAAAAACTGTGGTATTGAATGAGGAAAGAGTTTTATTACACTGCTGTTTTTATGATTACTGTTGTTGTAGCTGTTGTTATAAGATTGAATTTATATGCACGAGACTGAAAGTTTGTTGATTTAAGAAGATTAAAATGTTTCATTTTCTAATAAAAAAAATTATGAAGGTAATATTATTTTAATTTATATAATAACACTATTTCTACCAAGAGGTGTCAAAAGACACCTTTCGGATTTTAACTTAAAATTATTCTCTAAGTTTAATCATTTCTCCACAATTATTTTTTTGACTTTTCATACAATAGTTGTTAAATTAATTCAGCGATATAATTTTCCTCCATTTTATCCTGGATTTAAACATATGCAGATGGTATACCTATTTCTACCATGAGGTGTCTTTTGACACCTTAAGGATTTCATAAGTTCTAATTTCAAAGGATTTCATAATTTCTAATTTTAAAAAATTTTACATATAAATATCAACACAATATTACAGCATCGTATCTATTGTAATCAGATTAGAGAATCCCGATTTCAGTTGTAACGGAAAATACAGGAGTTGTTGCTTAACATTGATTTTTGCTTGCTTTACACCATGTTGAATTTTAGTGTAGATCATTGCAGTCATTAGTTCTAAAAAATATAATAACACATTTTGTTCTCCAATTCTGGTAGTGAGTTCAATACATATGAATTTTTTTTCATTCGCGTAAAAACTGTGGTATTGAATGAGGAAAGAGTTTTATTACACTGCTGTTTTTATGATTACTGTTGTTGTAGCTGTTGTTATCAGATTGAATTTATATGCACGAGACTGAAAGTTTGTTGATTTAAGAATATTAAAATGTTTCATTTTCTAATTAAAAAAAAATTATGATGGTAATATTATTTTAATTTATATAATAACACTATTTCTACCAAGAGGTGTCAAAAGACACCTTTCGGATTTTAACTTAAAATTATTCTCTAAGTTTAATCATTTCTCCATAATTATTTTTTTGACTTTTCATACAATAGTTGTTAAATTAATTCAGCGATATAATTTTCCTCCATTTTATCCTGGATTTAAACATATGCAGATGGTATACCTATTTCTACCATGAGGTGTCTTTTGACACCTTAAGGATTTCATAAGTTCTAATTTCTCAGGATTTCATAATTTCTAATTTTAAAAAAATTTACATATAAATATCAACACAATATTACAGCATCGTATCAATTGTAATCAGGTTAGATAATCCCGATTTCAGTTGTAACGGAAAATACAGAAGTTGTTGCATAAATTTGATATTTGCTTGCTTTACGCGATGTTGCATTTTAGTGTAGATCATTGCAGTGATTAGTTCTAAAAAATATAATAACAAATATTTTGTTCTCCAATTCTGGTAGTGAGTTCAACACATATGAATTTTTTTTTTTCATTCGCGTAAAAACTGTGGTATTGAATGGGGAAAGAGTTTTATTACACTGCTGTTTTTATGATTACTGTTGTTGTAGCTGTTGTTATAAGACTGAATTTATATGCACGAGACTGAGAGTTTGTTGATTTAAGAATATTAAAATGTTTCATTTTCTAATAAAAAAAAGTTATGAATGTAATATTATTTTAATTTATATAATAACACTATTTCTACCAAGAGGTGTCAAAAGACACCTTTCGGATTTTAACTTAAAATTATTCAAGTTTAATCATTTCTCCACAATTATTTTTTTGACTTTTCATACAATAGTTGTTAAATTAATTCAGCGATATAATTTTCCTCCATTTTATCCTGGATTTAAACATATGCAGATGGTATACCTATTTCTACCATGAGGTGTCTTTTGACACCTTAAGGATTTCATAAGTTCTAATTTCTAAGGATTTCATAATTTCTAATTTTAAACAATTTTAAATATAAATATCAACACAATATTACAGCATCGTATCAATTGTAATCAGATTAGAGAATCCCGATTTCAGTTGTAACGGAAAATACAGAAATTGTTGCATAACTTTGATATTTGTTTGCTTTACACCATGTTGCATTTTAGTGTAGATCATTGCAGTGATTAGTTCTAAAAATATAATAACACATTTTGTTCTCCAATTCTGGTAGTGAGTTCAATGCATATGAATTTTTTTTTCATTCGCGTAAAAACTGTGGTATTGAATGTGGAAAGAGTTTTATTACACTGTTGTTTTTATGTTTACTCTTGTTGTAGCTGTTGTTATAAGATTGAATTTATATGCACGAGACTGAAAGTTTGTTGATTTAAGAATATTAAAATGTTTCATTTTCTAATTAAAAAAAATTATGAAGGTAATATTATTTTAATTTATATAATAACACTATTTCTACCAAGAGGTGTCAAAAGACACCTTTCGGATTTTAACTTAAAATTATTCAAGTTTAATCATTTCTCCACAATTATTTTTTTTACTTTTCATACAATAGTTGTTAAATTAATTCAGCGATATAATTTTCCTCCATTTTATCCTGGATTTAAACATATGCAGATGGTATACCTATTTCTACCATGAGGTGTCTTTTGACACCTTAAGGATTTCATAAGTTCTAATTTCAAAGGATTTCATAATTTCTAATTTTAAAAAATTTTACATATAAATATCAACACAATATTACAGCATCGTATCTATTGTAATCAGATTAGAGAATCCCGATTTCAGTTGTAACGGAAAATACAGGAGTTGTTGCTTAACATTGATTTTTGCTTGCTTTACACCATGTTGAATTTTAGTGTAGATCATTGCAGTCATTAGTTCTAAAAAATATAATAACACATTTTGTTCTCCAATTCTGGTAGTGAGTTCAACACGTATGAATTTTTTTTTCATTCGCGTAAAAACTGTGGTATTTAATGAGGAAAGAGTTTTATTACACTGCTGTTTTTATGATTACTGTTGTTGTAGCTATTGTTATAAGATTGAATTTATATGCACGAGACTGAAAGTTTGTTGATTTAAGAATATTAAAATGTTTCATTTTCTAATTTTAAAAAAATTATGAAGGTAATATTATTTTAATTTATATAATAACACTATTTCTACCAGGAGGTGTCAAAAGACACCTTTCGGATTTTAACTTAAAATTATTCAAGTTTAATCATTTCTCCACAATTATTTTTTTTACTTTTCATACAATAGTTGTTAAATTAATTCAGCGGTATAATTTTCCTCCATTTTATCCTGGATTTAAACATATGTAGATGGTCTACCTATTTCTACCATGAGGTGTCTTTTGACACCTTAAGGATTTCATAAGTTCTAATTTCTAAGGATTTCATAATTTCTAATTTTAAACAATTTACATATAAATATCAACACAATATTACAGCATCGTATCAATTGTAATCAGATTAGAGAATCCCGATTTCAGTTGTAACGGAAAATACAGAAATTGAGGCATAACTTTGATATTTGCTTGCTTTACACCATGTTGCATTTTAGTGTAGATCATTGCAGTCATTACTTCTAAAAAATATAATAACCCATTTTTTCTCCAATTCTGGTAGTGAGTTCAATACATTTGAATTTTTTTTCATTCGCGTAAAAACTGTGGTATTGAATAAGGAATGAGTTTTATTACACTGCTGACTTTATGATTACCATGTTGTAGCTGTTGTTATAAGATTGAATTTATATGCTCGAGACTGAAAGTTTGTTGAGTTAAGAATATTAAATTGTTTCATTTTCTAATAAAAAAAAAATTATGAAGGTAATATTATTTTAATTTATATAATAACTCTATTTCTACCAAGAGGTGTCAAAAGACACCTTTCGGATTTTAACTTAAAATTATTCAAGTTTAATCATTTCTCCACAATTATATTTTTGACTTTTCATACAATAGTTGTTAAATTAATTCAGCGATATAATTTTCCTCCATTTTATCATGGATTTAAACATATGCAGATGGTATACCTATTTCTACCGTGAGGTGTCTTTTGACACCTTAAGGATTTCATAAGTTCTAATTTCTAAGGATTTCATAATTTCTAATTTTAAACAATTTTACATATAAATATCAACACAATATTACAGCATCGTATAAATTTTAATCAGATTAGAGAATACCGATTTCAGTTGTAACGGAAAATACAGGAGTAGTTGCTTAACTTTGATTTTCGCTTGCTTTACACCATGTTGCATTTTAGTGTAGTTCATTGCAGTCATTAGTTCTAAAAAATATAATAACACATTTTGTTCTCCAATTCTTGTAGTGAGTTCAATACATTTGAATTTTTTTTCATTCGCGTAAAAACTGTGGTATTGAATAAGGAAAGAGTTTTATTACACTGCTGTCTTTATGATTACTGTTGTTGTAGCTGTTGTTATACGATTGAATTTATATGCTCGAGACTGAAAGTTTGTTGATTTAAGAATATTAAAATGTTTCATTTTCTAATAAAAAAAATTATGAAAGTAATATTATATTAATTTATATAATAACACTATTTCTACCAAGAGGTGTCAAAAGACACCTTTCGGATTTTAACTTAAAATTATTCTCTAAGTTTAATCATTTCTCCACAATTATTTTTTTGACTTTTCATACAATAGTTGTTAAATTAAATCAGCGATATAATTTTCCTCCATTTTATCCTGGATTTAAACATATGCAGATGGTATACCTATTTCTACCATGAGGGGTCTTTTGACACCTTAAGGATTTCATAAGTTCTAATTTCTAAGGATTTCATAATTTCTAATTTTAAACAATTTTACATATAAATATCAACACAATATTACAGCATCATATCAATTGTAATCAGATTAGAGAATCCCGATTTCAGTTGTAACGGAAAATACAGAAGTTGTTGCATAACTTTGATATTTGCTTGCTTTACACCATGTTGCATTTTAGTGTAGATCATTGCAGTGATTAGTTCTAAAAAAAAAATAACAAATTTTGTTCTCCAACTCTGGTAGTGAGTTCAACACATATGAATTTTTTTTTCATTCGCGTAAAAACTGTGGTATTGAATGAGGAAAGAGTTTTATTACACTGCTGTTTTTATGATTACTGTTGTTGTAGCTGTTGTTATAAGATTGAATTTATATGCACGAGACTGAAAGTTTGTTGATTTAAGAATATTAAAAATGTTTCATTTTCTAATAAAAAAAATTATGAAGGTAATATTATTTTAATTTATATAATAACACTATTTCTACCAAGAGGTGTCAAAAGACACCTTTCGGATTTTAACTTAAAATTATTCTCTAAGTTTAATCATTTCTCCACAATTATTTTTTTGACTTTTCATACAATAGTTGTTAAATTAATTCAGCGATATAATTTTCCTCCATTTTATCCTGGATTTAAACATATGCAGATGGTATACCTATTTCTACCATGAGGTGTCTTTTGACACCTTAAGGATTTCATTTCTAATTTCAAAGGATTTCATAATTTCTAATTTTAAAAAATTTTACATATAAATATCAACACAATATTACAGCATCGTATCTATTGTAATCAGATTAGAGAATCCCGATTTCAGTTGTAACGGAAAATACAGGAGTTGTTGCTTAACATTGATTTTTGCTTGCTTTACACCATGTTGAATTTTAGTGTAGATCATTGCAGTCATTAGTTCTAAAAAATATAATAACACATTTTGTTCTCCAATTCTGGTAGTGAGTTCAATACATATGAATTTTTTTTTCATTCGCGTAAAAACTGTGGTATTGAATGTGGAAAGAGTTTTATTACACTGTTGTTTTTATGTTTACTCTTGTTGTAGCTGTTGTTATAAGATTGAATTTATATGCACGAGACTGAAAGTTTGTTGATTTAAGAATATTAAAATGTTTCATTTTCTAATTAAAAAAAATTATGAAGGTAATATTATTTTAATTTATATAATAACACTATTTCTACCAAGAGGTGTCAAAAGACACCTTTCGGATTTTAACTTAAAATTATTCAAGTTTAATCATTTCTCCACAATTATTTTTTTTACTTTTCATACAATAGTTGTTAAATTAATTCAGCGATATAATTTTCCTCCATTTTATCCTGGATTTAAACATATACAGATGGTATACCTATTTCTACCATGAGGTGTCTTTTGACACCTTAAGGATTTCATAAGTTCTAATTTCAAAGGATTTCATAATTTCTAATTTTAAACAATTTTACATATAAATATCAACACAATATTACAGCATCGTATCAATTGTAATCAGATTAGAGAATCCCGATTTCAGTTGTAACGGAAAATACAGATATTGTTGCATAACTTTGATATTTGCTTGCTTTACACCATGTTGCATTTTAGTGTAGATCATTGCAGTGATTAGATCTAAACAATATAATAACACATTTTGTTCTCCAATTCTGGTAGTGAGTTCAACACATATGAATTTTTTTTTTCATTCGCGTACAAACTGTGGTATTGAATGAGGAAATAGTTTTATTACACTGCTGTTTTTATGATTACTGTTGTTGTAGCTGTTGTTATAAGATTGAATTTATATGCACGAGACTGAAAGTTTGTTGATTTAAGAATATTAAAATGTTTCATTTTCTAATTTTAAAAAAATTATGAAGGTAATATTATTTTAATTTATATAATAACACTATTTCTACCAAGAGGTGTCAAAAGACAGCTTTCGGATTTTAACTTAAAATTATTCTCTAAGTTTAATCATTTCTCCAGAATTATTTTTTTGACTTTTCATACAATAGTTGTTAAATTAATTCAGCGATATAATTTTCCTCCATTTTATCCTGGATTTAAACATATGCAGATGGTATACCTATTTCTACCATGAGGTGTCTTTTGACACCTTAAGGATTTCATAAGTTCTAATTTCTCAGGATTTCATAATTTCTAATTTTAAAAAAATTTACATATAAATATCAACACAATATTACAGCATCGTATCAATTGTAATCAGATTAGATAATCCCGATTTCAGTTGTAACGGAAAATACAGAAGTTGTTGCATAAATTTGATATTTGCTTGCTTTACGCGATGTTGCATTTTAGTGTAGATCATTGCAGTCATTACTTCTAAAAAATATAATAACCCATTTTTTCTCCAATTCTGGTAGTGAGTTCAATACATTTGAATTTTTTTTCATTCGCGTAAAAACTGTGGTATTGAATAAGGAATGAGTTTTATTACACTGCTGACTTTATGATTACCATGTTGTAGCTGTTGTTATAAGATTGAATTTATATGCACGAGACTGAAAGTTTGTTGATTTAAGAATATTAAAATGTTTCATTTTCTAATAAAAAAAATTATGAAGGTAATATTATTTTAATTTATATAATAACACTATTTCTACCAAGAGGTGTCAAAAGACACCTTTCGGATTTTAACTTAAAATTATTCTCTAAGTTTAATCATTTCTCCACAATTATTTTTTTGACTTTTCATACAATAGTTGTTAAATTAATTCAGCGAGATAATTTTCCTCCATTTTATCCTGGATTTAAACATATGCAGATGGTATACCTATTTCTACCATGAGGTGTCTTTTGACACCTTAAGGATTTCATAAGTTCTAATTTCAAAGGATTTCATAATTTCTAATTTTAAAAAATTTTACATATAAATATCAACACAATATTACAGCATCGTATCTATTGTAATCAGATTAGAGAATCCCGATTTCAGTTGTAACGGAAAATACAGGAGTTGTTGCTTAACATTGATTTTTGCTTGCTTTACACCATGTTGAATTTTAGTGTAGATCATTGCAGTCATTAGTTCTAAAAAATATAATAACACATTTTGTTCTCCAATTCTGGTAGTGAGTTCAATACATATGAATTTTTTTTCATTCTCGTAAAAACTGTGGTATTGAATGAGGAAAGAGTTTTATTACACTGCTGTTTTTATGATTACTGTTGTTGTAGCTGTTGTTATCAGATTGAATTTATATGCACGAGACTGAAAGTTTGTTGATTTAAGAATATTAAAATGTTTCATTTTCTAATTAAAAAAAAATTATGATGGTAATATTATTTTAATTTATATAATAACACTATTTCTACCAAGAGGTGTCAAAAGACACCTTTCGGATTTTAACTTAAAATTATTCTCTAAGTTTAATCATTTCTCCAGAATTATTTTTTTGACTTTTCATACAATAGTTGTTAAATTAATTCAGCGATATAATTTTCCTCCATTTTATCCTGGATTTAAACATATGCAGATGGTATACCTATTTCTACCATGAGGTGTCTTTTGACACCTTAAGGATTTCATAAGTTCTAATTTCTCAGGATTTCATAATTTCTAATTTTAAAAAAATTTACATATAAATATCAACACAATATTACAGCATCGTATCAATTGTAATCAGATTAGATAATCCCGATTTCAGTTGTAACGGAAAATACAGAAGTTGTTGCATAAATTTGATATTTGCTTGCTTTACGCGATGTTGCATTTTAGTGTAGATCATTGCAGTGATTAGTTCTAAAAAATATAATAACACATTTTGTTCTCCAATTCTGGTAGTGAGTTCAACACATATGAATTTTTTTTTCATTCGCGTAAAAACTGTGGTATTGAATGAGGAAAGAGTTTTATTACACTGCTGTTTTTATGATTACTGTTGTTGTAGCTGTTGTTATAAGACTGAATTTATATGCACGAGACTGAGAGTTTGTTGATTTAAGAATATTAAAATGTTTCATTTTCTAATAAAAAAAAATTATGAATGTAATATTATTTTAATTTATATAATAACACTATTTCTACCAAGAGGTGTCAAAAGACACCTTTCGGATTTTAACTTAAAATTATTCAAGTTTAATCATTTCTCCACAATTATTTTTTTGACTTTTCATACAATAGTTGTTAAATTAATTCAGCGATATAATTTTCCTCCATTTTATCCTGGATTTAAACATATGCAGATGGTATACCTATTTCTACCATGAGGTGTCTTTTGACACCTTAAGGATTTCATAAGTTCTAATTTCTAAGGATTTCATAATTTCTAATTTTAAACAATTTTAAATATAAATATCAACACAATATTACAGCATCGTATCAATTGTAATCAGATTAGAGAATCCCGATTTCAGTTGTAACGGAAAATACAGAAATTGTTGCATAACTTTGATATTTGCTTGCTTTACACCATGTTGCATTTTAGTGTAGATCATTGCAGTGATTAGTTCTAAAAATATAATAACACATTTTGTTCTCCAATTCTGGTAGTGAGTTCAATACATATGAATTTTTTTTTCATTCGCGTAAAAACTGTGGTATTGAATGTGGAAAGAGTTTTATTACACTGTTGTTTTTATGTTTACTCTTGTTGTAGCTGTTGTTATAAGATTGAATTTATATGCACGAGACTGAAAGTTTGTTGATTTAAGAATATTAAAATGTTTCATTTTATAATTTTAAAAAAATTATGAAGGTAATATTATTTTAATTTATATAATAACACTATTTCTACCAGGAGGTGTCAAAAGACACCTTTCGGATTTTAACTTAAAATTATTCAAGTTTAATCATTTCTCCACAATTATTTTTTTTACTTTTCATACAATAGTTGTTAAATTAATTCAGCGGTATAATTTTCCTCCATTTTATCCTGGATTTAAACATATGTAGATGGTCTACCTATTTCTACCATGAGGTGTCTCTTGACACCTTAAGGATTTCATAAGTTCTAATTTCTAAGGATTTCATAATTTCTAATTTTAAACAATTTACATATAAATATCAACACAATATTACAGCATCGTATCAATTGTAATCAGATTAGAGAATCCCGATTTCAGTTGTAACGGAAAATACAGAAATTGAGGCATAACTTTGATATTTGCTTGCTTTACACCATGTTGCATTTTAGTGTAGATCATTGCAGTCATTACTTCTAAAAAATATAATAACCCATTTTTTCTCCAATTCTGGTAGTGAGTTCAATACATTTGAATTTTTTTTCATTCGCGTAAAAACTGTGGTATTGAATAAGGAATGAGTTTTATTACACTGCTGACTTTATGATTACCATGTTGTAGCTGTTGTTATAAGATTGAATTTATATGCACGAGACTGAAAGTTTGTTGATTTAAGAATATTAAAATGTTTCATTTTCTAATAAAAAAAATTATGAAGGTAATATTATTTTAATTTATATAATAACACTATTTCTACCAAGAGGTGTCAAAAGACACCTTTCGGATTTTAACTTAAAATTATTCTCTAAGTTTAATCATTTCTCCACAATTATTTTTTTGACTTTTCATACAATAGTTGTTAAATTAATTCAGCGATATAATTTTCCTCCATTTTATCCTGGATTTAAACATATGCAGATGGTATACCTATTTCTACCATGAGGTGTCTTTTGACACCTTAAGGATTTCATAAGTTCTAATTTCAAAGGATTTCATAATTTCTAATTTTAAAAAATTTTACATATAAATATCAACACAATATTACAGCATCGTATCTATTGTAATCAGATTAGAGAATCCCGATTTCAGTTGTAACGGAAAATACAGGAGTTGTTGCTTAACATTGATTTTTGCTTGCTTTACACCATGTTGAATTTTAGTGTAGATCATTGCAGTCATTAGTTCTAAAAAATATAATAACACATTTTGTTCTCCAAATCTGGTAGTGAGTTCAATACATATGAATTTTTTTTCATTCTCGTAAAAACTGTGGTATTGAATGAGGAAAGAGTTTTATTACACTGCTGTTTTTATGATTACTGTTGTTGTAGCTGTTGTTATCAGATTGAATTTATATGCACGAGACTGAAAGTTTGTTGATTTAAGAATATTAAAATGTTTCATTTTCTAATTAAAAAAAAATTATGATGGTAATATTATTTTAATTTATATAATAACACTATTTCTACCAAGAGGTGTCAAAAGACACCTTTCGGATTTTAACTTAAAATTATTCTCTAAGTTTAATCATTTCTCCAGAATTATTTTTTTGACTTTTCATACAATAGTTGTTAAATTAATTCAGCGATATAATTTTCCTCCATTTTATCCTGGATTTAAACATATGCAGATGGTATACCTATTTCTACCATGAGGTGTCTTTTGACACCTTAAGGATTTCATAAGTTCTAATTTCTCAGGATTTCATAATTTCTAATTTTAAAAAAATTTACATATAAATATCAACACAATATTACAGCATCGTATCAATTGTAATCAGATTAGATAATCCCGATTTCAGTTGTAACGGAAAATACAGAAGTTGTTGCATAAATTTGATATTTGCTTGCTTTACGCGATGTTGCATTTTAGTGTAGATCATTGCAGTGATTAGTTCTAAAAAATATAATAACACATTTTGTTCTCCAATTCTGGTAGTGAGTTCAACACATATGAATTTTTTTTTCATTCGCGTAAAAACTGTGGTATTGAATGAGGAAAGAGTTTTATTACACTGCTGTTTTTATGATTACTGTTGTTGTAGCTGTTGTTATAAGACTGAATTTATATGCACGAGACTGAGAGTTTGTTGATTTAAGAATATTAAAATGTTTCATTTTCTAATAAAAAAAAATTATGAATGTAATATTATTTTAATTTATATAATAACACTATTTCTACCAAGAGGTGTCAAAAGACACCTTTCGGATTTTAACTTAAAATTATTCAAGTTTAATCATTTCTCCACAATTATTTTTTTGACTTTTCATACAATAGTTGTTAAATTAATTCAGCGATATAATTTTCCTCCATTTTATCCTGGATTTAAACATATGCAGATGGTATACCTATTTCTACCATGAGGTGTCTTTTGACACCTTAAGGATTTCATAAGTTCTAATTTCTGAGGATTTCATAATTTCTAATTTTAAACAATTTTAAATATAAATATCAACACAATATTACAGCATCGTATCAATTGTAATCAGATTAGAGAATCCCGATTTCAGTTGTAACGGAAAATACAGAAATTGTTGCATAACTTTGATATTTGCTTGCTTTACACCATGTTGCATTTTAGTGTAGATCATTGCAGTGATTAGTTCTAAAAATATAATAACACATTTTGTTCTCCAATTCTGGTAGTGAGTTCAATACATATGAATTTTTTTTTCATTCGCGTAAAAACTGTGGTATTGAATGTGGAAAGAGTTTTATTACACTGTTGTTTTTATGTTTACTCTTGTTGTAGCTGTTGTTATAAGATTGAATTTATATGCACGAGACTGAAAGTTTGTTGATTTAAGAATATTAAAATGTTTCATTTTATAATTTTAAAAAAATTATGAAGGTAATATTATTTTAATTTATATAATAACACTATTTCTACCAGGAGGTGTCAAAAGACACCTTTCGGATTTTAACTTAAAATTATTCAAGTTTAATCATTTCTCCACAATTATTTTTTTTACTTTTCATACAATAGTTGTTAAATTAATTCAGCGGTATAATTTTCCTCCATTTTATCCTGGATTTAAACATATGTAGATGGTCTACCTATTTCTACCATGAGGTGTCTCTTGACACCTTAAGGATTTCATAAGTTCTAATTTCTAAGGATTTCATAATTTCTAATTTTAAACAATTTACATATAAATATCAACACAATATTACAGCATCGTATCAATTGTAATCAGATTAGAGAATCCCGATTTCAGTTGTAACGGAAAATACAGAAATTGAGGCATAACTTTGATATTTGCTTGCTTTACACCATGTTGCATTTTAGTGTAGATCATTGCAGTCATTACTTCTAAAAAATATAATAACCCATTTTTTCTCCAATTCTGGTAGTGAGTTCAATACATTTGAATTTTTTTTCATTCGCGTAAAAACTGTGGTATTGAATAAGGAATGAGTTTTATTAC
Source organism: Maratus speciosus (assembly GCA_963932465.1). Classification (NCBI taxonomy): domain Eukaryota; kingdom Metazoa; phylum Arthropoda; class Arachnida; order Araneae; family Salticidae; genus Maratus; species Maratus speciosus. The sequence goes on from OZ010787.1 coordinate 4,681,637, forward strand.
ACTGCTGACTTTATGATTACCATGTTGTAGCTGTTGTTATAAGATTGAATTTATATGCACGAGACTGAAAGTTTGTTGATTTAAGAATATTAAAATGTTTCATTTTCTAATAAAAAAAATTATGAAGGTAATATTATTTTAATTTATATAATAACACTATTTCTACCAAGAGGTGTCAAAAGACACCTTTCGGATTTTAACTTAAAATTATTCTCTAAGTTTAATCATTTCTCCACAATTATTTTTTTGACTTTTCATACAATAGTTGTTAAATTAATTCAGCGATATAATTTTCCTCCATTTTATCCTGGATTTAAACATATGCAGATGGTATACCTATTTCTACCATGAGGTGTCTTTTGACACCTTAAGGATTTCATAAGTTCTAATTTCAAAGGATTTCATAATTTCTAATTTTAAAAAATTTTACATATAAATATCAACACAATATTACAGCATCGTATCTATTGTAATCAGATTAGAGAATCCCGATTTCAGTTGTAACGGAAAATACAGGAGTTGTTGCTTAACATTGATTTTTGCTTGCTTTACACCATGTTGAATTTTAGTGTAGATCATTGCAGTCATTAGTTCTAAAAAATATAATAACACATTTTGTTCTCCAATTCTGGTAGTGAGTTCAATACATATGAATTTTTTTTCATTCGCGTAAAAACTGTGGTATTGAATGAGGAAAGTGTTTTATTACACTGCTGTTTTTATGATTACTGTTGTTGTAGCTGTTGTTATAAGATTGAATTTATATGCACGAGACTGAAAGTTTGTTGATTTAAGAATATTAAAATGTTTCATTTTCTAATAAAAAAAATTATGAAAGTAATATTATTTTAATTTATATAATAACACTATTTCTACCAAGAGGTGTCAAAAGACACCTTTCGGATTTTAACTTAAAATTATTCTCTAAGTTTAATCATTTCTCCAGAATTATTTTTTTGACTTTTCATACAATAGTTGTTAAATTAATTCAGCGATATAATTTTCCTCCATTTTATCCTGGATTTAAACATATGCAGATGGTATACCTATTTCTACCATGAGGTGTCTTTTGACACCTTAAGGATTTCATAAGTTCTAATTTCTCAGGATTTCATAATTTCTAATTTTAAAAAAATTTACATATAAATATCAACACAATATTACAGCATCGTATCAATTGTAATCAGATTAGATAATCCCGATTTCAGTTGTAACGGAAAATACAGAAGTTGTTGCATAAATTTGATATTTGCTTGCTTTACGCGATGTTGCATTTTAGTGTAGATCATTGCAGTGATTAGTTCTAAAAAATATAATAACACATTTTGTTCTCCAATTCTGGTAGTGAGTTCAACACATATGAATTTTTTTTTTCATTCGCGTAAAAACTGTGGTATTGAATGAGGAAAGAGTTTTATTACACTGCTGTTTTTATGATTACTGTTGTTGTAGCTGTTGTTATAAGACTGAATTTATATGCACGAGACTGAGAGTTTGTTGATTTAAGAATATTAAAATGTTTCATTTTCTAATAAAAAAAAATTATGAATGTAATATTATTTTAATTTATATAATAACACTATTTCTACCAAGAGGTGTCAAAAGACACCTTTCGGATTTTAACTTAAAATTATTCAAGTTTAATCATTTCTCCACAATTATTTTTTTGACTTTTCATACAATAGTTGTTAAATTAATTCAGCGATATAATTTTCCTCCATTTTATCCTGGATTTAAACATATGCAGATGGTATACCTATTTCTACCATGAGGTGTCTTTTGACACCTTAAGGATTTCATAAGTTCTAATTTCTAAGGATTTCATAAGTTCTAATTTCTAAGGATTTCATAATTTCTAATTTTAAACAATTTTACATATAAATATCAACACAATATTACAGCATCGTATAAATTTTAATCAGAATAGAGAATCCCGACTTCAGTTGTAACGGAAAATACAGGAGTTGTTGCTTAACTTTGATTTTCGCTTGCTTTACACCATGTTGCATTTTAGTGTAGATCATTGCAGTGATTAGTTCTAAAAATATAATAACACATTTTGTTCTCCAATTCTGGTAGTGAGTTCAATACATATGAATATTTTTTTCATTCGCGTAAAAACTGTGGTATTGAATGAGGAAAGTGTTTTATTACACTGCTGTTTTTATGATTACTGTTGTTGTAGCTGTTGTTATAAGATTGAATTTATATGCACGAGACTGAAAGTTTGTTGATTTAAGAATATTAAAATGTTTCATTTTCTAATAAAAAAAATTATGAAAGTAATATTATTTTAATTTATATAATAACACTATTTCTACCAAGAGGTGTCAAAAGACACCTTTCGGATTTTAACTTAAAATTATTCTCTAAGTTTAATCATTTCTCCACAATTATTTTTTTGACTTTTCATACAATAGTTGTTAAATTAAATCAGCGATATAATTTTCCTCCATTTTATCCTGGATTTAAACATATGCAGATGGTATACCTATTTCTACCATGAGGTGTCTTTTGACACCTTAAGGATTTCATAAGTTCTAATTTCTAAGGATTTCCTAATTTCTAATTTTAAACAATTTTACATATAAATATCAACAGAATATTACAGCATCATATCAATTGTAATCAGATTAGAGAATCCCGATTTCAGTTGTAACGGAAAATACAGAAGTTGTTGCATAACTTTGATATTTGCTTGCTTTAAACCATGTTGCATTTTAGTGTAGATCATTGCAGTGATTAGTTCTAAAAAATATAATAACAAATTTTGTTCTCCAACTCTGCTAGTGATTTCAACACATATGAATTTTTTTTTTCATTCGCGTAAAAACTGTGGTATTGAATGAGGAAAGAGTTTTATTACACTGCTGTTTTTATGATTACTGTTGTTGTAGCTGTTGTTATAAGATTGAATTTATATGCACGAGACTGAAAGTTTGTTGATTTAAGAAGATTAAAATGTTTCATTTTCTAATAAAAAAAATTATGAAGGTAATATTATTTTAATTTATATAATAACACTATTTCTACCAAGAGGTGTCAAAAGACACCTTTCGGATTTTAACTTAAAATTATTCTCTAAGTTTAATCATTTCTCCACAATTATTTTTTTGACTTTTCATACAATAGTTGTTAAATTAATTCAGCGATATAATTTTCCTCCATTTTATCCTGGATTTAAACATATGCAGATGGTATACCTATTTCTACCATGAGGTGTCTTTTGACACCTTAAGGATTTCATAAGTTCTAATTTCAAAGGATTTCATAATTTCTAATTTTAAAAAAATTTACATATAAATATCAACACAATATTACAGCATCGTATCTATTGTAATCAGATTAGAGAATCCCGATTTCAGTTGTAACGGAAAATACAGGAGTTGTTGCTTAACATTGATTTTTGCTTGCTTTACACCATGTTGAATTTTAGTGTAGATCATTGCAGTCATTAGTTCTAAAAAATATAATAACACATTTTGTTCTCCAATTCTGGTAGTGAGTTCAATACATATGAATTTTTTTTCATTCGCGTAAAAACTGTGGTATTGAATGAGGAAAGAGTTTTATTACACTGCTGTTTTTATGATTACTGTTGTTGTAGCTGTTGTTATCAGATTGAATTTATATGCACGAGACTGAAAGTTTGTTGATTTAAGAATATTAAAATGTTTCATTTTCTAATTAAAAAAAAATTATGATGGTAATATTATTTTAATTTATATAATAACACTATTTCTACCAAGAGGTGTCAAAAGACACCTTTCGGATTTTAACTTAAAATTATTCTCTAAGTTTAATCATTTCTCCAGAATTATTTTTTTGACTTTTCATACAATAGTTGTTAAATTAATTCAGCGATATAATTTTCCTCCATTTTATCCTGGATTTAAACATATGCAGATGGTATACCTATTTCTACCATGAGGTGTCTTTTGACACCTTAAGGATTTCATAAGTTCTAATTTCTCAGGATTTCATAATTTCTAATTTTAAAAAAATTTACATATAAATATCAACACAATATTACAGCATCGTATCAATTGTAATCAGGTTAGATAATCCCGATTTCAGTTGTAACGGAAAATACAGAAGTTGTTGCATAAATTTGATATTTGCTTGCTTTACGCGATGTTGCATTTTAGTGTAGATCATTGCAGTGATTAGTTCTAAAAAATATAATAACAAATTTTGTTCTCCAATTCTGGTAGTGAGTTCAACACATATGAATTTTTTTTTTTCATTCGCGTAAAAACTGTGGTATTGAATGAGGAAAGAGTTTTATTACACTGCTGTTTTTATGATTACTGTTGTTGTAGCTGTTGTTATAAGACTGAATTTATATGCACGAGACTGAGAGTTTGTTGATTTAAGAATATTAAAATGTTTCATTTTCTAATAAAAAAAAGTTATGAATGTAATATTATTTTAATTTATATAATAACACTATTTCTACCAAGAGGTGTCAAAAGACACCTTTCGGATTTTAACTTAAAATTATTCAAGTTTAATCATTTCTCCACAATTATTTTTTTGACTTTTCATACAATAGTTGTTAAATTAATTCAGCGATATAATTTTCCTCCATTTTATCTTGGATTTAAACATATGCAGATGGTATACCTATTTCTACCATGAGGTGTCTTTTGACACCTTAAGGATTTCATAAGTTCTAATTTCTAAGGATTTCATAATTTCTAATTTTAAACAATTTTAAATATAAATATCAACACAATATTACAGCATCGTATCAATTGTAATCAGATTAGAGAATCCCGATTTCAGTTGTAACGGAAAATACAGAAATTGTTGCATAACTTTGATATTTGTTTGCTTTACACCATGTTGCATTTTAGTGTAGATCATTGCAGTGATTAGTTCTAAAAATATAATAACACATTTTGTTCTCCAATTCTGGTAGTGAGTTCAATGCATATGAATTTTTTTTTCATTCGCGTAAAAACTGTGGTATTGAATGTGGAAAGAGTTTTATTACACTGTTGTTTTTATGTTTACTCTTGTTGTAGCTGTTGTTATAAGATTGAATTTATATGCACGAGACTGAAAGTTTGTTGATTTAAGAATATTAAAATGTTTCATTTTCTAATTAAAAAAAATTATGAAGGTAATATTATTTTAATTTATATAATAACACTATTTCTACCAAGAGGTGTCAAAAGACACCTTTCGGATTTTAACTTAAAATTATTCAAGTTTAATCATTTCTCCACAATTATATTTTTGACTTTTCATACAATAGTTGTTAAATTAATTCAGCGATATAATTTTCCTCCATTTTATCATGGATTTAAACATATGCAGATGGTATACCTATTTCTACCGTGAGGTGTCTTTTGACACCTTAAGGATTTCATAAGTTCTAATTTCTAAGGATTTCATAATTTCTAATTTTAAACAATTTTACATATAAATATCAACACAATATTACAGCATCGTATAAATTTTAATCAGATTAGAGAATACCGATTTCAGTTGTAACGGAAAATACAGGAGTAGTTGCTTAACTTTGATTTTCGCTTGCTTTACACCATGTTGCATTTTAGTGTAGTTCATTGCAGTCATTAGTTCTAAAAAATATAATAACACATTTTGTTCTCCAATTCTTGTAGTGAGTTCAATACATTTGAATTTTTTTTCATTCGCGTAAAAACTGTGGTATTGAATAAGGAAAGAGTTTTATTACACTGCTGTCTTTATGATTACTGTTGTTGTAGCTGTTCTTATACGATTGAATTTATATGCTCGAGACTGAAAGTTTGTTGATTTAAGAATATTAAAATGTTTCATTTTCTAATAAAAAAAATTATGAAAGTAATATTATATTAATTTATATAATAACACTATTTCTACCAAGAGGTGTCAAAAGACACCTTTCGGATTTTAACTTAAAATTATTCTCTAAGTTTAATCATTTCTCCACAATTATTTTTTTGACTTTTCATACAATAGTTGTTAAATTAAATCAGCGATATAATTTTCCTCCATTTTATCCTGGATTTAAACATATGCAGATGGTATACCTATTTCTACCATGAGGGGTCTTTTGACACCTTAAGGATTTCATAAGTTCTAATTTCTAAGGATTTCATAATTTCTAATTTTAAACAATTTTACATATAAATATCAACACAATATTACAGCATCATATCAATTGTAATCAGATTAGAGAATCCCGATTTCAGTTGTAACGGAAAATACAGAAGTTGTTGCATAACTTTGATATTTGCTTGCTTTACACCATGTTGCATTTTAGTGTAGATCATTGCAGTGATTAGTTCTAAAAAACATAATAACAAATTTTGTTCTCCAACTCTGGTAGTGAGTTCAACACATATGAATTTTTTTTTCATTCGCGTAAAAACTGTGGTATTGAATGAGGAAAGAGTTTTATTACACTGCTGTTTTTATGATTACTGTTGTTGTAGCTGTTGTTATAAGATTGAATTTATATGCACGAGACTGAAAGTTTGCTGATTTAAGAATATTAAAATGTTTCATTTTCTAATAAAAAAAAATTATGAATGTAATATTATTTTAATTTATATAATAGCACTATTTCTACCAAGAGGTGTAAAAAGACACCTTTCGGATTTAAACTTAAAACTATTCTCTAAGTTTAATCATTTCTCCACAATTATTTTTTTGACTTTTAATACAATAGTTGTTAAATTAATTCAGCGATATAATTTTCCTCCATTTTATCCTGGATTTAAACATATGCAGATGGGATACCTATTTCTACCATGAGGTGTCTTTTGACACCTTAAGGATTTCATAAGTTCTAATTTCAAAGGATTTCATAATTTCTAATTTTAAAAAATTTTACATATAAATATCAACACAATATTACAGCATCGTATCTATTGTAATCAGATTAGAGAATCCCGATTTCAGTTGTAACGGAAAATACAGGAGTTGTTGCTTAACATTGATTTTTGCTTGCTTTACACCATGTTGAATTTTAGTGTAGATCATTGCAGTCATTAGTTCTAAAAAATATAATAACACATTTTGTTCTCCAATTCTGGTAGTGAGTTCAATACATATGAATTTTTTTTTCATTCGCGTAAAAACTGTGGTATTGAATGTGGAAAGAGTTTTATTACACTGTTGTTTTTATGTTTACTCTTGTTGTAGCTGTTGTTATAAGATTGAATTTATATGCACGAGACTGAAAGTTTGTTGATTTAAGAATATTAAAATGTTTCATTTTCTAATTAAAAAAAATTATGAAGGTAATATTATTTTAATTTATATAATAACACTATTTCTACCAAGAGGTGTCAAAAGACACCTTTCGGATTTTAACTTAAAATTATTCAAGTTTAATCATTTCTCCACAATTATTTTTTTTACTTTTCATACAATAGTTGTTAAATTAATTCAGCGATATAATTTTCCTCCATTTTATCCTGGATTTAAACATATGCAGATGGTATACCTATTTCTACCATGAGGTGTCTTTTGACACCTTAAGGATTTCATAAGTTCTAATTTCAAAGGATTTCATAATTTCTAATTTTAAACAATTTTACATATAAATATCAACACAATATTACAGCATCGTATCAATTGTAATCAGATTAGAGAATCCCGATTTCAGTTGTAACGGAAAATACAGATATTGTTGCATAACTTTGATATTTGCTTGCTTTACACCATGTTGCATTTTAGTGTAGATCATTGCAGTGATTAGATCTAAACAATATAATAACACATTTTGTTCTCCAATTCTGGTAGTGAGTTCAACACATATGAATTTTTTTTTTCATTCGCGTACAAACTGTGGTATTGAATGAGGAAATAGTTTTATTACACTGCTGTTTTTATGATTACTGTTGTTGTAGCTGTTGTTATAAGATTGAATTTATATGCACGAGACTGAAAGTTTGTTGATTTAAGAATATTAAAAATATTTCATTTTCTAATAAAAAAAATTATGAAGGTAATATTATTTTAATTTATATAATAACACTATTTCTACCAGGAGGTGTCAAAAGACACCTTTCGGATTTTAACTTAAAATTATTCAAGTTTAATCATTTCTCCACAATTATTTTTTTTACTTTTCATACAATAGTTGTTAAATTAATTCAGCGGTATAATTTTCCTCCATTTTATCCTGGATTTAAACATATGTAGATGGTCTACCTATTTCTACCATGAGGTGTCTCTTGACACCTTAAAGATTTCATAAGTTCTAATTTCTAAGGATTTCATAATTTCTAATTTTAAACAATTTACATATAAATATCAACACAATATTACAGCATCGTATCAATTGTAATCAGATTAGAGAATCCCGATTTCAGTTGTAACGGAAAATACAGAAATTGAGGCATAACTTTGATATTTGCTTGCTTTACACCATGTTGCATTTTAGTGTAGATCATTGCAGTCATTACTTCTAAAAAATATAATAACCCATTTTTTCTCCAATTCTGGTAGTGAGTTCAATACATTTGAATTTTTTTTTCATTCGCGTAAAAACTGTGGTATTGAATAAGGAATGAGTTTTATTACACTGCTGACTTTATGATTACCATGTTGTAGCCGTTGTTATAAGATTGAATTTATATGCTCGAGACTGAAAGTTTGTTGAGTTAAGAATATTAAAATGTTTCATTTTCTAATAAAAAAAAAATTATGAAGGTAATATTATTTTAATTTATATAATAACTCTATTTCTACCAAGAGGTGTCAAAAGACACCTTTCGGATTTTAACTTAAAATTATTCAAGTTTAATCATTTCTCCACAATTATTTTTTTGACTTTTCATACAATAGTTGTTAAATTAATTCAGCGATATAATTTTCCTCCATTTTATCATGGATTTAAACATATGCAGATGGTATACCTATTTCTACCGTGAGGTGTCTTTTGACACCTTAAGGATTTCATAAGTTCTAATTTCTAAGGATTTCATAATTTCTAATTTTAAACAATTTTACATATAAATATCAACACAATATTACAGCATCGTATAAATTTTAATCAGATTAGAGAATACCGATTTCAGTTGTAACGGAAAATACAGGAGTAGTTGCTTAACTTTGATTTTCGCTTGCTTTACACCATGTTGCATTTTAGTGTAGTTCATTGCAGTCATTAGTTCTAAAAAATATAATAACACATTTTGTTCTCCAATTCTTGTAGTGAGTTCAATACATTTGAATTTTTTTTCATTCGCGTAAAAATTGTGGTATTGAATAAGGAAAGAGTTTTATTACACTGCTGTCTTTATGATTACTGTTGTTGTAGCTGTTGTTATACGATTGAATTTATATGCTCGAGACTGAAAGTTTGTTGATTTAAGAATATTAAAATGTTTCATTTTCTAATAAAAAAAATTATGAAAGTAATATTATATTAATTTATATAATAACACTATTTCTACCAAGAGGTGTCAAAAGACACCTTTCGGATTTTAACTTAAAATTATTCTCTAAGTTTAATCATTTCTCCACAATTATTTTTTTGACTTTTCATACAATAGTTGTTAAATTAAATCAGCGATATAATTTTCCTCCATTTTATCCTGGATTTAAACATATGCAGATGGTATACCTATTTCAACCATGAGGTGTCTTTTGACACCTTAAGGATTTCATAAGTTCTAATTTCTAAGGATTTCATAATTTCTAATTTTAAACAATTTTACATATAAATATCAACACAATATTACAGCATCATATCAATTGTAATCAGATTAGAGAATCCCGATTTCAGTTGTAACGGAAAATACAGAAGTTGTTGCATAACTTTGATATTTGCTTGCTTTACACCATGTTGCATTTTAGTGTAGATCATTGCAGTGATTATTTCTAAAAAATATAATAACAAATTTTGTTCTCCAACTCTGGTAGTGAGTTCAACACATATGAATTTTTTTTTCATTCGCGTAAAAACTGTGGTATTGAATGAGGAAAGAGTTTTATTACACTGCTGTTTTTATGATTACTGTTGTTGTAGCTGTTGTTATAAGATTGAATTTATATGCACGAGACTGAAAGTTTGTTGATTTAAGAATATTAAAATGTTTCATTTTCTAATAAAAAAAATTATGAAGGTAATATTATTTTAATTTATATAATAACACTATTTCTACCAAGAGGTGTCACAAGACACCTTTCGGATTTTAACTTAAAATTATTCTCTAAGTTTAATCATTTCTCCAGAATTATATTTTTGACTTTTCATACAATAGTTGTTAAATTAATTCAGCGATATAATTTTCCTCCATTTTATCCTGGATTTAAACATATGCAGATGGTATACCTATTTCTACCATGAGGTGTCTTTTGACACCTTAAGGATTTCATAAGTTCTAATTTCAAAGGATTTCATAATTTCTAATTTTAAAAAATTTTACATATAAATATCAACACAATATTACAGCATCGTATCTATTGTAATCAGATTAGAGAATCCCGATTTCAGTTGTAACGGAAAATACAGGAGTTGTTGCTTAACATTGATTTTTGCTTGCTTTACACCATGTTGAATTTTAGTGTAGATCATTGCAGTCATTAGTTCTAAAAAATATAATAACACATTTTGTTCTCCAATTCTGGTAGTGAGTTCAATACATATGAATTTTTTTTTCATTCGCGTAAAAACTGTGGTATTGAATGTGGAAAGAGTTTTATTACACTGTTGTTTTTATGTTTACTCTTGTTGTAGCTGTTGTTATAAGATTGAATTTATATGCACGAGACTGAAAGTTTGTTGATTTAAGAATATTAAAATGTTTCATTTTCTAATTAAAAAAAATTATGAAGGTAGTATTATTTTAATTTATATAATAACACTATTTCTACCAAGAGGTGTCAAAAGACACCTTTCGGATTTTAACTTAAAATTATTCAAGTTTAATCATTTCTCCACAATTATTTTTTTTACTTTTCATACAATAGTTGTTAAATTAATTCAGCGATATAATTTTCCTCCATTTTATCCTGGATTTAAACATATGCAGATGGTATACCTATTTCTACCATGAGGTGTCTTTTGACACCTTAAGGATTTCATAAGTTCTAATTTCAAAGGATTTCATAATTTCTAATTTTAAACAATTTTACATATAAATATCAACACAATATTACAGCATCGTATCAATTGTAATCAGATTAGAGAATCCCGATTTCAGTTGTAACGGAAAATACAGATATTGTTGCATAACTTTGATATTTGCTTGCTTTACACCATGTTGCATTTTAGTGTAGATCATTGCAGTGATTAGATCTAAACAATATAATAACACATTTTGTTCTCCAATTCTGGTAGTGAGTTCAACACATATGAATTTTTTTTTTCATTCGCGTACAAACTGTGGTATTGAATGAGGAAATAGTTTTATTACACTGCTGTTTTTATGATTACTGTTGTTGTAGCTGTTGTTATAAGATTGAATTTATATGCACGAGACTGAAAGTTTGTTGATTTAAGAATATTAAAATGTTTCATTTTCTAATTTTAAAAAAATTATGAAGGTAATATTATTTTAATTTATATAATAACACTATTTCTACCAGGAGGTGTCAAAAGACACCTTTCGGATTTTAACTTAAAATTATTCAAGTTTAATCATTTCTCCACAATTATTTTTTTTACTTTTCATACAATAGTTGTTAAATTAATTCAGCGGTATAATTTTCCTCCATTTTATCCTGGATTTAAACATATGTAGATGGTCTACCTATTTCTACCATGAGGTGTCTCTTGACACCTTAAGGATTTCATAAGTTCTAATTTCTAAGGATTTCATAATTTCTAATTTTAAACAATTTAAGTATAAATATCAACACAATATTACAGCATCGTATCAATTGTAATCAGATTAGAGAATCCCGATTTCAGTTGTAACGGAAAATACAGAAATTGAGGCATAACTTTGATATTTGCTTGCTTTACACCATGTTGCATTTTAGTGTAGATCATTGCAGTCATTACTTCTAAAAAATATAATAACCCATTTTTTCTCCAATTCTGGTAGTGAGTTCAATACATTTGAATTTTTTTTTCATTCGCGTAAAAACTGTGGTATTGAATAAGGAATGAGTTTTATTACACTGCTGACTTTATGATTACCATGTTGTAGCCGTTGTTATAAGATTGAATTTATATGCTCGAGACTGAAAGTTTGTTGAGTTAAGAATATTAAAATGTTTCATTTTCTAATAAAAAAAAAATTATGAAGGTAATATTATTTTAATTTATATAATAACTCTATTTCTACCAAGAGGTGTCAAAAGACACCTTTCGGATTTTAACTTAAAATTATTCAAGTTTAATCATTTCTCCACAATTATTTTTTTGACTTTTCATACAATAGTTGTTAAATTAATTCAGCGATATAATTTTCCTCCATTTTATCATGGATTTAAACATATGCAGATGGTATACCTATTTCTACCGTGAGGTGTCTTTTGACACCTTAAGGATTTCATAAGTTCTAATTTCTAAGGATTTCATAATTTCTAATTTTAAACAATTTTACATATAAATATCAACACAATATTACAGCATCGTATAAATTTTAATCAGATTAGAGAATACCGATTTCAGTTGTAACGGAAAATACAGGAGTAGTTGCTTAACTTTGATTTTCGCTTGCTTTACACCATGTTGCATTTTAGTGTAGTTCATTGCAGTCATTAGTTCTAAAAAATATAATAACACATTTTGTTCTCCAATTCTTGTAGTGAGTTCAATACATTTGAATTTTTTTTCATTCGCGTAAAAATTGTGGTATTGAATAAGGAAAGAGTTTTATTACACTGCTGTCTTTATGATTACTGTTGTTGTAGCTGTTGTTATACGATTGAATTTATATGCTCGAGACTGAAAGTTTGTTGATTTAAGAATATTAAAATGTTTCATTTTCTAATAAAAAAAATTATGAAAGTAATATTATATTAATTTATATAATAACACTATTTCTACCAAGAGGTGTCAAAAGACACCTTTCGGATTTTAACTTAAAATTATTCTCTAAGTTTAATCATTTCTCCACAATTATTTTTTTGACTTTTCATACAATAGTTGTTAAATTAAATCAGCGATATAATTTTCCTCCATTTTATCCTGGATTTAAACATATGCAGATGGTATACCTATTTCAACCATGAGGTGTCTTTTGACACCTTAAGGATTTCATAAGTTCTAATTTCTAAGGATTTCATAATTTCTAATTTTAAACAATTTTACATATAAATATCAACACAATATTACAGCATCGTATAAATTTTAATCAGATTAGAGAATCCCGATTTCAGTTGTAACGGAAAATACAGAAGTTGTTGCATAACTTTGATATTTGCTTGCTTTACACCATGTTGCATTTTAGTGTAGATCATTGCAGTGATTATTTCTAAAAAATATAATAACAAATTTTGTTCTCCAACTCTGGTAGTGAGTTCAACACATATGAATTTTTTTTTCATTCGCGTAAAAACTGTGGTATTGAATGAGGAAAGAGTTTTATTACACTGCTGTTTTTATGATTACTGTTGTTGTAGCTGTTGTTATAAGATTGAATTTATATGCACGAGACTGAAAGTTTGTTGATTTAAGAATATTAAAATGTTTCATTTTCTAATAAAAAAAATTATGAAGGTAATATTATTTTAATTTATATAATAACACTATTTCTACCAAGAGGTGTCACAAGACACCTTTCGGATTTTAACTTAAAATTATTCTCTAAGTTTAATCATTTCTCCAGAATTATATTTTTGACTTTTCATACAATAGTTGTTAAATTAATTCAGCGATATAATTTTCCTCCATTTTATCCTGGATTTAAACATATGCAGATGGTATACCTATTTCTACCATGAGGTGTCTTTTGACACCTTAAGGATTTCATAAGTTCTAATTTCTCAGGATTTCATAATTTCTAATTTTAAAAAAATTTACATATAAATATCAACACAATATTACAGCATCGTATCAATTGTAATCAGGTTAGATAATCCCGATTTCAGTTGTAACGGAAAATACAGAAGTTGTTGCATAAATTTGATATTTGCTTGCTTTACGCGATGTTGCATTTTAGTGTAGATCATTGCAGTGATTAGTTCTAAAAAATATAATAACACATTTTGTTCTCCAATTCTGGTAGTGAGTTCAACACATATGAATTTTTTTTTTCATTCGCGTAAAAACTGTGGTATTGAATGAGGAAAGAGTTTTATTACACTGCTGTTTTTATGATTACTGTTGTTGTAGCTGTTGTTATAAGACTGAATTTATATGCACGAGACTGAAAGTTTGTTGATTTAAGAATATTAAAATGTTTCATTTTCTAATTAAAAAAAATTATGAAGGTAATATTATTTTAATTTATATAATAACACTATTTCTACCAAGAGGTGTCAAAAGACACCTTTCGGATTTTAACTTAAAATTATTCAAGTTTAATCATTTCTCCACAATTATTTTTTTTACTTTTCATACAATAGTTGTTAAATTAATTCAGCGATATAATTTTCCTCCATTTTATCCTGGATTTAAACATATGCAGATGGTATACCTATTTCTACCATGAGGTGTCTTTTGACACCTTAAGGATTTCATAAGTTCTAATTTCAAAGGATTTCATAATTTCTAATTTTAAAAAATTTTACATATAAATATCAACACAATATTACAGCATCGTATCTATTGTAATCAGATTAGAGAATCCCGATTTCAGTTGTAACGGAAAATACAGGAGTTGTTGCTTAACATTGAATTTGCTTGCTTTACACCATGTTGAATTTTAGTGTAGATCATTGCAGTCATTAGTTCTAAAAAATATAATAACACATTTTGTTCTCCAATTCTGGTAGTGAGTTCAACACGTATGAATTTTTTTTTCATTCGCGTAAAAACTGTGGTATTTAATGAGGAAAGAGTTTTATTACACTGCTGTTTTTATGATTACTGTTGTTGTAGCTATTGTTATAAGATTGAATTTATATGCACGAGACTGAAAGTTTGTTGATTTAAGAATATTAAAATGTTTCATTTTCTAATTTTAAAAAAATTATGAAGGTAATATTATTTTAATTTATATAATAACACTATTTCTACCAGGAGGTGTCAAAAGACACCTTTCGGATTTTAACTTAAAATTATTCAAGTTTAATCATTTCTCCACAATTATTTTTTTTACTTTTCATACAATAGTTGTTAAATTAATTCAGCGGTATAATTTTCCTCCATTTTATCCTGGATTTAAACATATGCAGATGGTATACCTATTTCTACCATGAGGTGTCTTTTGACACCTTAAGGATTTCATAAGTTCTAATTTCAAAGGATTTCATAATTTCTAATTTTAAAAAATTTTACATATAAATATCAACACAATATTACAGCATCGTATCTATTGTAATCAGATTAGAGAATCCCGATTTCAGTTGTAACGGAAAATACAGGAGTTGTTGCTTAACATTGATTTTTGCTTGCTTTACACCATGTTGAATTTTAGTGTAGATCATTGCAGTCATTAGTTCTAAAAAATATAATAACACATTTTGTTCTCCAATTCTGGTAGTGAGTTCAATACATATGAATTTTTTTTTCATTCGCGTAAAAACTGTGGTATTGAATGTGGAAAGAGTTTTATTACACTGTTGTTTTTATGTTTACTCTTGTTGTAGCTGTTGTTATAAGATTGAATTTATATGCACGAGACTGAAAGTTTGTTGATTTAAGAATATTAAAATGTTTCATTTTCTAATTAAAAAAAATTATGAAGGTAATATTATTTTAATTTATATAATAACACTATTTCTACCAAGAGGTGTCAAAAGACACCTTTCGGATTTTAACTTAAAATTATTCAAGTTTAATCATTTCTCCACAATTATTTTTTTTACTTTTCATACAATAGTTGTTAAATTAATTCAGCGATATAATTTTCCTCCAGTTTATCCTGGATTTAAACATATGCAGATGGTATACCTATTTCTACCATGAGGTGTCTTTTGACACCTTAAGGATTTCATAAGTTCTAATTTCAAAGGATTTCATAATTTCTAATTTTAAAAAATTTTACATATAAATATCAACACAATATTACAGCATCGTATCTATTGTAATCAGATTAGAGAATCCCGATTTCAGTTGTAACGGAAAATACAGGAGTTGTTGCTTAACATTGATTTTTGCTTGCTTTACACCATGTTGAATTTTAGTGTAGATCATTGCAGTCATTAGTTCTAAAAAATATAATAACACATTTTGTTCTCCAATTCTGGTAGTGAGTTCAACACGTATGAATTTTTTTTTCATTCGCGTAAAAACTGTGGTATTGAATGAGGAAAGAGTTTTATTACACTGCTGTTTTTATGATTACTGTTGTTGTAGCTGTTGTTATAAGATTGAATTTATATGCACGAGACTGAAAGTTTGCTGATTTAAGAATATTAAAATGTTTCATTTTCTAATAAAAAAAAATTATGAATGTAATATTATTTTAATTTATATAATAGCACTATTTCTACCAAGAGGTGTAAAAAGACACCTTTCGGATTTAAACTTAAAACTATTCTCTAAGTTTAATCATTTCTCCACAATTATTTTTTTGACTTTTAATACAATAGTTGTTAAATTAATTCAGCGATATAATTTTCCTCCATTTTATCCTGGATTTAAACATATGTAGATGGTCTACCTATTTCTACCATGAGGTGTCTCTTGACACCTTAAGGATTTCATAAGTTCTAATTTCTAAGGATTTCATAATTTCTAATTTTAAACAATTTACATATAAATATCAACACAATATTACAGCATCGTATCAATTGTAATCAGATTAGAGAATCCCGATTTCAGTTGTAACGGAAAATACAGAAATTGAGGCATAACTTTGATATTTGCTTGCTTTACACCATGTTGCATTTTAGTGTAGATCATTGCAGTCATTACTTCTAAAAAATATAATAACCCATTTTTTCTCCAATTCTGGTAGTGAGTTCAATACATTTGAATTTTTTTTCATTCGCGTAAAAACTGTGGTATTGAATAAGGAATGAGTTTTATTACACTGCTGACTTTATGATTACCATGTTGTAGCTGTTGTTATAAGATTGAATTTATATGCTCGAGACTGAAAGTTTGTTGAGTTAAGAATATTAAAATGTTTCATTTTCTAATAAAAAAAAAATTATGAAGGTAATATTATTTTAATTTATATAATAACTCTATTTCTACCAAGAGGTGTCAAAAGACACCTTTCGGATTTTAACTTAAAATTATTCTCTAAGTTTAATCATTTCTCCACAATTATTTTTTTGACTTTTCATACAATAGTTGTTAAATTAAATCAGCGATATAATTTTCCTCCATTTTATCCTGGATTTAAACATATGCAGATGGTATACCTATTTCTACCATGAGGTGTCTTTTGACACCTTAAGGATTTCATAAGTTCTAATTTCTAAGGATTTCCTAATTTCTAATTTTAAACAATTTTACATATAAATATCAACAGAATATTACAGCATCATATCAATTGTAATCAGATTAGAGAATCCCGATTTCAGTTGTAACGGAAAATACAGAAGTTGTTGCATAACTTTGATATTTGCTTGCTTTAAACCATGTTGCATTTTAGTGTAGATCATTGCAGTGATTAGTTCTAAAAAATAAAATAACAAATTTTGTTCTCCAACTCTGCTAGTGATTTCAACACATATGAATTTTTTTTTTCATTCGCGTAAAAACTGTGGTATTGAATGAGGAAAGAGTTTTATTACACTGCTGTTTTTATGATTACTGTTGTTGTAGCTGTTGTTATAAGATTGAATTTATATGCACGAGACTGAAAGTTTGTTGATTTAAGAAGATTAAAATGTTTCATTTTCTAATAAAAAAAATTATGAAGGTAATATTATTTTAATTTATATAATAACACTATTTCTACCAAGAGGTGTCAAAAGACACCTTTCGGATTTTAACTTAAAATTATTCAAGTTTAATCATTTCTCCACAATTATTTTTTTGACTTTTCATACAATAGTTGTTAAATTAATTCAGCGATATAATTTTCCTCCATTTTATCATGGATTTAAACATATGCAGATGGTATACCTATTTCTACCGTGAGGTGTCTTTTGACACCTTAAGGATTTCATAAGTTCTAATTTCTAAGGATTTCATAATTTCTAATTTTAAACAATTTTACATATAAATATCAACACAATATTACAGTATCGTATAAATTTTAATCAGATTAGAGAATACCGATTTCAGTTGTAACGGAAAATACAGGAGTAGTTGCTTAACTTTGATTTTCGCTTGCTTTACACCATGTTGCATTTTAGTGTAGTTCATTGCAGTCATTAGTTCTAAAAAATATAATAACACATTTTGTTCTCCAATTCTTGTAGTGAGTTCAATACATTTGAATTTTTTTTCATTCGCGTAAAAATTGTGGTATTGAATAAGGAAAGAGTTTTATTACACTGCTGTCTTTATGATTACTGTTGTTGTAGCTGTTGTTATACGATTGAATTTATATGCTCGAGACTGAAAGTTTGTTGATTTAAGAATATTAAAATGTTTCATTTTCTAATAAAAAAAATTATGAAAGTAATATTATATTAATTTATATAATAACACTATTTCTACCAAGAGGTGTCAAAAGACACCTTTCGGATTTTAACTTAAAATTATTCTCTAAGTTTAATCATTTCTCCACAATTATTTTTTTGACTTTTCATACAATAGTTGTTAAATTAAATCAGCGATATAATTTTCCTCCATTTTATCCTGGATTTAAACATATGCAGATGGTATACCTATTTCAACCATGAGGTGTCTTTTGACACCTTAAGGATTTCATAAGTTCTAATTTCTAAGGATTTCATAATTTCTAATTTTAAACAATTTTACATATAAATATCAACACAATATTACAGCATCATATCAATTGTAATCAGATTAGAGAATCCCGATTTCAGTTGTAACGGAAAATACAGAAGTTGTTGCATAACTTTGATATTTGCTTGCTTTACACCATGTTGCATTTTAGTGTAGATCATTGCAGTGATTATTTCTAAAAAATATAATAACAAATTTTGTTCTCCAACTCTGGTAGTGAGTTCAACACATATGAATTTTTTTTTCATTCGCGTAAAAACTGTGGTATTGAATGAGGAAAGAGTTTTATTACACTGCTGTTTTTATGATTACTGTTGTTGTAGCTGTTGTTATAAGATTGAATTTATATGCACGAGACTGAAAGTTTGTTGATTTAAGAATATTAAAATGTTTCATTTTCTAATAAAAAAAATTATGAAGGTAATATTATTTTAATTTATATAATAACACTATTTCTACCAAGAGGTGTCAAAAGACACCTTTCGGATTTTAACTTAAAATTATTCTCTAAGTTTAATCATTTCTCCAGAATTATATTTTTGACTTTTCATACAATAGTTGTTAAATTAATTCAGCGATATAATTTTCCTCCATTTTATCCTGGATTTAAACATATGCAGATGGTATACCTATTTCTACCATGAGGTGTCTTTTGACACCTTAAGGATTTCATAAGTTCTAATTTCTAAGGATTTCATAATTTCTAATTTTAAACAATTTTACATATAAATATCAACACAATATTACAGCATCGTATCAATTGTAATCAGATTAGAGAATCCCGATTTCAGTTGTAACGGAAAATACAGATATTGTTGCATAACTTTGATATTTGCTTGCTTTACACCATGTTGCATTTTAGTGTAGATCATTGCAGTGATTAGATCTAAACAATATAATAACACATTTTGTTCTCCAATTCTGGTAGTGAGTTCAACACATATGAATTTTTTTTTTCATTCGCGTACAAACTGTGGTATTGAATGAGGAAATAGTTTTATTACACTGCTGTTTTTATGATTACTGTTGTTGTAGCTGTTGTTATAAGATTGAATTTATATGCACGAGACTGAAAGTTTGTTGATTTAAGAATATTAAAATGTTTCATTTTCTAATTTTAAAAAAATTATGAAGGTAATATTATTTTAATTTATATAATAACACTATTTCTACCAGGAGGTGTCAAAAGACACCTTTCGGATTTTAACTTAAAATTATTCAAGTTTAATCATTTCTCCACAATTATTTTTTTTACTTTTCATACAATAGTTGTTAAATTAATTCAGCGGTATAATTTTCCTCCATTTTATCCTGGATTTAAACATATGTAGATGGTCTACCTATTTCTACCATGAGGTGTCTCTTGACACCTTAAGGATTTCATAAGTTCTAATTTCTAAGGATTTCATAATTTCTAATTTTAAACAATTTACATATAAATATCAACACAATATTACAGCATCGTAACAATTGTAATCAGATTAGAGAATCCCGATTTCAGTTGTAACGGAAAATACAGAAATTGAGGCATAACTTTGATATTTGCTTGCTTTACACCATGTTGCATTTTAGTGTAGATCATTGCAGTCATTACTTCTAAAAAATATAATAACCCATTTTTTCTCCAATTCTGGTAGTGAGTTCAATACATTTGAATTTTTTTTCATTCGCGTAAAAACTGTGGTATTGAATAAGGAATGAGTTTTATTACACTGCTGACTTTATGATTACCATGTTGTAGCTGTTGTTATAAGATTGAATTTATATGCTCGAGACTGAAAGTTTGTTGAGTTAAGAATATTAAAATGTTTCATTTTCTAATAAAAAAAAAATTATGAAGGTAATATTATTTTAATTTATATAATAACTCTATTTCTACCAAGAGGTGTCAAAAGACACCTTTCGGATTTTAACTTAAAATTATTCTCTAAGTTTAATCATTTCTCCACAATTATTTTTTTGACTTTTCATACAATAGTTGTTAAATTAAATCAGCGATATAATTTTCCTCCATTTTATCCTGGATTTAAACATATGCAGATGGTATACCTATTTCTACCATGAGGTGTCTTTTGACACCTTAAGGATTTCATAAGTTCTAATTTCTAAGGATTTCCTAATTTCTAATTTTAAACAATTTTACATATAAATATCAACAGAATATTACAGCATCATATCAATTGTAATCAGATTAGAGAATCCCGATTTCAGTTGTAACGGAAAATACAGAAGTTGTTGCATAACTTTGATATTTGCTTGCTTTAAACCATGTTGCATTTTAGTGTAGATCATTGCAGTGATTAGTTCTAAAAAATAAAATAACAAATTTTGTTCTCCAACTCTGCTAGTGATTTCAACACATATGAATTTTTTTTTTCATTCGCGTAAAAACTGTGGTATTGAATGAGGAAAGAGTTTTATTACACTGCTGTTTTTATGATTACTGTTGTTGTAGCTGTTGTTATAAGATTGAATTTATATGCACGAGACTGAAAGTTTGTTGATTTAAGAAGATTAAAATGTTTCATTTTCTAATAAAAAAAATTATGAAGGTAATATTATTTTAATTTATATAATAACACTATTTCTACCAAGAGGTGTCAAAAGACACCTTTCGGATTTTAACTTAAAATTATTCAAGTTTAATCATTTCTCCACAATTATTTTTTTGACTTTTCATACAATAGTTGTTAAATTAATTCAGCGATATAATTTTCCTCCATTTTATCATGGATTTAAACATATGCAGATGGTATACCTATTTCTACCGTGAGGTGTCTTTTGACACCTTAAGGATTTCATAAGTTCTAATTTCTAAGGATTTCATAATTTCTAATTTTAAACAATTTTACATATAAATATCAACACAATATTACAGTATCGTATAAATTTTAATCAGATTAGAGAATACCGATTTCAGTTGTAACGGAAAATACAGGAGTAGTTGCTTAACTTTGATTTTCGCTTGCTTTACACCATGTTGCATTTTAGTGTAGTTCATTGCAGTCATTAGTTCTAAAAAATATAATAACACATTTTGTTCTCCTATTCTTGTAGTGAGTTCAATACATTTGAATTTTTTTTCATTCGCGTAAAAATTGTGGTATTGAATAAGGAAAGAGTTTTATTACACTGCTGTCTTTATGATTACTGTTGTTGTAGCTGTTGTTATACGATTGAATTTATATGCTCGAGACTGAAAGTTTGTTGATTTAAGAATATTAAAATGTTTCATTTTCTAATAAAAAAAATTATGAAAGTAATATTATATTAATTTATATAATAACACTATTTCTACCAAGAGGTGTCAAAAGACACCTTTCGGATTTTAACTTAAAATTATTCTCTAAGTTTAATCATTTCTCCACAATTATTTTTTTGACTTTTCATACAATAGTTGTTAAATTAAATCAGCGATATAATTTTCCTCCATTTTATCCTGGATTTAAACATATGCAGATGGTATACCTATTTCAACCATGAGGTGTCTTTTGACACCTTAAGGATTTCATAAGTTCTAATTTCTAAGGATTTCATAATTTCTAATTTTAAACAATTTTACATATAAATATCAACACAATATTACAGCATCATATCAATTGTAATCAGATTAGAGAATCCCGATTTCAGTTGTAACGGAAAATACAGAAGTTGTTGCATAACTTTGATATTTGCTTGCTTTACACCATGTTGCATTTTAGTGTAGATCATTGCAGTGATTATTTCTAAAAAATATAATAACAAATTTTGTTCTCCAACTCTGGTAGTGAGTTCAACACATATGAATTTTTTTTTCATTCGCGTAAAAACTGTGGTATTGAATGAGGAAAGAGTTTTATTACACTGCTGTTTTTATGATTACTGTTGTTGTAGCTGTTGTTATAAGATTGAATTTATATGCACGAGACTGAAAGTTTGTTGATTTAAGAATATTAAAATGTTTCATTTTCTAATAAAAAAAATTATGAAGGTAATATTATTTTAATTTATATAATAACACTATTTCTACCAAGAGGTGTCAAAAGACACCTTTCGGATTTTAACTTAAAATTATTCTCTAAGTTTAATCATTTCTCCAGAATTATATTTTTGACTTTTCATACAATAGTTGTTAAATTAATTCAGCGATATAATTTTCCTCCATTTTATCCTGGATTTAAACATATGCAGATGGTATACCTATTTCTACCATGAGGTGTCTTTTGACACCTTAAGGATTTCATAAGTTCTAATTTCTCAGGATTTCATAATTTCTAATTTTAAAAAAATTTACATATAAATATCAACACAATATTACAGCATCGTATCAATTGTAATCAGGTTAGATAATCCCGATTTCAGTTGTAACGGAAAATACAGAAGTTGTTGCATAAATTTGATATTTGCTTGCTTTACGCGATGTTGCATTTTAGTGTAGATCATTGCAGTGATTAGTTCTAAAAAATATAATAACACATTTTGTTCTCCAATTCTGGTAGTGAGTTCAACACATATGAATTTTTTTTTTCATTCGCGTAAAAACTGTGGTATTGAATGAGGAAAGAGTTTTATTACACTGCTGTTTTTATGATTACTGTTGTTGTAGCTGTTGTTATAAGACTGAATTTATATGCACGAGACTGAAAGTTTGTTGATTTAAGAATATTAAAATGTTTCATTTTCTAATTAAAAAAAATTATGAAGGTAATATTATTTTAATTTATATAATAACACTATTTCTACCAAGAGGTGTCAAAAAACACCTTTCGGATTTTAACTTAAAATTATTCAAGTTTAATCATTTCTCCACAATTATTTTTTTTACTTTTCATACAATAGTTGTTAAATTAATTCAGCGATATAATTTTCCTCCATTTTATCCTGGATTTAAACATATGCAGATGGTATACCTATTTCTACCATGAGGTGTCTTTTGACACCTTAAGGATTTCATAAGTTCTAATTTCAAAGGATTTCATAATTTCTAATTTTAAAAAATTTTACATATAAATATCAACACAATATTACAGCATCGTATCTATTGTAATCAGATTAGAGAATCCCGATTTCAGTTGTAACGGAAAATACAGGAGTTGTTGCTTAACATTGAATTTGCTTGCTTTACACCATGTTGAATTTTAGTGTAGATCATTGCAGTCATTAGTTCTAAAAAATATAATAACACATTTTGTTCTCCAATTCTGGTAGTGAGTTCAACACGTATGAATTTTTTTTTCATTCGCGTAAAAACTGTGGTATTTAATGAGGAAAGAGTTTTATTACACTGCTGTTTTTATGATTACTGTTGTTGTAGCTATTGTTATAAGATTGAATTTATATGCACGAGACTGAAAGTTTGTTGATTTAAGAATATTAAAATGTTTCATTTTCTAATTTTAAAAAAATTATGAAGGTAATATTATTTTAATTTATATAATAACACTATTTCTACCAGGAGGTGTCAAAAGACACCTTTCGGATTTTAACTTAAAATTATTCAAGTTTAATCATTTCTCCACAATTATTTTTTTTACTTTTCATACAATAGTTGTTAAATTAATTCAGCGGTATAATTTTCCTCCATTTTATCCTGGATTTAAACATATGCAGATGGTATACCTATTTCTACCATGAGGTGTCTTTTGACACCTTAAGGATTTCATAAGTTCTAATTTCAAAGGATTTCATAATTTCTAATTTTAAAAAATTTTACATATAAATATCAACACAATATTACAGCATCGTATCTATTGTAATCAGATTAGAGAATCCCGATTTCAGTTGTAACGGAAAATACAGGAGTTGTTGCTTAACATTGATTTTTGCTTGCTTTACACCATGTTGAATTTTAGTGTAGATCATTGCAGTCATTAGTTCTAAAAAATATAATAACACATTTTGTTCTCCAATTCTGGTAGTGAGTTCAATACATATGAATTTTTTTTTCATTCGCGTAAAAACTGTGGTATTGAATGTGGAAAGAGTTTTATTACACTGTTGTTTTTATGTTTACTCTTGTTGTAGCTGTTGTTATAAGATTGAATTTATATGCACGAGACTGAAAGTTTGTTGATTTAAGAATATTAAAATGTTTCATTTTCTAATTAAAAAAAATTATGAAGGTAATATTATTTTAATTTATATAATAACACTATTTCTACCAAGAGGTGTCAAAAGACACCTTTCGGATTTTAACTTAAAATTATTCAAGTTTAATCATTCCTCCACAATTATTTTTTTTACTTTTCATACAATAGTTGTTAAATTAATTCAGCGATATAATTTTCCTCCAGTTTATCCTGGATTTAAACATATGCAGATGGTATACCTATTTCTACCATGAGGTGTCTTTTGACACCTTAAGGATTTCATAAGTTCTAATTTCAAAGGATTTCATAATTTCTAATTTTAAAAAATTTTACATATAAATATCAACACAATATTACAGCATCGTATCTATTGTAATCAGATTAGAGAATCCCGATTTCAGTTGTAACGGAAAATACAGGAGTTGTTGCTTAACATTGATTTTTGCTTGCTTTACACCATGTTGAATTTTAGTGTAGATCATTGCAGTCATTAGTTCTAAAAAATATAATAACACATTTTGTTCTCCAATTCTTGTAGTGAGTTCAATACATTTGAATTTTTTTTCATTCGCGTAAAAATTGTGGTATTGAATAAGGAAAGAGTTTTATTACACTGCTGTCTTTATGATTACTGTTGTTGTAGCTGTTGTTATACGATTGAATTTATATGCTCGAGACTGAAAGTTTGTTGATTTAAGAATATTAAAATGTTTCATTTTCTAATAAAAAAAATTATGAAAGTAATATTATATTAATTTATATAATAACACTATTTCTACCAAGAGGTGTCAAAAGACACCTTTCGGATTTTAACTTAAAATTATTCTCTAAGTTTAATCATTTCTCCACAATTATTTTTTTGACTTTTCATACAATAGTTGTTAAATTAAATCAGCGATATAATTTTCCTCCATTTTATCCTGGATTTAAACATATGCAGATGGTATACCTATTTCAACCATGAGGTGTCTTTTGACACCTTAAGGATTTCATAAGTTCTAATTTCTAAGGATTTCATAATTTCTAATTTTAAACAATTTTACATATAAATATCAACACAATATTACAGCATCATATCAATTGTAATCAGATTAGAGAATCCCGATTTCAGTTGTAACGGAAAATACAGAAGTTGTTGCATAACTTTGATATTTGCTTGCTTTACACCATGTTGCATTTTAGTGTAGATCATTGCAGTGATTATTTCTAAAAAATATAATAACAAATTTTGTTCTCCAACTCTGGTAGTGAGTTCAACACATATGAATTTTTTTTTCATTCGCGTAAAAACTGTGGTATTGAATGAGGAAAGAGTTTTATTACACTGCTGTTTTTATGATTACTGTTGTTGTAGCTGTTGTTATAAGATTGAATTTATATGCACGAGACTGAAAGTTTGTTGATTTAAGAATATTAAAATGTTTCATTTTCTAATAAAAAAAATTATGAAGGTAATATTATTTTAATTTATATAATAACACTATTTCTACCAAGAGGTGTCAAAAGACACCTTTCGGATTTTAACTTAAAATTATTCTCTAAGTTTAATCATTTCTCCAGAATTATATTTTTGACTTTTCATACAATAGTTGTTAAATTAATTCAGCGATATAATTTTCCTCCATTTTATCCTGGATTTAAACATATGCAGATGGTATACCTATTTCTACCATGAGGTGTCTTTTGACACCTTAAGGATTTCATAAGTTCTAATTTCTCAGGATTTCATAATTTCTAATTTTAAAAAAAATTACATATAAATATCAACACAATATTACAGCATCGTATCAATTGTAATCAGGTTAGATAATCCCGATTTCAGTTGTAACGGAAAATACAGAAGTTGTTGCATAAATTTGATATTTGCTTGCTTTACGCGATGTTGCATTTTAGTGTAGATCATTGCAGTGATTAGTTCTAAAAAATATAATAACACATTTTGTTCTCCAATTCTGGTAGTGAGTTCAACACATATGAATTTTTTTTTTCATTCGCGTAAAAACTGTGGTATTGAATGAGGAAAGAGTTTTATTACACTGCTGTTTTTATGATTACTGTTGTTGTAGCTGTTGTTATAAGACTGAATTTATATGCACGAGACTGAAAGTTTGTTGATTTAAGAATATTAAAATGTTTCATTTTCTAATTAAAAAAAATTATGAAGGTAATATTATTTTAATTTATATAATAACACTATTTCTACCAAGAGGTGTCAAAAAACACCTTTCGGATTTTAACTTAAAATTATTCAAGTTTAATCATTTCTCCACAATTATTTTTTTTACTTTTCATACAATAGTTGTTAAATTAATTCAGCGATATAATTTTCCTCCATTTTATCCTGGATTTAAACATATGCAGATGGTATACCTATTTCTACCATGAGGTGTCTTTTGACACCTTAAGGATTTCATAAGTTCTAATTTCAAAGGATTTCATAATTTCTAATTTTAAAAAATTTTACATATAAATATCAACACAATATTACAGCATCGTATCTATTGTAATCAGATTAGAGAATCCCGATTTCAGTTGTAACGGAAAATACAGGAGTTGTTGCTTAACATTGAATTTGCTTGCTTTACACCATGTTGAATTTTAGTGTAGATCATTGCAGTCATTAGTTCTAAAAAATATAATAACACATTTTGTTCTCCAATTCTGGTAGTGAGTTCAACACGTATGAATTTTTTTTTCATTCGCGTAAAAACTGTGGTATTTAATGAGGAAAGAGTTTTATTACACTGCTGTTTTTATGATTACTGTTGTTGTAGCTATTGTTATAAGATTGAATTTATATGCACGAGACTGAAAGTTTGTTGATTTAAGAATATTAAAATGTTTCATTTTCTAATTTTAAAAAAATTATGAAGGTAATATTATTTTAATTTATATAATAACACTATTTCTACCAGGAGGTGTCAAAAGACACCTTTCGGATTTTAACTTAAAATTATTCAAGTTTAATCATTTCTCCACAATTATTTTTTTTACTTTTCATACAATAGTTGTTAAATTAATTCAGCGGTATAATTTTCCTCCATTTTATCCTGGATTTAAACATATGCAGATGGTATACCTATTTCTACCATGAGGTGTCTTTTGACACCTTAAGGATTTCATAAGTTCTAATTTCAAAGGATTTCATAATTTCTAATTTTAAAAAATTTTACATATATATATCAACACAATATTACAGCATCGTATCTATTGTAATCAGATTAGAGAATCCCGATTTCAGTTGTAACGGAAAATACAGGAGTTGTTGCTTAACATTGATTTTTGCTTGCTTTACACCATGTTGAATTTTAGTGTAGATCATTGCAGTCATTAGTTCTAAAAAATATAATAACACATTTTGTTCTCCAATTCTGGTAGTGAGTTCAATACATATGAATTTTTTTTTCATTCGCGTAAAAACTGTGGTATTGAATGTGGAAAGAGTTTTATTACACTGTTGTTTTTATGTTTACTCTTGTTGTAGCTGTTGTTATAAGATTGAATTTATATGCACGAGACTGAAAGTTTGTTGATTTAAGAATATTAAAATGTTTCATTTTCTAATTAAAAAAAATTATGAAGGTAATATTATTTTAATTTATATAATAACACTATTTCTACCAAGAGGTGTCAAAAGACACCTTTCGGATTTTAACTTAAAATTATTCAAGTTTAATCATTCCTCCACAATTATTTTTTTTACTTTTCATACAATAGTTGTTAAATTAATTCAGCGATATAATTTTCCTCCAGTTTATCCTGGATTTAAACATATGCAGATGGTATACCTATTTCTACCATGAGGTGTCTTTTGACACCTTAAGGATTTCATAAGTTCTAATTTCAAAGGATTTCATAATTTCTAATTTTAAAAAATTTTACATATAAATATCAACACAATATTACAGCATCGTATCTATTGTAATCAGATTAGAGAATCCCGATTTCAGTTGTAACGGAAAATACAGGAGTTGTTGCTTAACATTGATTTTTGCTTGCTTTACACCATGTTGAATTTTAGTGTAGATCATTGCAGTCATTAGTTCTAAAAAATATAATAACACATTTTGTTCTCCAATTCTGGTAGTGAGTTCAACACGTATGAATTTTTTTTTCATTCGCGTAAAAACTGTGGTATTGAATGAGGAAAGAGTTTTATTACACTGCTGTTTTTATGATTACTGTTGTTGTAGCTGTTGTTATAAGATTGAATTTATATGCACGAGACTGAAAGTTTGCTGATTTAAGAATATTAAAATGTTTCATTTTCTAATAAAAAAAAATTATGAATGTAATATTATTTTAATTTATATAATAGCACTATTTCTACCAAGAGGTGTAAAAAGACACCTTTCGGATTTAAACTTAAAACTATTCTCTAAGTTTAATCATTTCTCCACAATTATTTTTTTGACTTTTAATACAATAGTTGTTAAATTAATTCAGCGATATAATTTTCCTCCATTTTATCCTGGATTTAAACATATGCAGATGGTATACCTATTTCTACCATGAGGTGTCTTTTGACACCTTAAGGATTTCATAAGTTCTAATTTCTAAGGATTTCATAATTTCTAATTTTAAACAATTTTACATATAAATATCAACACAATATTACAGCATCGTATCAATTGTAATCAGATTAGAGAATCCCGATTTCAGTTGTAACGGAAAATACAGATATTGTTGCATAACTTTGATATTTGCTTGCTTTACACCATGTTGCATTTTAGTGTAGATCATTGCAGTGATTAGATCTAAACAATATAATAACACATTTTGTTCTCCAATTCTGGTAGTGAGTTCAACACATATGAATTTTTTTTTTCATTCGCGTACAAACTGTGGTATTGAATGAGGAAATAGTTTTATTACACTGCTGTTTTTATGATTACTGTTGTTGTAGCTGTTGTTATAAGATTGAATTTATATGCACGAGACTGAAAGTTTGTTGATTTAAGAATATTAAAATGTTTCATTTTCTAATTTTAAAAAAATTATGAAGGTAATATTATTTTAATTTATATAATAACACTATTTCTACCAGGAGGTGTCAAAAGACACCTTTCGGATTTTAACTTAAAATTATTCAAGTTTAATCATTTCTCCACAATTATTTTTTTTACTTTTCATACAATAGTTGTTAAATTAATTCAGCGGTATAATTTTCCTCCATTTTATCCTGGATTTAAACATATGTAGATGGTCTACCTATTTCTACCATGAGGTGTCTCTTGACACCTTAAGGATTTCATAAGTTCTAATTTCTAAGGATTTCATAATTTCTAATTTTAAACAATTTACATATAAATATCAACACAATATTACAGCATCGTATCAATTGTAATCAGATTAGAGAATCCCGATTTCAGTTGTAACGGAAAATACAGAAATTGAGGCATAACTTTGATATTTGCTTGCTTTACACCATGTTGCATTTTAGTGTAGATCATTGCAGTCATTACTTCTAAAAAATATAATAACCCATTTTTTCTCCAATTCTGGTAGTGAGTTCAATACATTTGAATTTTTTTTCATTCGCGTAAAAACTGTGGTATTGAATAAGGAATGAGTTTTATTACACTGCTGACTTTATGATTACCATGTTGTAGCTGTTGTTATAAGATTGAATTTATATGCTCGAGACTGAAAGTTTGTTGAGTTAAGAATATTAAAATGTTTCATTTTCTAATAAAAAAAAATTATGAAGGTAATATTATTTTAATTTATATAATAACTCTATTTCTACCAAGAGGTGTCAAAAGACACCTTTCGGATTTTAACTTAAAATTATTCTCTAAGTTTAATCATTTCTCCACAATTATTTTTTTGACTTTTCATACAATAGTTGTTAAATTAAATCAGCGATATAATTTTCCTCCATTTTATCCTGGATTTAAACATATGCAGATGGTATACCTATTTCTACCATGAGGTGTCTTTTGACACCTTAAGGATTTCATAAGTTCTAATTTCTAAGGATTTCCTAATTTCTAATTTTAAACAATTTTACATATAAATATCAACAGAATATTACAGCATCATATCAATTGTAATCAGATTAGAGAATCCCGATTTCAGTTGTAACGGAAAATACAGAAGTTGTTGCATAACTTTGATATTTGCTTGCTTTAAACCATGTTGCATTTTAGTGTAGATCATTGCAGTGATTAGTTCTAAAAAATATAATAACAAATTTTGTTCTCCAACTCTGCTAGTGATTTCAACACATATGAATTTTTTTTTTCATTCGCGTAAAAACTGTGGTATTGAATGAGGAAAGAGTTTTATTACACTGCTGTTTTTATGATTACTGTTGTTGTAGCTGTTGTTATAAGATTGAATTTATATGCACGAGACTGAAAGTTTGTTGATTTAAGAAGATTAAAATGTTTCATTTTCTAATAAAAAAAATTATGAAGGTAATATTATTTTAATTTATATAATAACACTATTTCTACCAAGAGGTGTCAAAAGACACCTTTCGGATTTTAACTTAAAATTATTCTCTAAGTTTAATCATTTCTCCACAATTATTTTTTTGACTTTTCATACAATAGTTGTTAAATTAATTCAGCGATATAATTTTCCTCCATTTTATCCTGGATTTAAACATATGCAGATGGTATACCTATTTCTACCATGAGGTGTCTTTTGACACCTTAAGGATTTCATAAGTTCTAATTTCTCAGGATTTCATAATTTCTAATTTTAAAAAAATTTACATATAAATATCAACACAATATTACAGCATCGTATCAATTGTAATCAGGTTAGATAATCCCGATTTCAGTTGTAACGGAAAATACAGAAGTTGTTGCATAAATTTGATATTTGCTTGCTTTACGCGATGTTGCATTTTAGTGTAGATCATTGCAGTGATTAGTTCTAAAAAATATAATAACAAATTTTGTTCTCCAATTCTGGTAGTGAGTTCAACACATATGAATTTTTTTTTTTCATTCGCGTAAAAACTGTGGTATTGAATGAGGAAAGAGTTTTATTACACTGCTGTTTTTATGATTACTGTTGTTGTAGCTGTTGTTATAAGACTGAATTTATATGCACGAGACTGAGAGTTTGTTGATTTAAGAATATTAAAATGTTTCATTTTCTAATAAAAAAAAGTTATGAATGTAATATTATTTTAATTTATATAATAACACTATTTCTACCAAGAGGTGTCAAAAGACACCTTTCGGATTTTAACTTAAAATTATTCAAGTTTAATCATTTCTCCACAATTATTTTTTTGACTTTTCATACAATAGTTGTTAAATTAATTCAGCGATATAATTTTCCTCCATTTTATCCTGGATTTAAACATATGCAGATGGTATACCTATTTCTACCATGAGGTGTCTTTTGACACCTTAAGGATTTCATAAGTTCTAATTTCTAAGGATTTCATAATTTCTAATTTTAAACAATTTTAAATATAAATATCAACACAATATTACAGCATCGTATCAATTGTAATCAGATTAGAGAATCCCGATTTCAGTTGTAACGGAAAATACAGAAATTGTTGCATAACTTTGATATTTGTTTGCTTTACACCATGTTGCATTTTAGTGTAGATCATTGCAGTGATTAGTTCTAAAAATATAATAACACATTTTGTTCTCCAATTCTGGTAGTGAGTTCAATGCATATGAATTTTTTTTTCATTCGCGTAAAAACTGTGGTATTGAATGTGGAAAGAGTTTTATTACACTGTTGTTTTTATGTTTACTCTTGTTGTAGCTGTTGTTATAAGATTGAATTTATATGCACGAGACTGAAAGTTTGTTGATTTAAGAATATTAAAATGTTTCATTTTCTAATTAAAAAAAATTATGAAGGTAATATTATTTTAATTTATATAATAACACTATTTCTACCAAGAGGTGTCAAAAGACACCTTTCGGATTTTAACTTAAAATTATTCAAGTTTAATCATTTCTCCACAATTATTTTTTTTACTTTTCATACAATAGTTGTTAAATTAATTCAGCGATATAATTTTCCTCCATTTTATCCTGGATTTAAACATATGCAGATGGTATACCTATTTCTACCATGAGGTGTCTTTTGACACCTTAAGGATTTCATAAGTTCTAATTTCAAAGGATTTCATAATTTCTAATTTTAAAAAATTTTACATATAAATATCAACACAATATTACAGCATCGTATCTATTGTAATCAGATTAGAGAATCCCGATTTCAGTTGTAACGGAAAATACAGGAGTTGTTGCTTAACATTGATTGTTGCTTGCTTTACACCATGTTGAATTTTAGTGTAGATCATTGCAGTCATTAGTTCTAAAAAATATAATAACACATTTTGTTCTCCAATTCTGGTAGTGAGTTCAACACGTATGAATTTTTTTTTCATTCGCGTAAAAACTGTGGTATTTAATGAGGAAAGGGTTTTATTACACTGCTGTTTTTATGATTACTGTTGTTGTAGCTATTGTTATAAGATTGAATTTATATGCACGAGACTGAAAGTTTGTTGATTTAAGAATATTAAAATGTTTCATTTTCTAATTTTAAAAAAATTATGAAGGTAATATTATTTTAATTTATATAATAACACTATTTCTACCAGGAGGTGTCAAAAGACACCTTTCGGATTTTAACTTAAAATTATTCAAGTTTAATCATTTCTCCACAATTATTTTTTTTACTTTTCATACAATAGTTGTTAAATTAATTCAGCGGTATAATTTTCCTCCATTTTATCCTGGATTTAAACATATGTAGATGGTCTACCTATTTCTACCATGAGGTGTCTTTTGACACCTTAAGGATTTCATAAGTTCTAATTTCTAAGGATTTCATAATTTCTAATTTTAAACAATTTACATATAAATATCAACACAATATTACAGCATCGTATCAATTGTAATCAGATTAGAGAATCCCGATTTCAGTTGTAACGGAAAATACAGAAATTGAGGCATAACTTTGATATTTGCTTGCTTTACACCATGTTGCATTTTAGTGTAGATCATTGCAGTCATTACTTCTAAAAAATATAATAACCCATTTTTTCTCCAATTCTGGTAGTGAGTTCAATACATTTGAATTTTTTTTCATTCGCGTAAAAACTGTGGTATTGAATAAGGAATGAGTTTTATTACACTGCTGACTTTATGATTACCATGTTGTAGCTGTTGTTATAAGATTGAATTTATATGCTCGAGACTGAAAGTTTGTTGAGTTAAGAATATTAAAATGTTTCATTTTCTAATAAAAAAAAAATTATGAAGGTAATATTATTTTAATTTATATAATAACTCTATTTCTACCAAGAGGTGTCAAAAGACACCTTTCGGATTTTAACTTAAAATTATTCAAGTTTAATCATTTCTCCACAATTATATTTTTGACTTTTCATACAATAGTTGTTAAATTAATTCAGCGATATAATTTTCCTCCATTTTATCATGGATTTAAACATATGCAGATGGTATACCTATTTCTACCGTGAGGTGTCTTTTGACACCTTAAGGATTTCATAAGTTCTAATTTCTAAGGATTTCATAATTTCTAATTTTAAACAATTTTACATATAAATATCAACACAATATTACAGCATCGTATAAATTTTAATCAGATTAGAGAATACCGATTTCAGTTGTAACGGAAAATACAGGAGTAGATGCTTAACTTTGATTTTCGCTTGCTTTACACCATGTTGCATTTTAGTGTAGTTCATTGCAGTCATTAGTTCTAAAAAATATAATAACACATTTTGTTCTCCAATTCTTGTAGTGAGTTCAATACATTTGAATTTTTTTTCATTCGCGTAAAAACTGTGGTATTGAATAAGGAAAGAGTTTTATTACACTGCTGTCTTTATGATTACTGTTGTTGTAGCTGTTGTTATACGATTGAATTTATATGCTCGAGACTGAAAGTTTGTTGATTTAAGAATATTAAAATGTTTCATTTTCTAATAAAAAAAATTATGAAAGTAATATTATATTAATTTATATAATAACACTATTTCTACCAAGAGGTGTCAAAAGACACCTTTCGGATTTTAACTTAAAATTATTCTCTAAGTTTAATCATTTCTCCACAATTATTTTTTTGACTTTTCATACAATAGTTGTTAAATTAAATCAGCGATATAATTTTCCTCCATTTTATCCTGGATTTAAACATATGCAGATGGTATACCTATTTCTACCATGAGGGGTCTTTTGACACCTTAAGGATTTCATAAGTTCTAATTTCTAAGGATTTCATAATTTCTAATTTTAAACAATTTTACATATAAATATCAACACAATATTACAGCATCATATCAATTGTAATCAGATTAGAGAATCCCGATTTCAGTTGTAACGGAAAATACAGAAGTTGTTGCATAACTTTGATATTTGCTTGCTTTACACCATGTTGCATTTTAGTGTAGATCATTGCAGTGATTAGTTCTAAAAAACATAATAACAAATTTTGTTCTCCAACTCTGGTAGTGAGTTCAACACATATGAATTTCTTTTTCATTCGCGTAAAAACTGTGGTATTGAATGAGGAAAGAGTTTTATTACACTGCTGTTTTTATGATTACTGTTGTTGTAGCTGTTGTTATAAGATTGAATTTATATGCACGAGACTGAAAGTTTGTTGATTTAAGAATATTAAAAATGTTTCATTTTCTAATAAAAAAAATTATGAAGGTAATATTATTTTAATTTATATAATAACACTATTTCTACCAAGAGGTGTCAAAAGACACCTTTCGGATTTTAACTTAAAATTATTCTCTAAGTTTAATCATTTCTCCACAATTATTTTTTTGACTTTTCATACAATAGTTGTTAAATTAATTCAGCGATATAATTTTCCTCCATTTTATCCTGGATTTAAACATATGCAGATGGTATACCTATTTCTACCATGAGGTGTCTTTTGACACCTTAAGGATTTCATAAGTTCTAATTTCTCAGGATTTCATAATTTCTAATTTTAAAAAAATTTACATATAAATATCAACACAATATTACAGCATCGTATCAATTGTAATCAGGTTAGATAATCCCGATTTCAGTTGTAACGGAAAATACAGAAGTTGTTGCATAAATTTGATATTTGCTTGCTTTACGCGATGTTGCATTTTAGTGTAGATCATTGCAGTGATTAGTTCTAAAAAATATAATAACACATTTTGTTCTCCAATTCTGGTAGTGAGTTCAACACATATGAATTTTTTTTTTCATTCGCGTAAAAACTGTGGTATTGAATGAGGAAAGAGTTTTATTACACTGCTGTTTTTATGATTACTGTTGTTGTAGCTGTTGTTATAAGACTGAATTTATATGCACGAGACTGAGAGTTTGTTGATTTAAGAATATTAAAATGTTTCATTTTCTAATAAAAAAAGTTATGAATGTAATATTATTTTAATTTATATAATAACACTATTTCTACCAAGAGGTGTCAAAAGACACCTTTCGGATTTTAACTTAAAATTATTCAAGTTTAATCATTTCTCCACAATTATTTTTTTGACTTTTCATACAATAGTTGTTAAATTAATTCAGCGATATAATTTTCCTCCATTTTATCCTGGATTTAAACATATGCAGATGGTATACCTATTTCTACCATGAGGTGTCTTTTGACACCTTAAGGATTTCATAAGTTCTAATTTCTAAGGATTTCATAATTTCTAATTTTAAACAATTTTAAATATAAATATCAACACAATATTACAGCATCGTATCAATTGTAATCAGAATAGAGAATCCCGATTTCAGTTGTAACGGAAAATACAGAAATTGTTGCATAACTTTGATATTTGTTTGCTTTACACCATGTTGCATTTTAGTGTAGATCATTGCAGTGATTAGTTCTAAAAATATAATAACACATTTTGTTCTCCAATTCTGGTAGTGAGTTCAATGCATATGAATTTTTTTTTCATTCGCGTAAAAACTGTGGTATTGAATGTGGAAAGAGTTTTATTACACTGTTGTTTTTATGTTTACTCTTGTTGTAGCTGTTGTTATAAGATTGAATTTATATGCACGAGACTGAAAGTTTGTTGATTTAAGAATATTAAAATGTTTCATTTTCTAATTAAAAAAAATTATGAAGGTAATATTATTTTAATTTATATAATAACACTATTTCTACCAAGAGGTGTCAAAAGACACCTTTCGGATTTTAACTTAAAATTATTCAAGTTTAATCATTTCTCCACAATTATTTTTTTTACTTTTCATACAATAGTTGTTAAATTAATTCAGCGATATAATTTTCCTCCATTTTATCCTGGATTTAAACATATGCAGATGGTATACCTATTTCTACCATGAGGTGTCTTTTGACACCTTAAGGATTTCATAAGTTCTAATTTCAAAGGATTTCATAATTTCTAATTTTAAAAAATTTTACATATAAATATCAACACAATATTACAGCATCGTATCTATTGTAATCAGATTAGAGAATCCCGATTTCAGTTGTAACGGAAAATACAGGAGTTGTTGCTTAACATTGATTTTTGCTTGCTTTACACCATGTTGAATTTTAGTGTAGATCATTGCAGTCATTAGTTCTAAAAAATATAATAACACATTTTGTTCTCCAATTCTGGTAGTGAGTTCAACACGTATGAATTTTTTTTTCATTCGCGTAAAAACTGTGGTATTTAATGAGGAAAGAGTTTTATTACACTGCTGTTTTTATGATTACTGTTGTTGTAGCTATTGTTATAAGATTGAATTTATATGCACGAGACTGAAAGTTTGTTGATTTAAGAATATTAAAATGTTTCATTTTCTAATTTTAAAAAAATTATGAAGGTAATATTATTTTAATTTATATAATAACACTACTTCTACCAGGAGGTGTCAAAAGACACCTTTCGGATTTTAACTTAAAATTATTCAAGTTTAATCATTTCTCCACAATTATTTTTTTTACTTTTCATACAATAGTTGTTAAATTAATTCAGCGGTATAATTTTCCTCCATTTTATCCTGGATTTAAACATATGTAGATGGTCTACCTATTTCTACCATGAGGTGTCTTTTGACACCTTAAGGATTTCATAAGTTCTAATTTCTAAGGATTTCATAATTTCTAATTTTAAACAATTTACATATAAATATCAACACAATATTACAGCATCGTATCAATTGTAATCAGATTAGAGAATCCCGATTTCAGTTGTAACGGAAAATACAGAAATTGAGGCATAACTTTGATATTTGCTTGCTTTACACCATGTTGCATTTTAGTGTAGATCATTGCAGTCATTACTTCTAAAAAATATAATAACCCATTTTGTTCTCCAATTCTGGTAGTGAGTTCAATACATTTGAATTTTTTTTCATTCGCGTAAAAACTGTGGTATTGAATAAGGAATGAGTTTTATTACACTGCTGACTTTATGATTACCATGTTGTAGCTGTTGTTATAAGATTGAATTTATATGCTCGAGACTGAAAGTTTGTTGAGTTAAGAATATTAAAATGTTTCATTTTCTAATAAAAAAAAAATTATGAAGGTAATATTATTTTAATTTATATAATAACTCTATTTCTACCAAGAGGTGTCAAAAGACACCTTTCGGATTTTAACTTAAAATTATTCAAGTTTAATCATTTCTCCACAATTATATTTTTGACTTTTCATACAATAGTTGTTAAATTAATTCAGCGATATAATTTTCCTCCATTTTATCATGGATTTAAACATATGCAGATGGTATACCTATTTCTACCGTGAGGTGTCTTTTGACACCTTAAGGATTTCATAAGTTCTAATTTCTAAGGATTTCATAATTTCTAATTTTAAACAATTTTACATATAAATATCAACACAATATTACAGCATCGTATAAATTTTAATCAGATTAGAGAATACCGATTTCAGTTGTAACGGAAAATACAGGAGTAGTTGCTTAACTTTGATTTTCGCTTGCTTTACACCATGTTGCATTTTAGTGTAGTTCATTGCAGTCATTAGTTCTAAAAAATATAATAACACATTTTGTTCTCCAATTCTTGTAGTGAGTTCAATACATTTGAATTTTTTTTCATTCGCGTAAAAACTGTGGTATTGAATAAGGAAAGAGTTTTATTACACTGCTGTCTTTATGATTACTGTTGTTGTAGCTGTTGTTATACGATTGAATTTATATGCTCGAGACTGAAAGTTTGTTGATTTAAGAATATTAAAATGTTTCATTTTCTAATAAAAAAAATTATGAAAGTAATATTATATTAATTTATATAATAACACTATTTCTACCAAGAGGTGTCAAAAGACACCTTTCGGATTTTAACTTAAAATTATTCTCTAAGTTTAATCATTTCTCCACAATTATTTTTTTGACTTTTCATACAATAGTTGTTAAATTAAATCAGCGATATAATTTTCCTCCATTTTATCCTGGATTTAAACATATGCAGATGGTATACCTATTTCTACCATGAGGGGTCTTTTGACACCTTAAGGATTTCATAAGTTCTAATTTCTAAGGATTTCATAATTTCTAATTTTAAACAATTTTACATATAAATATCAACACAATATTACAGCATCATATCAATTGTAATCAGATTAGAGAAGCCCGATTTCAGTTGTAACGGAAAATACAGAAGTTGTTGCATAACTTTGATATTTGCTTGCTTTACACCATGTTGCATTTTAGTGTAGATCATTGCAGTGATTAGTTCTAAAAAATATAATAACAAATTTTGTTCTCCAACTCTGGTAGTGAGTTCAACACATATGAATTTTTTTTTCATTCGCGTAAAAACTGTGGTATTGAATGAGGAAAGAGTTTTATTACACTGCTGTTTTTATGATTACTGTTGTTGTAGCTGTTGTTATAAGATTGAATTTATATGCACGAGACTGAAAGTTTGTTGATTTAAGAATATTAAAAATGTTTCATTTTCTAATAAAAAAAATTATGAAGGTAATATTATTTTAATTTATATAATAACACTATTTCTACCAAGAGGTGTCAAAAGACACCTTTCGGATTTTAACTTAAAATTATTCTCTAAGTTTAATCATTTCTCCACAATTATTTTTTTGACTTTTCATACAATAGTTGTTAAATTAATTCAGCGATATAATTTTCCTCCATTTTATCCTGGATTTAAACATATGCAGATGGTATACCTATTTCTACCATGAGGTGTCTTTTGACACCTTAAGGATTTCATAAGTTCTAATTTCAAAGGATTTCATAATTTCTAATTTTAAAAAATTTTACATATAAATATCAACACAATATTACAGCATCGTATCTATTGTAATCAGATTAGAGAATCCCGATTTCAGTTGTAACGGAAAATACAGGAGTTGTTGCTTAACATTGATTTTTGCTTGCTTTACACCATGTTGAATTTTAGTGTAGATCATTGCAGTCATTAGTTCTAAAAAATATAATAACACATTTTGTTCTCCAATTCTGGTAGTGAGTTCAATACATATGAATTTTTTTTTCATTCGCGTAAAAACTGTGGTATTGAATGTGGAAAGAGTTTTATTACACTGTTGTTTTTATGTTTACTCTTGTTGTAGCTGTTGTTATAAGATTGAATTTATATGCACGAGACTGAAAGTTTGTTGATTTAAGAATATTAAAATGTTTCATTTTCTAATTAAAAAAAATTATGAAGGTAATATTATTTTAATTTATATAATAACACTATTTCTACCAAGAGGTGTCAAAAGACACCTTTCGGATTTTAACTTAAAATTATTCAAGTTTAATCATTTCTCCACAATTATTTTTTTTACTTTTCATACAATAGTTGTTAAATTAATTCAGCGATATAATTTTCCTCCATTTTATCCTGGATTTAAACATATGCAGATGGTATACCTATTTCTACCATGAGGTGTCTTTTGACACCTTAAGGATTTCATAAGTTCTAATTTCAAAGGATTTCATAATTTCTAATTTTAAACAATTTTACATATAAATATCAACACAATATTACAGCATCGTATCAATTGTAATCAGATTAGAGAATCCCGATTTCAGTTGTAACGGAAAATACAGATATTGTTGCATAACTTTGATATTTGCTTGCTTTACACCATGTTGCATTTTAGTGTAGATCATTGCAGTGATTAGATCTAAACAATATAATAACACATTTTGTTCTCCAATTCTGGTAGTGAGTTCAACACATATGATTTTTTTTTTTCATTCGCGTACAAACTGTGGTATTGAATGAGGAAATAGTTTTATTACACTGCTGTTTTTATGATTACTGTTGTTGTAGCTGTTGTTATAAGATTGAATTTATATGCACGAGACTGAAAGTTTGTTGATTTAAGAATATTAAAATGTTTCATTTTCTAATTTTAAAAAAATTATGAAGGTAATATTATTTTAATTTATATAATAACACTATTTCTACCAGGAGGTGTCAAAAGACACCTTTCGGATTTTAACTTAAAATTATTCAAGTTTAATCATTTCTCCACAATTATTTTTTTTACTTTTCATACAATAGTTGTTAAATTAATTCAGCGGTATAATTTTCCTCCATTTTATCCTGGATTTAAACATATGTAGATGGTCTACCTATTTCTACCATGAGGTGTCTCTTGACACCTTAAGGATTTCATAAGTTCTAATTTCTAAGGATTTCATAATTTCTAATTTTAAACAATTTACATATAAATATCAACACAATATTACAGCATCGTATCAATTGTAATCAGATTAGAGAATCCCGATTTCAGTTGTAACGGAAAATACAGAAATTGAGGCATAACTTTGATATTTGCTTGCTTTACACCATGTTGCATTTTAGTGTAGATCATTGCAGTCATTACTTCTAAAAAATATAATAACCCATTTTTTCTCCAATTCTGGTAGTGAGTTCAATACATTTGAATTTTTTTTTCATTCGCGTAAAAACTGTGGTATTGAATAAGGAATGAGTTTTATTACACTGCTGACTTTATGATTACCATGTTGTAGCCGTTGTTATAAGATTGAATTTATATGCTCGAGACTGAAAGTTTGTTGAGTTAAGAATATTAAAATGTTTCATTTTCTAATAAAAAAAAAATTTTGAAGGTAATATTATTTTAATTTATATAATAACTCTATTTCTACCAAGAGGTGTCAAAAGACACCTTTCGGATTTTAACTTAAAATTATTCAAGTTTAATCATTTCTCCACAATTATTTTTTTTACTTTTCATACAATAGTTGTTAAATTAATTCAGCGATATAATTTTCCTCCATTTTATCATGGATTTAAACATATGCAGATGGTATACCTATTTCTACCGTGAGGTGTCTTTTGACACCTTAAGGATTTCATAAGTTCTAATTTCTAAGGATTTCATAATTTCTAATTTTAAACAATTTTACATATAAATATCAACACAATATTACAGCATCGTATAAATTTTAATCAGATTAGAGAATACCGATTTCAGTTGTAACGGAAAATACAGGAGTAGTTGCTTAACTTTGATTTTCGCTTGCTTTACACCATGTTGCATTTTAGTGTAGTTCATTGCAGTCATTAGTTCTAAAAAATATAATAACACATTTTGTTCTCCAATTCTTGTAGTGAGTTCAATACATTTGAATTTTTTTTCATTCGCGTAAAAATTGTGGTATTGAATAAGGAAAGAGTTTTATTACACTGCTGTCTTTATGATTACTGTTGATGTAGCTGTTGTTATACGATTGAATTTATATGCTCGAGACTGAAAGTTTGTTGATTTAAGAATATTAAAATGTTTCATTTTCTAATAAAAAAAATTATGAAAGTAATATTATATTAATTTATATAATAACACTATTTCTACCAAGAGGTGTCAAAAGACACCTTTCGGATTTTAACTTAAAATTATTCTCTAAGTTTAATCATTTCTCCACAATTATTTTTTTGACTTTTCATACAATAGTTGTTAAATTAAATCAGCGATATAATTTTCCTCCATTTTATCCTGGATTTAAACATATGCAGATGGTATACCTATTTCAACCATGAGGTGTCTTTTGACACCTTAAGGATTTCATAAGTTCTAATTTCTAAGGATTTCATAATTTCTAATTTTAAACAATTTTACATATAAATATCAACACAATATTACAGCATCATATCAATTGTAATCAGATTAGAGAATCCCGATTTCAGTTGTAACGGAAAATACAGAAGTTGTTGCATAACTTTGATATTTGCTTGCTTTACACCATGTTGCATTTTAGTGTAGATCATTGCAGTGATTATTTCTAAAAAATATAATAACAAATTTTGTTCTCCAACTCTGGTAGTGAGTTCAACACATATGAATTTTTTTTTCATTCGCGTAAAAACTGTGGTATTGAATGAGGAAAGAGTTTTATTACACTGCTGTTTTTATGATTACTGTTGTTGTAGCTGTTGTTATAAGATTGAATTTATATGCACGAGACTGAAAGTTTGTTGATTTAAGAATATTAAAATGTTTCATTTTCTAATAAAAAAAATTATGAAGGTAATATTATTTTAATTTATATAATAACACTATTTCTACCAAGAGGTGTCAAAAGACACCTTTCGGATTTTAACTTAAAATTATTCTCTAAGTTTAATCATTTCTCCAGAATTATTTTTTTGACTTTTCATACAATAGTTGTTAAATTAATTCAGCGATATAATTTTCCTCCATTTTATCCTGGATTTAAACATATGCAGATGGTATACCTATTTCTACCATGAGGTGTCTTTTGACACCTTAAGGATTTCATAAGTTCTAATTTCTCAGGATTTCATAATTTCTAATTTTAAAAAAATTTACATATAAATATCAACACAATATTACAGCATCGTATCAATTGTAATCAGGTTAGATAATCCCGATTTCAGTTGTAACGGAAAATACAGAAGTTGTTGCATAAATTTGATATTTGCTTGCTTTACGCGATGTTGCATTTTAGTGTAGATCATTGCAGTGATTAGTTCTAAAAAATATAATAACACATTTTGTTCTCCAATTCTGGTAGTGAGTTCAACACATATGAATTTTTTTTTTCATTCGCGTACAAACTGTGGTATTGAATGAGGAAATAGTTTTATTACACTGCTGTTTTTATGATTACTGTTGTTGTAGCTGTTGTTATAAGATTGAATTTATATGCACGAGACTGAAAGTTTGTTGATTTAAGAATATTAAAATGTTTCATTTTCTAATTTTAAAAAAATTATGAAGGTAATATTATTTTAATTTATATAATAACACTATTTCTACCAAGAGGTGTCAAAAGACACCTTTCGGATTTTAACTTAAAATTATTCTCTAAGTTTAATCATTTCTCCACAATTATTTTTTTGACTTTTCATACAATAGTTGTTAAA
This sequence comes from Maratus speciosus, assembly GCA_963932465.1. Classification (NCBI taxonomy): domain Eukaryota; kingdom Metazoa; phylum Arthropoda; class Arachnida; order Araneae; family Salticidae; genus Maratus; species Maratus speciosus. The sequence continues at coordinate 4,725,949 of OZ010787.1, forward strand.
TTAAATCAGCGATATAATTTTCCTCCATTTTATCCTGGATTTAAACATATGCAGATGGTATACCTATTTCTACCATGAGGTGTCTTTTGACACCTTAAGGATTTCATAAGTTCTAATTTCTAAGGATTTCCTAATTTCTAATTTTAAACAATTTTACATATAAATATCAACAGAATATTACAGCATCATATCAATTGTAATCCGATTAGAGAATCCCGATTTCAGTTGTAACGGAAAATACAGAAGTTGTTGCATAACTTTGATATTTGCTTGCTTTAAACCATGTTGCATTTTAGTGTAGATCATTGCAGTGATTAGTTCTAAAAAATATAATAACAAATTTTGTTCTCCAACTCTGCTAGTGATTTCAACACATATGAATTTTTTTTTTCATTCGCGTAAAAACTGTGGTATTGAATGAGGAAAGAGTTTTATTACACTGCTGTTTTTATGATTACTGTTGTTGTAGCTGTTGTTATAAGATTGAATTTATATGCACGAGACTGAAAGTTTGTTGATTTAAGAAGATTAAAATGTTTCATTTTCTAATAAAAAAAATTATGAAGGTAATATTATTTTAATTTATATAATAACACTATTTCTACCAAGAGGTGTCAAAAGACACCTTTCGGATTTTAACTTAAAATTATTCTCTAAGTTTAATCATTTCTCCACAATTATTTTTTTGACTTTTCATACAATAGTTGTTAAATTAATTCAGCGATATAATTTTCCTCCATTTTATCCTGGATTTAAACATATGCAGATGGTATACCTATTTCTACCATGAGGTGTCTTTTGACACCTTAAGGATTTCATAAGTTCTAATTTCAAAGGATTTCATAATTTCTAATTTTAAAAAATTTTACATATAAATATCAACACAATATTACAGCATCGTATCTATTGTAATCAGATTAGAGAATCCCGATTTCAGTTGTAACGGAAAATACAGGAGTTGTTGCTTAACATTGATTTTTGCTTGCTTTACACCATGTTGAATTTTAGTGTAGATCATTGCAGTCATTAGTTCTAAAAAATATAATAACACATTTTGTTCTCCAATTCTGGTAGTGAGTTCAATACATATGAATTTTTTTTCATTCGCGTAAAAACTGTGGTATTGAATGAGGAAAGAGTTTTATTACACTGCTGTTTTTATGATTACTGTTGTTGTAGCTGTTGTTATCAGATTGAATTTATATGCACGAGACTGAAAGTTTGTTGATTTAAGAATATTAAAATGTTTCATTTTCTAATTAAAAAAAAATTATGATGGTAATATTATTTTAATTTATATAATAACACTATTTCTACCAAGAGGTGTCAAAAGACACCTTTCGGATTTTAACTTAAAATTATTCTCTAAGTTTAATCATTTCTCCAGAATTATTTTTTTGACTTTTCATACAATAGTTGTTAAATTAATTCAGCGATATAATTTTCCTCCATTTTATCCTGGATTTAAACATATGCAGATGGTATACCTATTTCTACCATGAGGTGTCTTTTGACACCTTAAGGATTTCATAAGTTCTAATTTCTCAGGATTTCATAATTTCTAATTTTAAAAAAATTTACATATAAATATCAACACAATATTACAGCATCGTATCAATTGTAATCAGGTTAGATAATCCCGATTTCAGTTGTAACGGAAAATACAGAAGTTGTTGCATAAATTTGATATTTGCTTGCTTTACGCGATGTTGCATTTTAGTGTAGATCATTGCAGTGATTAGTTCTAAAAAATATAATAACAAATTTTGTTCTCCAATTCTGGTAGTGAGTTCAACACATATGAATTTTTTTTTTCATTCGCGTAAAAACTGTGGTATTGAATGAGGAAAGAGTTTTATTACACTGCTGTTTTTATGATTACTGTTGTTGTAGCTGTTGTTATAAGACTGAATTTATATGCACGAGACTGAGAGTTTGTTGATTTAAGAATATTAAAATGTTTCATTTTCTAATAAAAAAAAGTTATGAATGTAATATTATTTTAATTTATATAATAACACTATTTCTACCAAGAGGTGTCAAAAGACACCTTTCGGATTTTAACTTAAAATTATTCAAGTTTAATCATTTCTCCACAATTATTTTTTTGACTTTTCATACAATAGTTGTTAAATTAATTCAGCGATATAATTTTCCTCCATTTTATCCTGGATTTAAACATATGCAGATGGTATACCTATTTCTACCATGAGGTGTCTTTTGACACCTTAAGGATTTCATAAGTTCTAATTTCTAAGGATTTCATAATTTCTAATTTTAAACAATTTTAAATATAAATATCAACACAATATTACAGCATCGTATCAATTGTAATCAGATTAGAGAATCCCGATTTCAGTTGTAACGGAAAATACAGAAATTGTTGCATAACTTTGATATTTGTTTGCTTTACACCATGTTGCATTTTAGTGTAGATCATTGCAGTGATTAGTTCTAAAAATATAATAACACATTTTGTTCTCCAATTCTGGTAGTGAGTTCAATGCATATGAATTTTTTTTTCATTCGCGTAAAAACTGTGGTATTGAATGTGGAAAGAGTTTTATTACACTGTTGTTTTTATGTTTACTCTTGTTGTAGCTGTTGTTATAAGATTGAATTTATATGCACGAGACTGAAAGTTTGTTGATTTAAGAATATTAAAATGTTTCATTTTCTAATTAAAAAAAATTATGAAGGTAATATTATTTTAATTTATATAATAACACTATTTCTACCAAGAGGTGTCAAAAGACACCTTTCGGATTTTAACTTAAAATTATTCAAGTTTAATCATTTCTCCACAATTATTTTTTTTACTTTTCATACAATAGTTGTTAAATTAATTCAGCGATATAATTTTCCTCCATTTTATCCTGGATTTAAACATATGCAGATGGTATACCTATTTCTACCATGAGGTGTCTTTTGACACCTTAAGGATTTCATAAGTTCTAATTTCAAAGGATTTCATAATTTCTAATTTTAAAAAATTTTACATATAAATATCAACACAATATTACAGCATCGTATCTATTGTAATCAGATTAGAGAATCCCGATTTCAGTTGTAACGGAAAATACAGGAGTTGTTGCTTAACATTGATTTTTGCTTGCTTTACACCATGTTGAATTTTAGTGTAGATCATTGCAGTCATTAGTTCTAAAAAATATAATAACACATTTTGTTCTCCAATTCTGGTAGTGAGTTCAACACGTATGAATTTTTTTTTCATTCGCGTAAAAACTGTGGTATTTAATGAGGAAAGAGTTTTATTACACTGCTGTTTTTATGATTACTGTTGTTGTAGCTATTGTTATAAGATTGAATTTATATGCACGAGACTGAAAGTTTGTTGATTTAAGAATATTAAAATGTTTCATTTTCTAATTTTAAAAAAATTATGAAGGTAATATTATTTTAATTTATATAATAACACTATTTCTACCAGGAGGTGTCAAAAGACACCTTTCGGATTTTAACTTAAAATTATTCAAGTTTAATCATTTCTCCACAATTATTTTTTTTACTTTTCATACAATAGTTGTTAAATTAATTCAGCGGTATAATTTTCCTCCATTTTATCCTGGATTTAAACATATGTAGATGGTCTACCTATTTCTACCATGAGGTGTCTTTTGACACCTTAAGGATTTCATAAGTTCTAATTTCTAAGGATTTCATAATTTCTAATTTTAAACAATTTACATATAAATATCAACACAATATTACAGCATCGTATCAATTGTAATCAGATTAGAGAATCCCGATTTCAGTTGTAACGGAAAATACAGAAATTGAGGCATAACTTTGATATTTGCTTGCTTTACACCATGTTGCATTTTAGTGTAGATCATTGCAGTCATTACTTCTAAAAAATATAATAACCCATTTTTTCTCCAATTCTGGTAGTGAGTTCAATACATTTGAATTTTTTTTCATTCGCGTAAAAACTGTGGTATTGAATAAGGAATGAGTTTTATTACACTGCTGACTTTATGATTACCATGTTGTAGCTGTTGTTATAAGATTGAATTTATATGCTCGAGACTGAAAGTTTGTTGAGTTAAGAATATTAAAATGTTTCATTTTCTAATAAAAAAAAAATTATGAAGGTAATATTATTTTAATTTATATAATAACTCTATTTCTACCAAGAGGTGTCAAAAGACACCTTTCGGATTTTAACTTAAAATTATTCAAGTTTAATCATTTCTCCACAATTATATTTTTGACTTTTCATACAATAGTTGTTAAATTAATTCAGCGATATAATTTTCCTCCATTTTATCATGGATTTAAACATATGCAGATGGTATACCTATTTCTACCGTGAGGTGTCTTTTGACACCTTAAGGATTTCATAAGTTCTAATTTCTAAGGATTTCATAATTTCTAATTTTAAACAATTTTACATATAAATATCAACACAATATTACAGCATCGTATAAATTTTAATCAGATTAGAGAATACCGATTTCAGTTGTAACGGAAAATACAGGAGTAGTTGCTTAACTTTGATTTTCGCTTGCTTTACACCATGTTGCATTTTAGTGTAGTTCATTGCAGTCATTAGTTCTAAAAAATATAATAACACATTTTGTTCTCCAATTCTTGTAGTGAGTTCAATACATTTGAATTTTTTTTCATTCGCGTAAAAACTGTGGTATTGAATAAGGAAAGAGTTTTATTACACTGCTGTCTTTATGATTACTGTTGTTGTAGCTGTTGTTATACGATTGAATTTATATGCTCGAGACTGAAAGTTTGTTGATTTAAGAATATTAAAATGTTTCATTTTCTAATAAAAAAAATTATGAAAGTAATATTATATTAATTTATATAATAACACTATTTCTACCAAGAGGTGTCAAAAGACACCTTTCGGATTTTAACTTAAAATTATTCTCTAAGTTTAATCATTTCTCCACAATTATTTTTTTGACTTTTCATACAATAGTTGTTAAATTAAATCAGCGATATAATTTTCCTCCATTTTATCCTGGATTTAAACATATGCAGATGGTATACCTATTTCTACCATGAGGGGTCTTTTGACACCTTAAGGATTTCATAAGTTCTAATTTCTAAGGATTTCATAATTTCTAATTTTAAACAATTTTACATATAAATATCAACACAATATTACAGCATCATATCAATTGTAATCAGATTAGAGAATCCCGATTTCAGTTGTAACGGAAAATACAGAAGTTGTTGCATAACTTTGATATTTGCTTGCTTTACACCATGTTGCATTTTAGTGTAGATCATTGCAGTGATTAGTTCTAAAAAACATAATAACAAATTTTGTTCTCCAACTCTGGTAGTGAGTTCAACACATATGAATTTTTTTTTCATTCGCGTAAAAACTGTGGTATTGAATGAGGAAAGAGTTTTATTACAATGCTGTTTTTATGATTACTGTTGTTGTAGCTGTTGTTATAAGATTGAATTTATATGCACGAGACTGAAAGTTTGTTGATTTAAGAATATTAAAAATGTTTCATTTTCTAATAAAAAAAATTATGAAGGTAATATTATTTTAATTTATATAATAACACTATTTCTACCAAGAGGTGTCAAAAGACACCTTTCGGATTTTAACTTAAAATTATTCTCTAAGTTTAATCATTTCTCCACAATTATTTTTTTGACTTTTCATACAATAGTTGTTAAATTAATTCAGCGATATAATTTTCCTCCATTTTATCCTGGATTTAAACATATGCAGATGGTATACCTATTTCTACCATGAGGTGTCTTTTGACACCTTAAGGATTTCATAAGTTCTAATTTCAAAGGATTTCATAATTTCTAATTTTAAAAAATTTTACATATAAATATCAACACAATATTACAGCATCGTATCTATTGTAATCAGATTAGAGAATCCCGATTTCAGTTGTAACGGAAAATACAGAAGTTGTTGCATAAATTTGATATTTGCTTGCATTACGCGATGTTGCATTTTAGTGTAGATCATTGCAGTGATTAGTTCTAAAAAATATAATAACACATTTTGTTCTCCAATTCTGGTAGTGAGTTCAACACATATGAATTTTTTTTTTCATTCGCGTAAAAACTGTGGTATTGAATGAGGAAAGAGTTTTATTACACTGCTGTTTTTATGATTACTGTTGTTGTAGCTGTTGTTATAAGACTGAATTTATATGCACGAGACTGAGAGTTTGTTGATTTAAGAATATTAAAATGTTTCATTTTCTAATTTTAAAAAAATTATGAAGGTAATATTATTTTAATTTATATAATAACACTATTTCTACCAGGAGGTGTCAAAAGACACCTTTCGGATATTAACTTAAAATTATTCAAGTTTAATCATTTCTCCACAATTATTTTTTTTACTTTTCATACAATAGTTGTTAAATTAATTCAGCGGTATAATTTTCCTCCATTTTATCCTGGATTTAAACATATGTAGATGGTCTACCTATTTCTACCATGAGGTGTCTTTTGACACCTTAAGGATTTCATAAGTTCTAATTTCTAAGGATTTCATAATTTCTAATTTTAAACAATTTACATATAAATATCAACACAATATTACAGCATCGTATCAATTGTAATCAGATTAGAGAATCCCGATTTCAGTTGTAACGGAAAATACAGAAATTGAGGCATAACTTTGATATTTGCTTGCTTTACACCATGTTGCATTTTAGTGTAGATCATTGCAGTCATTACTTCTAAAAAATATAATAACCCATTTTTTCTCCAATTCTGGTAGTGAGTTCAATACATTTGAATTTTTTTTCATTCGCGTAAAAACTGTGGTATTGAATAAGGAATGAGTTTTATTACACTGCTGACTTTATGATTACCATGTTGTAGCTGTTGTTATAAGATTGAATTTATATGCTCGAGACTGAAAGTTTGTTGAGTTAAGAATATTAAAATGTTTCATATTCTAATAAAAAAAAAATTATGAAGGTAATATTATTTTAATTTATATAATAACTCTATTTCTACCAAGAGGTGTCAAAAGACACCTTTCGGATTTTAACTTAAAATTATTCAAGTTTAATCATTTCTCCACAATTATATTTTTGACTTTTCATACAATAGTTGTTAAATTAATTCAGCGATATAATTTTCCTCCATTTTATCATGGATTTAAACATATGCAGATGGTATACCTATTTCTACCGTGAGGTGTCTTTTGACACCTTAAGGATTTCATAAGTTCTAATTTCTAAGGATTTCATAATTTCTAATTTTAAACAATTTTACATATAAATATCAACACAATATTACAGCATCGTATAAATTTTAATCAGATTAGAGAATACCGATTTCAGTTGTAACGGAAAATACAGGAGTAGTTGCTTAACTTTGATTTTCGCTTGCTTTACACCATGTTGCATTTTAGTGTAGTTCATTGCAGTCATTAGTTCTAAAAAATATAATAACACATTTTGTTCTCCAATTCTTGTAGTGAGTTCAATACATTTGAATTTTTTTTCATTCGCGTAAAAACTGTGGTATTGAATAAGGAAAGAGTTTTATTACACTGCTGTCTTTATGATTACTGTTGTTGTAGCTGTTGTTATACGATTGAATTTATATGCTCGAGACTGAAAGTTTGTTGATTTAAGAATATTAAAATGTTTCATTTTCTAATAAAAAAAATTATGAAAGTAATATTATATTAATTTATATAATAACACTATTTCTACCAAGAGGTGTCAAAAGACACCTTTCGGATTTTAACTTAAAATTATTCTCTAAGTTTAATCATTTCTCCACAATTATTTTTTTGACTTTTCATACAATAGTTGTTAAATTAAATCAGCGATATAATTTTCCTCCATTTTATCCTGGATTTAAACATATGCAGATGGTATACCTATTTCTACCATGAGGGGTCTTTTGACACCTTAAGGATTTCATAAGTTCTAATTTCTAAGGATTTCATAATTTCTAATTTTAAACAATTTTACATATAAATATCAACACAATATTACAGCATCATATCAATTGTAATCAGATTAGAGAATCCCGATTTCAGTTGTAACGGAAAATACAGAAGTTGTTGCATAACTTTGATATTTGCTTGCTTTACACCATGTTGCATTTTAGTGTAGATCATTGCAGTGATTAGTTCTAAAAAATATAATAACAAATTTTGTTCTCCAACTCTGGTAGTGAGTTCAACACATATGAATTTTTTTTTCATTCGCGTAAAAACTGTGGTATTGAATGAGGAAAGAGTTTTATTACACTGCTGTTTTTATGATTACTGTTGTTGTAGCTGTTGTTATAAGATTGAATTTATATGCACGAGACTGAAAGTTTGTTGATTTAAGAATATTAAAAATGTTTCATTTTCTAATAAAAAAAATTATGAAGGTAATATTATTTTAATTTATATAATAACACTATTTCTACCAAGAGGTGTCAAAAGACACCTTTCGGATTTTAACTTAAAATTATTCTCTAAGTTTAATCATTTCTCCACAATTATTTTTTTGACTTTTCATACAATAGTTGTTAAATTAATTCAGCGATATAATTTTCCTCCATTTTATCCTGGATTTAAACATATGCAGATGGTATACCTATTTCTACCATGAGGTGTCTTTTGACACCTTAAGGATTTCATAAGTTCTAATTTCAAAGGATTTCATAATTTCTAATTTTAAAAAATTTTACATATAAATATCAACACAATATTACAGCATCGTATCTATTGTAATCAGATTAGAGAATCCCGATTTCAGTTGTAACGGAAAATACAGGAGTTGTTGCTTAACATTGATTTTTGCTTGCTTTACACCATGTTGAATTTTAGTGTAGATCATTGCAGTCATTAGTTCTAAAAAATATAATAACACATTTTGTTCTCCAATTCTGGTAGTGAGTTCAATACATATGAATTTTTTTTTCATTCGCGTAAAAACTGTGGTATTGAATGTGGAAAGAGTTTTATTACACTGTTGTTTTTATGTTTACTCTTGTTGTAGCTGTTGTTATAAGATTGAATTTATATGCACGAGACTGAAAGTTTGTTGATTTAAGAATATTAAAATGTTTCATTTTCTAATTAAAAAAAATTATGAAGGTAATATTATTTTAATTTATATAATAACACTATTTCTACCAAGAGGTGTCAAAAGACACCTTTCGGATTTTAACTTAAAATTATTCAAGTTTAATCATTTCTCCACAATTATTTTTTTTACTTTTCATACAATAGTTGTTAAATTAATTCAGCGATATAATTTTCCTCCAGTTTATCCTGGATTTAAACATATGCAGATGGTATACCTATTTCTACCATGAGGTGTCTTTTGACACCTTAAGGATTTCATAAGTTCTAATTTCAAAGGATTTCATAATTTCTAATTTTAAAAAATTTTACATATAAATATCAACACAATATTACAGCATCGTATCTATTGTAATCAGATTAGAGAATCCCGATTTCAGTTGTAACGGAAAATACAGGAGTTGTTGCTTAACATTGATTTTTGCTTGCTTTACACCATGTTGAATTTTAGTGTAGATCATTGCAGTCATTAGTTCTAAAAAATATAATAACACATTTTGTTCTCCAATTCTGGTAGAGAGTTCAACACGTATGAATTTTTTTTTCATTCGCGTAAAAACTGTGGTATTGAATGAGGAAAGAGTTTTATTACACTGCTGTTTTTATGATTACTGTTGTTGTAGCTGTTGTTATAAGATTGAATTTATATGCACGAGACTGAAAGTTTGCTGATTTAAGAATATTAAAATGTTTCATTTTCTAATAAAAAAAAATTATGAATGTAATATTATTTTAATTTATATAATAGCACTATTTCTACCAAGAGGTGTAAAAAGACACCTTTCGGATTTAAACTTAAAACTATTCTCTAAGTTTAATCATTTCTCCACAATTATTTTTTTGACTTTTAATACAATAGTTGTTAAATTAATTCAGCGATATAATTTTCCTCCATTTTATCCTGGATTTAAACATATGCAGATGGTATACCTATTTCTACCATGAGGTGTCTTTTGACACCTTAAGGATTTCATAAGTTCTAATTTCTAAGGATTTCATAATTTCTAATTTTAAACAATTTTACATATAAATATCAACACAATATTACAGCATCGTATCAATTGTAATCAGATTAGAGAATCCCGATTTCAGTTGTAACGGAAAATACAGATATTGTTGCATAACTTTGATATTTGCTTGCTTTACACCATGTTGCATTTTAGTGTAGATCATTGCAGTGATTAGATCTAAACAATATAATAACACATTTTGTTCTCCAATTCTGGTAGTGAGTTCAACACATATGAATTTTTTTTTTCATTCGCGTACAAACTGTGGTATTGAATGAGGAAATAGTTTTATTACACTGCTGTTTTTATGATTACTGTTGTTGTAGCTGTTGTTATAAGATTGAATTTATATGCACGAGACTGAAAGTTTGTTGATTTAAGAATATTAAAATGTTTCATTTTCTAATTTTAAAAAAATTATGAAGGTAATATTATTTTAATTTATGTAATAACACTATTTCTACCAGGAGGTGTCAAAAGACACCTTTCGGATTTTAACTTAAAATTATTCAAGTTTAATCATTTCTCCACAATTATTTTTTTTACTTTTCATACAATAGTTGTTAAATTAATTCAGCGGTATAATTTTCCTCCATTTTATCCTGGATTTAAACATATGTAGATGGTCTACCTATTTCTACCATGAGGTGTCTCTTGACACCTTAAGGATTTCATAAGTTCTAATTTCTAAGGATTTCATAATTTCTAATTTTAAACAATTTACATATAAATATCAACACAATATTACAGCATCGTATCAATTGTAATCAGATTAGAGAATCCCGATTTCAGTTGTAACGGAAAATACAGAAATTGAGGCATAACTTTGATATTTGCTTGCTTTACACCATGTTGCATTTTAGTGTAGATCATTGCAGTCATTACTTCTAAAAAATATAATAACCCATTTTTTCTCCAATTCTGGTAGTGAGTTCAATACATTTGAATTTTTTTTCATTCGCGTAAAAACTGTGGTATTGAATAAGGAATGAGTTTTATTACACTGCTGACTTTATGATTACCATGTTGTAGCTGTTGTTATAAGATTGAATTTATATGCTCGAGACTGAAAGTTTGTTGAGTTAAGAATATTAAAATGTTTCATTTTCTAATAAAAAAAAAATTATGAAGGTAATATTATTTTAATTTATATAATAACTCTATTTCTACCAAGAGGTGTCAAAAGACACCTTTCGGATTTTAACTTAAAATTATTCAAGTTTAATCATTTCTCCACAATTATTTTTTTGACTTTTCATACAATAGTTGTTAAATTAATTCAGCGATATAATTTTCCTCCATTTTATCATGGATTTAAACATATGCAGATGGTATACCTATTTCTACCGTGAGGTGTCTTTTGACACCTTAAGGATTTCATAAGTTCTAATTTCTAAGGATTTCATAATTTCTAATTTTAAACAATTTTACATATAAATATCAACACAATATTACAGCATCGTATAAATTTTAATCAGATTAGAGAATACCGATTTCAGTTGTAACGGAAAATACAGGAGTAGTTGCTTAACTTTGATTTTCGCTTGCTTTACACCATGTTGCATTTTAGTGTAGTTCATTGCAGTCATTAGTTCTAAAAAATATAATAACACATTTTGTTCTCCAATTCTTGTAGTGAGTTCAATACATATGAATTTTTTTTTCATTCGCGTAAAAACTGTGGTATTGAATGTGGAAAGAGTTTTATTACACTGTTGTTTTTATGTTTACTCTTGTTGTAGCTGTTGTTATAAGATTGAATTTATATGCACGAGACTGAAAGTTTGTTGATTTAAGAATATTAAAATGTTTCATTTTCTAATTAAAAAAAATTATGAAGGTAATATTATTTTAATTTATATAATAACACTATTTCTACCAAGAGGTGTCAAAAGACACCTTTCGGATTTTAACTTAAAATTATTCAAGTTTAATCATTTCTCCACAATTATTTTTTTTACTTTTCATACAATAGTTGTTAAATTAATTCAGCGATATAATTTTCCTCCATTTTATCCTGGATTTAAACATATGCAGATGGTATACCTATTTCTACCATGAGGTGTCTTTTGACACCTTAAGGATTTCATAAGTTCTAATTTCAAAGGATTTCATAATTTCTAATTTTAAAAAATTTTACATATAAATATCAACACAATATTACAGCATCGTATCTATTGTAATCAGATTAGAGAATCCCGATTTCAGTTGTAACGGAAAATACAGGAGTTGTTGCTTAACATTGATTTTTGCTTGCTTTACACCATGTTGAATTTTAGTGTAGATCATTGCAGTCATTAGTTCTAAAAAATATAATAACACATTTTGTTCTCCAATTCTGGTAGTGAGTTCAACACGTATGAATTTTTTTTTCATTCGCGTAAAAACTGTGGTATTGAATGAGGAAAGAGTTTTATTACACTGCTGTTTTTATGATTACTGTTGTTGTAGCTGTTGTTATAAGATTGAATTTATATGCACGAGACTGAAAGTTTGCTGATTTAAGAATATTAAAATGTTTCATTTTCTAATAAAAAAAAATTATGAATGTAATATTATTTTAATTTATATAATAGCACTATTTCTACCAAGAGGTGTAAAAAGACACCTTTCGGATTTAAACTTAAAACTATTCTCTAAGTTTAATCATTTCTCCACAATTATTTTTTTGACTTTTAATACAATAGTTGTTAAATTAATTCAGCGATATAATTTTCCTCCATTTTATCCTGGATTTAAACATATGCAGATGGTATACCTATTTCTACCATGAGGCTTCTTTTGACACCTTAAGGATTTCATAAGTTCTAATTTCTAAGGATTTCATAATTTCTAATTTTAAACAATTTTACATATAAATATCAACACAATATTACAGCATCGTATCAATTGTAATCAGATTAGAGAATCCCGATTTCAGTTGTAACGGAAAATACAGATATTGTTGCATAACTTTGATATTTGCTTGCTTTACACCATGTTGCATTTTAGTGTAGATCATTGCAGTGATTAGATCTAAACAATATAATAACACATTTTGTTCTCCAATTCTGGTAGTGAGTTCAACACATATGAATTTTTTTTTCATTCGCGTAAAAACTGTGGTATTGAATGAGGAAATAGTTTTATTACACTGCTGTTTTTATGATTACTGTTGTTGTAGCTGTTGTTATAAGATTGAATTTATATGCACGAGACTGAAAGTTTGTTGATTTAAGAATATTAAAATGTTTCATTTTCTAATTTTAAAAAAATTATGAAGGTAATATTATTTTAATTTATATAATAACACTATTTCTACCAGGAGGTGTCAAAAGACACCTTTCGGATTTTAACTTAAAATTATTCAAGTTTAATCATTTCTCCACAATTATTTTTTTTACTTTTCATACAATAGTTGTTAAATTAATTCAGCGGTATAATTTTCCTCCATTTTATCCTGGATTTAAACATATGTAGATGGTCTACCTATTTCTACCATGAGGTGTCTCTTGACACCTTAAGGATTTCATAAGTTCTAATTTCTAAGGATTTCATAATTTCTAATTTTAAACAATTTACATATAAATATCAACACAATATTACAGCATCGTATAAATTTTAATCAGATTAGAGAATACCGATTTCAGTTGTAACGGAAAATACAGGAGTAGTTGCTTAACTTTGATTTTCGCTTGCTTTACACCATGTTGCATTTTAGTGTAGTTCATTGCAGTCATTAGTTCTAAAAAATATAATAACACATTTTGTTCTCCAATTCTTGTAGTGAGTTCAATACATTTGAATTTTTTTTCATTCGCGTAAAAACTGTGGTATTGAATAAGGAAAGAGTTTTATTACACTGCTGTCTTTATGATTACTGTTGTTGTAGCTGTTGTTATACGATTGAATTTATATGCTCGAGACTGAAAGTTTGTTGATTTAAGAATATTAATATGTTTCATTTTCTAATAAAAAAAGTTATGAAAGTAATATTATATTAATTTATATAATAACACTATTTCTACCAAGAGGTGTCAAAAGACACCTTTCGGATTTTAACTTAAAATCATTCTCTAAGTTTAATCATTTCTCCACAATTATTTTTTTGACTTTTCATACAATAGTTGTTAAATTAAATCAGCGATATAATTTTCCTCCATTTTATCCTGGATTTAAACATATGCAGATGGTATACCTATTTCTACCATGAGGAGTCTTTTGACACCTTAAGGATTTCATAAGTTCTAATTTCTAAGGATTTCATAATTTCTAATTTTAAACAATTTTACATATAAATATCAACACAATATTACAGCATCATATCAATTGTAATCAGATTAGAGAATCCCGATTTCAGTTGTAACGGAAAATACAGAAGTTGTTGCATAACTTTGATATTTGCTTGCTTTACACCATGTTGCATTTTAGTGTAGATCATTGCAGTGATTAGTTCTAAAAAATATAATAACAAATTTTGTTCTCCAACTCTGGTAGTGAGTTCAACACATATGAATTTTTTTTTCATTCGCGTAAAAACTGTGGTATTGAATGAGGAAAGAGTTTTATTACACTGCTGTTTTTATGATTACTGTTGTTGTAGCTGTTGTTATAAGATTGAATTTATATGCACGAGACTGAAAGTTTGTTGATTTAAGAATATTAAAATGTTTCATTTTCTAATTTTAAAAAAATTATGAAGGTAATATTATTTTAATTTATGTAATAACACTATTTCTACCAGGAGGTGTCAAAAGACACCTTTCGGATTTTAACTTAAAATTATTCAAGTTTAATCATTTCTCCACAATTATTTTTTTTACTTTTCATACAATAGTTGTTAAATTAATTCAGCGGTATAATTTTCCTCCATTTTATCCTGGATTTAAACATATGTAGATGGTCTACCTATTTCTACCATGAGGTGTCTCTTGACACCTTAAGGATTTCATAAGTTCTAATTTCTAAGGATTTCATAATTTCTAATTTTAAACAATTTACATATAAATATCAACACAATATTACAGCATCGTATCAATTGTAATCAGATTAGAGAATCCCGATTTCAGTTGAAACGGAAAATACAGAAATTGAGGCATAACTTTGATATTTGCTTGCTTTACACCATGTTGCATTTTAGTGTAGATCATTGCAGTCATTACTTCTAAAAAATATAATAACCCATTTTTTCTCCAATTCTGGTAGTGAGTTCAATACATTTGAATTTTTTTTCATTCGCGTAAAAACTGTGGTATTGAATAAGGAATGAGTTTTATTACACTGCTGACTTTATGATTACCATGTTGTAGCTGTTGTTATAAGATTGAATTTATATGCTCGAGACTGAAAGTTTGTTGAGTTAAGAATATTAAAATGTTTCATTTTCTAATAAAAAAAAAATTATGAAGGTAATATTATTTTAATTTATATAATAACTCTATTTCTACCAAGAGGTGTCAAAAGACACCTTTCGGATTTTAACTTAAAATTATTCAAGTTTAATCATTTCTCCACAATTATTTTTTTTACTTTTCATACAATAGTTGTTAAATTAATTCAGCGGTATAATTTTCCTCCATTTTATCCTGGATTTAAACATATGTAGATGGTCTACCTATTTCTACCATGAGGTGTCTCTTGACACCTTAAGGATTTCATAAGTTCTAATTTCTAAGGATTTCATAATTTCTAATTTTAAACAATTTACATATAAATATCAACACAATATTACAGCATCGTATAAATTTTAATCAGATTAGAGAATACCGATTTCAGTTGTAACGGAAAATACAGGAGTAGTTGCTTAACTTTGATTTTCGCTTGCTTTACACCATGTTGCATTTTAGTGTAGTTCATTGCAGTCATTAGTTCTAAAAAATATAATAACACATTTTGTTCTCCAATTCTTGTAGTGAGTTCAATACATTTGAATTTTTTTTCATTCGCGTAAAAACTGTGGTATTGAATAAGGAAAGAGTTTTATTACACTGCTGTCTTTATGATTACTGTTGTTGTAGCTGTTGTTATACGATTGAATTTATATGCTCGAGACTGAAAGTTTGTTGATTTAAGAATATTAAAATGTTTCATTTTCTAATAAAAAAAGTTATGAAAGTAATATTATATTAATTTATATAATAACACTATTTCTACCAAGAGGTGTCAAAAGACACCTTTCGGATTTTAACTTAAAATCATTCTCTAAGTTTAATCATTTCTCCACAATTATTTTTTTGACTTTTCATACAATAGTTGTTAAATTAAATCAGCGATATAATTTTCCTCCATTTTATCCTGGATTTAAACATATGCAGATGGTATACCTATTTCTACCATGAGGTGTCTTTTGACACCTTAAGGATTTCATAAGTTCTAATTTCTAAGGATTTCATAATTTCTAATTTTAAACAATTTTACATATAAATATCAACACAATATTACAGCATCATATCAATTGTAATCAGATTAGAGAATCCCGATTTCAGTTGTAACGGAAAATACAGAAGTTGTTGCATAACTTTGATATTTGCTTGCTTTACACCATGTTGCATTTTAGTGTAGATCATTGCAGTGATTAGTTCTAAAAAATATAATAACAAATTTTGTTCTCCAACTCTGGTAGTGAGTTCAACACATATGAATTTTTTTTTCATTCGCGTAAAAACTGTGGTATTGAATGAGGAAAGAGTTTTATTACACTGCTGTTTTTATGATTACTGTTGTTGTAGCTGTTGTTATAAGATTGAATTTATATGCACGAGACTGAAAGTTTGTTGATTTAAGAATATTAAAAATGTTTCATTTTCTAATAAAAAATATTATGAAGGTAATATTATTTTAATTTATATAATAACACTATTTCTACCAAGAGGTGTCAAAAGACACCTTTCGGATTTTAACTTAAAATTATTCTCTAAGTTTAATCATTTCTCCACAATTATTTTTTTGACTTTTCATACAATAGTTGTTAAATTAATTCAGCGATATAATTTTCCTCCATTTTATCCTGGATTTAAACATATGCAGATGGTATACCTATTTCTACCATGAGGTGTCTTTTGACACCTTAAGGATTTCATAAGTTCTAATTTCAAAGGATTTCATAATTTCTAATTTAAAAAAATTTTACATATAAATATCAACACAATATTACAGCATCGTATCTATTGTAATCAGATTAGAGAATCCCGATTTCAGTTGTAACGGAAAATACAGGAGTTGTTGCTTAACATTGATTTTTGCTTGCTTTACACCATGTTGAATTTTAGTGTAGATCATTGCAGTCATTAGTTCTAAAAAATATAATAACGCATTTTGTTCTCCAATTCTGGTAGTGAGTTCAATACATATGAATTTTTTTTCATTCGCGTAAAAACTGTGGTATTGAATAAGGAATGAGTTTTATTACACTGCTGACTTTATGATTACCATGTTGTAGCTGTTGTTATAAGATTGAATTTATATGCTCGAGACTGAAAGTTTGTTGAGTTAAGAATATTAAAATGTTTCATTTTCTAATAAAAAAAAATTATGAAGGTAATATTATTTTAATTTATATAATAACTCTATTTCTACCAAGAGGTGTCAAAAGACACCTTTCGGATTTTAACTTAAAATTATTCAAGTTTAATCATTTCTCCACAATTATTTTTTTGACTTTTCATACAATAGTTGTTAAATTAATTCAGCGATATAATTTTCCTCCATTTTATCATGGATTTAAACATATGCAGATGGTATACCTATTTCTACCGTGAGGTGTCTTTTGACACCTTAAGGATTTCATAAGTTCTAATTTCTAAGGATTTCATAAGTTCTAATTTCTAAGGATTTCATAATTTCTAATTTTAAACAATTTTACATATAAATATCAACACAATATTACAGCATCGTATAAATTTTAATCAGATTAGAGAATACCGATTTCAGTTGTAACGGAAAATACAGGAGTAGTTGCTTAACTTTGATTTTCGCTTGCTTTACACCATGTTGCATTTTAGTGTAGTTCATTGCAGTCATTAGTTCTAAAAAATATAATAACACATTTTGTTCTCCAATTCTTGTAGTGAGTTCAATACATTTGAATTTTTTTTCATTCGCGTAAAAACTGTGGTATTGAATAAGGAAAGAGTTTTATTACACTGCTGTCTTTATGATTACTGTTGTTGTAGCTGTTGTTATAAGATTGAATTTATATGCACGAGACTGAAAGTTTGTTGATTTAAGAATATTAAAAATGTTTCATTTTCTAATAAAAAAAATTATGAAGGTAATATTATTTTAATTTATATAATAACACTATTTCTACCAAGAGGTGTCAAAAGACACCTTTCGGATTTTAACTTAAAATTATTCTCTAAGTTTAATCATTTCTCCACAATTATTTTTTTGACTTTTCATACAATAGTTGTTAAATTAATTCAGCGATATAATTTTCCTCCATTTTATCCTGGATTTAAACATATGCAGATGGTATACCTATTTCTACCATGAGGTGTCTTTTGACACCTTAAGGATTTCATAAGTTCTAATTTCAAAGGATTTCATAATTTCTAATTTTAAACAATTTTAAATATAAATATCAACACAATATTACAGCATCGTATCAATTGTAATCAGATTAGAGAATCCCGATTTCAGTTGTAACGGAAAATACAGGAGTAGTTGCTTAACTTTGATTTTCGCTTGCTTTACACCATGTTGCATTTTAGTGTAGTTCATTGCAGTCATTAGTTCTAAAACATATAATAACACATTTTGTTCTCCAATTCTTGTAGTGAGTTCAATACATTTGAATTTTTTTTCATTCGCGTAAAAACTGTGGTATGGAATAAGGAAAGAGTTTTATTACACTGCTGTCTTTATGATTACTGTTGTTGTAGCTGTTGTTATACGATTGAATTTATATGCTCGAGACTGAAAGTTTGTTGATTTAAGAATATTAAAATGTTTCATTTTCTAATAAAAAAAATTATGAAAGTAATATTATATTAATTTATATAATAACACTATTTCTACCAAGAGGTGTCAAAAGACACCTTTCGGATTTTAACTTAAAATTATTCTCTAAGTTTAATCATTTCTCCACAATTATTTTTTTGACTTTTCATACAATAGTTGTTAAATTAAATCAGCGATATAATTTTCCTCCATTTTATCCTGGATTTAAACATATGCAGATGGTATACCTATTTCTACCATGAGGTGTCTTTTGACACCTTAAGGATTTCATAAGTTCTAATTTCTAAGGATTTCATAATTTCTAATTTTAAACAATTTTACATATAAATATCAACACAATATTACAGCATCGTATCTATTGTAATCAGATTAGAGAATCCCGATTTCAGTTGTAACGGAAAATACAGGAGTTGTTGCTTAACATTGATTTTTGCTTGCTTTACACCATGTTGAATTTTAGTGTAGATCATTGCAGTCATTAGTTCTAAAAAATATAATAACACATTTTGTTCTCCAATTCTGGTAGTGAGTTCAATACATATGAATTTTTTTTTCATTCGCGTAAAAACTGTGGTATTGAATGAGGAAAGAGTTTTATTACACTGCTGTTTTTATGATTACTGTTGTTGTAGCTGTTGTTATCAGATTGAATTTATATGCACGAGACTGAAAGTTTGTTGATTTAAGAATATTAAAATGTTTCATTTTCTAATTAAAAAAAAATTATGATGGTAATATTATTTTAATTTACATAATAACACTATTTCTACCAAGAGGTGTCAAAAGACACCTTTCGGATTTTAACTTAAAAATATTCTCTAAGTTTAATCATTTCTCCAGAATTATTTTTTTGACTTTTCATACAATAGTTGTTAAATTAATTCAGCGATATAATTTTCCTCCATTTTATCCTGGATTTAAACATATGCAGATGGTATACCTATTTCTACCATGAGGTGTCTTTTGACACCTTAAGGATTTCATAAGTTCTAATTTCTCAGGATTTCATAATTTCTAATTTAAAAAAAATTTACATATAAATATCAACACAATATTACAGCATCGCATCAATTGTAATCAGATTAGATAATCCCGATTTCAGTTGTAACGGAAAATACAGAAGTTGTTGCATAAATTTGATATTTGCTTGCTTTACGCGATGTTGCATTTTAGTGTAGATCATTGCAGTGATTAGTTATAAAAAATATAATAACACATTTTGTTCTCCAATTCTGGTAGTGAGTTCAACACATATGAATTTTTTTTTTCATTCGCGTAAAAACTGTGGTATTGAATGAGGAAAGAGTTTTATTACACTGCTGTTTTTATGATTACTGTTGTTGTAGCTGTTGTTATAAGACTGAATTTATATGCACGAGACTGAGAGTTTGTTGATTTAAGAATATTAAAATGTTTCATTTTCTAATAAAAAAAAATTATGAATGTAATATTATTTTAATTTATATAATAACACTATTTCTACCAAGAGGTGTCAAAAGACACCTTTCGGATTTTAACTTAAAATTATTCTCTAAGTTTAATCATTTCTCCACAATTATTTTTTTTGACTTTTCATACAATAGTTGTTAAATTAATTCAGCGATATAATTTTCCTCCATTTTATCCTGGATTTAAACATATGCAGATGGTATACCTATTTCTACCATGAGGTGTCTTTTGACACCTTAAGGATTTCATAAGTTCTAATTTCTAAGGATTTCATAAGTTCTAATTTTAAACAATTTTAAATATAAATATCAACACAATATTACAGCATAGTATCAATTGTAATCAGATTAGAGAATCCCGATTTCAGTTGTAACGGAAAATACAGAAATTGTTGCATAACTTTGATATTTGCTTGCTTTACACCATGTTGCATTTTAGTGTAGATCATTGCAGTGATTAGTTCTAAAAATATAATAACACATTTTGTTCTCCAATTCTGGTAGTGAGTTCAATAAATATGAATTTTTTTTTCATTCGCGTAAAAACTGTGGTATTGAATGTGGAAAGAGTTTTATTACACTGTTGTTTTTATGTTTACTCTTGTTGTAGCTGTTGTTATAAGATTGAATTTATATGCACGAGACTGAAAGTTTGTTGATTTAAGAATATTAAAATGTTTCATTTTCTAATAAAAAAAATTATGAATGTAATATTATTTTAATTTATATAATAACACTATTTCTACCAAGAGGTGTCAAAAGACACCTTTCGGATTTTAACTTAAAATTATTCTCTAAGTTTAATCATTTCTCCACAATTATTTTTTTGACTTTTCATACAATAGTTGTTAAATTAATTCAGCGGTATAATTTTCCTCCATTTTATCCTGGATTTAAACATATGCAGATGGTCTACCTATTTCTACCATGAGGTGTCTTTTGACGACTTAAGGATTTCATAAGTTCTAATTTCTAAGGATTTCATAATTTCTAATTTTAAACAATTTTAAATATAAATATCAACACAATATTACAGCATCGTATCAATTGTAATCAGATTAGAGAATCCCGATTTCAGTTGTAACGGAAAATACAGAAGTTGTTGCATAACTTTGATATTTGCTTGCTTTACACCATGTTGCATTTTAGTGTAGATCATTGCAGTGATTAGTTCTAAAAAATATAATAACACATTTTGTTCTCCAATTCTGGTAGTGAGTTCAATGCATATGAATTTTTTTTTCATTCGCGTAAAAACTGTGGTATTGAATGAGGAAAGAGTTTTATTACACTGCTGTTTTTATGATTACTGTTGTTGTAGCTGTTGTTATCAGATTGAATTTATATGCACGAGACTGAAAGTTTGTTGATTTAAGAATATTAAAATGTTTCATTTTCTAATCAAAAAAAAATTATGAAGGTAATATTATTTTAATTTATATAATAACACTATTTCTACCAAGAGGTGTCAAAAGACACCTTTCGGATTTTAACTTAAAATTATTCTCTAAGTTTAATCATTTCTCCAGAATTATTTTTTTGACTTTTCATACAATAGTTGTTAAATTAATTCAGCGATATAATTTTCCTCCATTTTATCCTGGATTTAAACATATGCAGATGGTATACCTATTTCTACCATGAGGTGTCTTTTGACACCTTAAGGATTTCATAAGTTCTAATTTCTCAGGATTTCATAATTTCTAATTTTAAAAAAATTTACATATAAATATCAACACAATATTACAGCATCGTATCAATTGTAATCAGATTAGATAATCCCGATTTCAGTTGTAACGGAAAATACAGAAGTTGTTGCATAACTTTGATATTTGCTTGCTTTACGCGATGTTGCATTTTAGTGTAGATCATTGCAGTGATTAGCTCTAAAAAATATAATAACACATTTTGTTCTCCAATTCTGGTAGTGAGTTCAACACATATGAATTTTTTTTTTCATTCGCGTAAAAGCTGTGGTATTGAATGAGGAAAGAGTTTTATTACACTGCTGTTTTTATGATTACTGTTGTTGTAGCTGTTGTTATAAGACTGAATTTATATGCACGAGACTGAGAGTTTGTTGATTTAAGAATATTAAAATGTTTCATTTTCTAATAAAAAAAATTATGAATGTAATATTATTTTAATTTATATAATAACACTATTTCTACCAAGAGGTTTCAAAAGACACCTTTCGGATTTTAACTTAAAATTATTCAAGTTTAATCATTTCTCCACAATTATTTTTTTGACTTTTCATACAATAGTTGTTAAATTAATTCAGCGATATAATTTTCCTCCATTTTATCCTGGATTTAAACATATGCAGATGGTATACCTATTTCTATATTGAGGTGTCTTTTGACACCTTAAGGATTTCATAAGTTCTAATTTCTAAGGATTTCATAATTTCTAATTTTAAACAATTTTACATATAAATATCAACACAATATTACAGCATCGTATCAATTGTAATCAGATTAGAGAATCCCGATTTCAGTTGTAACGGAAAATACAGAAGTTGTTGCATAACTTTGATATTTGCTTGCTTTACACCATGTTGCATTTTAGTGTAGATCATTGCAGTGATTAGTTCTAAAAAATATAATAACACATCTTGTTCTCCAATTCTGGTAGTGAGTTCAACACATATGAATTTTTTTTTTCATTCGCGTAAAAACTGTGGTATTGAATGAGGAAAGAGTTTTATTACACTGCTGTTTTTATGATTACTGCTGTTGTAGCTGTTGTTATAAGATTGAATTTATATGCACGAGACTGAGAGTTTGTTGATTTAAGAATATTAAAATGTTTCATTTTCTAATAAAAAAAATTATGAATGTAATATTATTTTAATTTATATAATAGCACTATTTCTACCAAGAGGTGTAAAAAGACACCTTTCGGATTTTAACTTAAAACTATTCTCTAAGTTTAATCATTTCTCCACAATTATTTTTTTGACTTTTCATACAATAGTTGTTAAATTAATTCAGCGGTATAATTTTCCTCCATTTTATCCTGGATTTAAACATATGCAGATGGTATACCTATTTCTACCATGACGTGTCTTTTGACACCTTAAGGATTTCATAAGTTCTAATTTCTAAGGATTTTATAATTTCTAATTTTAAACACTTTTACATATAAATATCAACACAATATTACAGCATCGTTTAAATTGTAATCAGAATAGAGAATCCCGACTTCAGTTGTAACGGAAAATACAGGAGTTGTTGCTTAACTTTGATTTTCGCTTGCTTTACACCATGTTGCATTTTAGTGTAGATCATTGCAGTCATTAGTTCTAAAAAATATAATAACACATTTTGTTCTCCAATTCTGGTAGTGAGTTCAATACATATGAATTTTTTTTTCATTCGCGTAAAAACTGTGGTATTGAATAAGGAAAGAGTTTTATTACACTGCTGTTTTTATGATTACTGTTGTTGTAGCTGTTGTTATGAGAATGAATTTATATGCACGAGACTGAGAGTTTGTTTATTTAAGAATATTAAAATGTTTCATTTTCTGATAAAAAAAATTATGAATGTAATATTATTTTAATTTATATAATAACACTATTTCTACCAAGAGGTGTCAAAAGACACCTTTCGGATTTTAACTTAAAATTATTCTCTAAGTTTAATCATTTCTCCACAATTATTTTTTTGACTTTTCATACAATAGTTGTTAAATTAATTTAGCGGTATAATTTTCCTCCATTTTATCCTGGATTTAAACATATGCAGATGGTATACCTATTTCTACCATGACGTGTCTTTTGACACCTTAAGGATTTCATAAGTTCTAATTTCTAAGGATTTCATAATTTGTAATTTTAAACAATTTTACATATAAATATCAACACAATATTACAGCATCGTATAAATTGTAACCAGAATAGAGAATCCCGATTTCAGTTGTAACGGAAAATACAGGAGTTGTTGCTTAACGTTGATTTTCGCTTGCTTTACACCATGTTGCATTTTAGTGTAGATCATTGCAGTCATTAGTTCTAAAAATATAATAACACATTTTGTTCTCCAATTCTGGTAGTGAGTTCAATACATATGAATTTTTTTTTCATTCGCGTAAAAACTGTGGTATTGAATGAGGAAAGTTTTTTATTACACTGCTGTTTTTATGATTACTGTTGTTGTAGCTGTTGTTATAAGATTGAAGTTATATGCACGAGACTGAAAGTTTGTTGATTTAAGAATATTAAAATGTTTCATTTTCTAATAAAAAAAATTATGAAAGTAATATTATATTAAATTATATAATAACACTATTTCTACCAAGAGGTGTCAAAAGACAACTTTCGGATTTTAACTTAAAATTATTCTCTAAGTTTAATCATTTCTCCACAATTATTTTTTTGACTTTTCATACAATAGTTGTTAAATTAAATCAGCGATATAATTTTCCTCCATTTTATCCTGGATTTAAACATATGCAGATGGTATACCTATTTCTACCATGAGGTGTCTTTTGACACCTTAAGGATTTCATAAGTTCTAATTTCTAAGGATTTCATAATTTCTAATTTTAAACAATTTTACATATAAATATCAACACAATATTACAGCATCGTATCAATTGTAATCAGATTAGAGAATCCCGATTTCAGTTGTAACGGAAAATACAGGAGTTGTTGCTTAACATTGATTTTTGCTTGATTTACACCATGTTGAATTTTAGTGTAGATCATTGCAGTCATTAGTTCTAAAAAATTTAATAACACATTTTGTTCTCCAATTCTGGTAGTGAGTTCAATACATATGAATTTTTTTTTTCATTCGCGTAAAAACTGTGGTATTGAATGAGGAAAGAGTTTTATTACACTGCTGTTTTTATGATTACTGTTGTTGTAGCTGTTGTTATCAGATTGAATTTATATGCACGAGACTGAATGTTTGTTGATTTAAGAATATTAAAATGTTTCATTTTCTAATTTAAAAAAAATATGAAGGTAATATTATTTTAATTTATATAATAACACTTTTTCTACCAAGAGGTGTCAAAAGACACCTTTCGGATTTTAACTTAAAATTATTCTCTAAGTTTAATCATTTCTCCAGAATTATTTTTTTGACTTTTCATACAATAGTTGTTAAATTAATTTAGCGGTATAATTTTCCTCCATTTTATCCTGGATTTAAACATATGCAGATGGTATACCTATTTCTACCATGAGGTGTCTTTTGACACCTTAAGGATTTCATAAGTTGTAATTTCTAAGGATTTCATAATTTCTAATTTTAAACAATTTTACATATAAATATCAACACAATATTACAGCATCGTATAAATTGTAATCAGAATAGAGAATCCCGATTTCAGTTGTAACGGAAAATACAGGAGTTGTTGCTTAACGTTGATTTTCGCTTGCTTTACACCATGTTGCATTTTAGTGTAGATCATTGCAGTGATTAGTTCTAAAAAATATAATAACAAATTTTTTTCTCCAACTCTGGTAGTGAGTTCAACACATATGAATTTTTTTTTCATTCGCGTAAAAACTGTGGTATTGAATGAGGAAAGAGTTTTATTACACTGCTGTTTTTATGATTACTGTTGTTGTAGCTGTTGTTATAAGATTGAATTTATATGCACGAGACTGAAAGTTTGTTGATTTAAGAATATTAAAATGTTTCATTTTCTAATAAAAAAAATTATGAAGGTAATATTATTTTAATTTATATAATAACACTATTTCTACCAAGAGGTGTCAAAAGACACCTTTCGGATTTTAACTTAAAATTATTCTCTAAGTTTAATCATTTCTCCAGAATTATTTTTTTGACTTTTCATACAACAGTTGTTAAATTAATTCAGCGATATAATTTTCCTCCATTTTATCCTGGATTTAAACATATGCAGATGGTATACCTATTTCTACCATGAGGTGTCTTTTGACACCTTAAGGATTTCATAAGTTCTAATTTCTAAGGATTTTATAATTTCTAATTTTAAACAATTTTACATATAAATATCAACACAATATTACAGCATCGTATAAATTGTTATCAGAATAGAGAATCCCGACTTCAGTTGTAACGGAAAATACAGGAGTTGTTGCTTAATTTTGATTTTCGCTTGCTTTACACCATGTTGCATTTTAGTGTAGATCATTGCAGTCATTAGTTCTAAAAAATATAATAACACATTTTGTTCTCCAATTCTGGTAGTGAGTTCAATACATATGAATTTTTTTTTTCATTCGCGTAAAAACTGTGGTATTGAATGAGGAAAGAGTTTTATTACACTGCTGTTTTTATGATTACTGTTGTTGTAGCTGTTGTTATAAGATTGAATTTATATGCACGAGACTGAAAGTTTGTTGATTTAAGAATATTAAAATGTTTCATTTTCTAATAAAAAAAATTATGAAGGTAATATTATTTTAATTTATATAATAACACTATTTCTACCAAGAGGTGTCAAAAGACACCTTTCGGATTTTAACTTAAAATTATTCTCTAAGTTTAATCATTTCTCCACAATTATTTTTTTGACTTTTCATACAATAGTTGTTAAATTAATTCAGCGATATAATTTTCCTCCATTTTATCCTGGATTTAAACATATGCAGATGGTATACCTATTTCTACCATGAGGTGTCTTTTGACACCGTAAGGATTTCATAAGTTCTAATTTCTCAGGATTTCATAATTTCTAATTTTAAAAAATTTTACATATAAATATCAACACAATATTACAGCATCGTATCAATTGTAATCAGATTAGATAATCCCGATTTCAGTTGTAACGGAAAATACAGAAGTTGTTGCATAAATTTGATATTTGCTTGCTTTACGCGATGTTGCATTTTAGTGTAGATCATTGCAGTGATTAGTTCTAAAAAATATAATAACACATTTTGTTCTCCAATTCTGGTAGTGAGTTCAACACATATGAATTTTTTTTTTCATTCGCGTAAAAACTGTGGTATTGAATGAGGAAAGAGTTTTATTACACTGCTGTTTTTATGATTACTGTTGTTGTAGCTGTTGTTATAAGACTGAATTTATATGCACGAGACTGAGAGTTTATTGATTTAAGAATATTAAAATGTTTCATTTTCTAATAAAAAAAAATTATGAATGTAATATTATTTTAATTTATATAATAACACTATTTCTACCAAGAGGTGTCAAAAGACACCTTTCGGATTTTAACTTAAAATTATTCTCTAAGTTTAATCATTTCTCCACAATTATTTTTTTTGACTTTTCATACAATAGTTGTTAAATTAATTCAGCGATATAATTTTCCTCCATTTTATCCTGGATTTAAACATATGCAGATGGTATACCTATTTCTACCATGAGGTGTCTTTTGACACCTTAAGGATTTCATAAGTTCTAATTTCTAAGGATTTCATAAGTTCTAATTTTAAACAATTTTAAATATAAATATCAACACAATATTACAGCATAGTATCAATTGTAATCAGATTAGAGAATCCCGATTTCAGTTGTAACGGAAAATACAGAAATTGTTGCATAACTTTGATATTTGCTTGCTTTACACCATGTTGCATTTTAGTGTAGATCATTGCAGTGATTAGTTCTAAAAATATAATAACACATTTTGTTCTCCAATTCTGGTAGTGAGTTCAATAAATATGATTTTTTTTTTCATTCGCGTAAAAACTGTGGTATTGAATGTGGAAAGAGTTTTATTACACTGTTGTTTTTATGTTTACTCTTGTTGTAGCTGTTGTTATAAGATTGAATTTATATGCACGAGACTGAAAGTTTGTTGATTTAAGAATATTAAAATGTTTCATTTTCTAATAAAAAAAATTATGAATGTAATATTATTTTAATTTATATAATAACACTATTTCTACCAAGAGGTGTCAAAAGACACCTTTCGGATTTTAACTTAAAATTATTCTCTAAGTTTAATCATTTCTCCACAATTATTTTTTTGACTTTTCATACAATAGTTGTTAAATTAATTCAGCGGTATAATTTTCCTCCATTTTATCCTGGATTTAAACATATGCAGATGGTCTACCTATTTCTACCATGAGGTGTCTTTTGACGACTTAAGGATTTCATAAGTTCTAATTTCTAAGGATTTCATAATTTCTAATTTTAAACAATTTTAAATATAAATATCAACACAATATTACAGCATCGTATCAATTGTAATCAGATTAGAGAATCCCGATTTCAGTTGTAACGGAAAATACAGAAGTTGTTGCATAACTTTGATATTTGCTTGCTTTACACCATGTTGCATTTTAGTGTAGATCATTGCAGTGATTAGTTCTAAAAAATATAATAACACACTTTGTTCTCCAATTCTGGTAGTGAGTTCAACACGTATGAATTTTTTTTTTTCATTCGCGTAAAAACTGTGGTATTGAATGAGGAAAGAGTTTTATTGCACTGCTGTTTTTATGATTACTGTTGATGTAGCTGTTGTTATAAGATTGAATTTATATGCACGAGACTGAAAGTTTGTTGATTTAAGAATATTAAAACGTTTCATTTTCTAATAAAAAAAATTATGAAAGTAATATTATATTAATTTATATAATAACACTATTTCTACCAAGAGGTGTCAAAAGACACCTTTCGGATTTTAACTTAAAATTATTCTCTAAGTTTAATCATTTCTCCACAATTATTTTTTTGACTTTTCATACAATAGTTGTTAAATTAAATCAGCGATATAATTTTCCTCCATTTTATCCTGGATTTAAACATATGCAGATGGTATACCTATTTCTACCATGAGGTGTCTTTTGACACCTTAAGGATTTCATAAGTTCTAATTTCTAAGGATTTCATAATTTCTAATTTTAAACAATTTTACATATAAATATCAACACAATATTACAGCATCATATCAATTGTAATCAGATTAGAGAATCCCGATTTCAGTTGTAACGGAAAATACAGAAGTTGTTGCATAACTTTGATATTTGCTTGCTTTACACCATGTTGCATTTTAGTGTAGATCATTGCAGTGATTAGTTCTAAAAAATATAATAACAAATTTTGTTCTCCAACTCTGGTAGTGAGTTCAACACATATGAATTTTTTTTTTCATTCGCGTAAAAACTGTGGTATTGAATGAGGAAAGAGTTTTATTACACTGCTGTTTTTATGATTACTGTTGTTGTAGCTGTTGTTATAAGATTGAATTTATATGCACGAGACTGAAAGTTTGTTGATTTAAGAATATTAAAATGTTTCATTTTCTAATAAAAAAAATTATGAAGGTAATATTATTTTAATTTATATAATAACACTATTTCTACAAAGGGGTGTCAAAAAACACCTTTCGGATTTTAACTTAAAATTATTCTCTAAGTTTAATCATTTCTCCACAATTATTTTTTTGACTTTTCATACAATAGTTGTTAAATTAATTCAGCGATATAATTTTCCTCCATTTTATCCTGGATTTAAACATATGCAGATGGTATACCTATTTCTATCATGAGGTGTCTTTTGACACCTTAAGGATTTCATAAGTTCTAATTTCAAAGGATTTCATAATTTCTAATTTTAAAAAACTTTACATATAAATATCAACACAATATTACAGCATCGTATCAATTGTAATCAGATTAGAGAATCCCGATTTCAGTTGTAACGGAAAATACAGGAGTTGTTGCTTAACATTGATTTTTGCTTGCTTTACACCATGTTGAATTTTAGTGTAGATCATTGCAGTCATTAGTTCTAAAAAATATAATAACACATTTTGTTCTCCAATTCTGGTAGTGAGTTCAATGCATATGAATTTTTTTTTCATTCGCGTAAAAACTGTGGTATTGAATGAGGAAAGAGTTTTATTACACTGCTGTTTTTATGATTACTGTTGTTGTAGCTGTTGTTATCAGATTGAATTTATATGCACGAGACTGAAAGTTTGTTGATTTAAGAATATTAAAATGTTTCATTTTCTAATCAAAAAAAAATTATGAAGGTAATATTATTTTAATTTATATAATAACACTATTTCTACCAAGAGGTGTCAAAAGACACCTTTCGGATTTTAACTTAAAATTATTCTCTAAGTTTAATCATTTCTCCAGAATTATTTTTTTGACTTTTCATACAATAGTTGTTAAATTAATTCAGCGATATAATTTTCCTCCATTTTATCCTGGATTTAAACATATGCAGATGGTATACCTATTTCTACCATGAGGTGTCTTTTGACACCTTAAGGATTTCATAAGTTCTAATTTCTCAGGATTTCATAATTTCTAATTTTAAAAAAATTTACATATAAATATCAACACAATATTACAGCATCGTATCAATTGTAATCAGATTAGATAATCCCGATTTCAGTTGTAACGGAAAATACAGAAGTTGTTGCATAACTTTGATATTTGCTTGCTTTACGCGATGTTGCATTTTAGTGTAGATCATTGCAGTGATTAGCTCTAAAAAATATAATAACACATTTTGTTCTCCAATTCTGGTAGTGAGTTCAACACATATGAATTTTTTTTTTCATTCGCGTAAAAGCTGTGGTATTGAATGAGGAAAGAGTTTTATTACACTGCTGTTTTTATGATTACTGTTGTTGTAGCTGTTGTTATAAGACTGAATTTATATGCACGAGACTGAGAGTTTGTTGATTTAAGAATATTAAAATGTTTCATTTTCTAATAAAAAAAATTATGAATGTAATATTATTTTAATTTATATAATAACACTATTTCTACCAAGAGGTTTCAAAAGACACCTTTCGGATTTTAACTTAAAATTATTCAAGTTTAATCATTTCTCCACAATTATTTTTTTGACTTTTCATACAATAGTTGTTAAATTAATTCAGCGATATAATTTTCCTCCATTTTATCCTGGATTTAAACATATGCAGATGGTATACCTATTTCTATATTGAGGTGTCTTTTGACACCTTAAGGATTTCATAAGTTCTAATTTCTAAGGATTTCATAATTTCTAATTTTAAACAATTTTACATATAAATATCAACACAATATTACAGCATCGTATCAATTGTAATCAGATTAGAGAATCCCGATTTCAGTTGTAACGGAAAATACAGAAGTTGTTGCATAACTTTGATATTTGCTTGCTTTACACCATGTTGCATTTTAGTGTAGATCATTGCAGTGATTAGTTCTAAAAAATATAATAACACATCTTGTTCTCCAATTCTGGTAGTGAGTTCAACACATATGAATTTTTTTTTTCATTCGCGTAAAAACTGTGGTATTGAATGAGGAAAGAGTTTTATTACACTGCTGTTTTTATGATTACTGCTGTTGTAGCTGTTGTTATAAGATTGAATTTATATGCACGAGACTGAGAGTTTGTTGATTTAAGAATATTAAAATGTTTCATTTTCTAATAAAAAAAATTATGAATGTAATATTATTTTAATTTATATAATAGCACTATTTCTACCAAGAGGTGTAAAAAGACACCTTTCGGATTTTAACTTAAAACTATTCTCTAAGTTTAATCATTTCTCCACAATTATTTTTTTGACTTTTCATACAATAGTTGTTAAATTAATTCAGCGGTATAATTTTCCTCCATTTTATCCTGGATTTAAACATATGCAGATGGTATACCTATTTCTACCATGACGTGTCTTTTGACACCTTAAGGATTTCATAAGTTCTAATTTCTAAGGATTTTATAATTTCTAATTTTAAACACTTTTACATATAAATATCAACACAATATTACAGCATCGTTTAAATTGTAATCAGAATAGAGAATCCCGACTTCAGTTGTAACGGAAAATACAGGAGTTGTTGCTTAACTTTGATTTTCGCTTGCTTTACACCATGTTGCATTTTAGTGTAGATCATTGCAGTCATTAGTTCTAAAAAATATAATAACACATTTTGTTCTCCAATTCTGGTAGTGAGTTCAATACATATGAATTTTTTTTTTCATTCGCGTAAAAACTGTGGTATTGAATAAGGAAAGAGTTTTATTACACTGCTGTTTTTATGATTACTGTTGTTGTAGCTGTTGTTATGAGAATGAATTTATATGCACGAGACTGAGAGTTTGTTTATTTAAGAATATTAAAATGTTTCATTTTCTAATAAAAAAAATTATGAATGTAATATTATTTTAATTTATATAATAACACTATTTCTACCAAGAGGTGTCAAAAGACACCTTTCGGATTTTAACTTAAAATTATTCTCTAAGTTTAATCATTTCTCCACAATTATTTTTTTGACTTTTCATACAATAGTTGTTAAATTAATTTAGCGGTATAATTTTCCTCCATTTTATCCTGGATTTAAACATATGCAGATGGTATACCTATTTCTACCATGACGTGTCTTTTGACACCTTAAGGATTTCATAAGTTCTAATTTCTAAGGATTTCATAATTTGTAATTTTAAACAATTTTACATATAAATATCAACACAATATTACAGCATCGTATAAATTGTAACCAGAATAGAGAATCCCGATTTCAGTTGTAACGGAAAATACAGGAGTTGTTGCTTAACGTTGATTTTCGCTTGCTTTACACCATGTTGCATTTTAGTGTAGATCATTGCAGTCATTAGTTCTAAAAATATAATAACACATTTTGTTCTCCAATTCTGGTAGTGAGTTCAATACATATGAATTTTTTTTTCATTCGCGTAAAAACTGTGGTATTGAATGAGGAAAGTTTTTTATTACACTGCTGTTTTTATGATTACTGTTGTTGTAGCTGTTGTTATAAGATTGAAGTTATATGCACGAGACTGAAAGTTTGTTGATTTAAGAATATTAAAATGTTTCATTTTCTAATAAAAAAAATTATGAAAGTAATATTATATTAAATTATATAATAACACTATTTCTACCAAGAGGTGTCAAAAGACAACTTTCGGATTTTAACTTAAAATTATTCTCTAAGTTTAATCATTTCTCCACAATTATTTTTTTGACTTTTCATACAATAGTTGTTAAATTAAATCAGCGATATAATTTTCCTCCATTTTATCCTGGATTTAAACATATGCAGATGGTATACCTATTTCTACCATGAGGTGTCTTTTGACACCTTAAGGATTTCATAAGTTCTAATTTCTAAGGATTTCATAATTTCTAATTTTAAACAATTTTACATATAAATATCAACACAATATTACAGCATCGTATCAATTGTAATCAGATTAGAGAATCCCGATTTCAGTTGTAACGGAAAATACAGGAGTTGTTGCTTAACATTGATTTTTGCTTGATTTACACCATGTTGAATTTTAGTGTAGATCATTGCAGTCATTAGTTCTAAAAAATTTAATAACACATTTTGTTCTCCAATTCTGGTAGTGAGTTCAATACATATGAATTTTTTTTTTCATTCGCGTAAAAACTGTGGTATTGAATGAGGAAAGAGTTTTATTACACTGCTGTTTTTATGATTACTGTTGTTGTAGCTGTTGTTATCAGATTGAATTTATATGCACGAGACTGAATGTTTGTTGATTTAAGAATATTAAAATGTTTCATTTTCTAATTTAAAAAAAATATGAAGGTAATATTATTTTAATTTATATAATAACACTTTTTCTACCAAGAGGTGTCAAAAGACACCTTTCGGATTTTAACTTAAAATTATTCTCTAAGTTTAATCATTTCTCCAGAATTATTTTTTTGACTTTTCATACAATAGTTGTTAAATTAATTTAGCGGTATAATTTTCCTCCATTTTATCCTGGATTTAAACATATGCAGATGGTATACCTATTTCTACCATGAGGTGTCTTTTGACACCTTAAGGATTTCATAAGTTGTAATTTCTAAGGATTTCATAATTTCTAATTTTAAACAATTTTACATATAAATATCAACACAATATTACAGCATCGTATAAATTGTAATCAGAATAGAGAATCCCGATTTCAGTTGTAACGGAAAATACAGGAGTTGTTGCTTAACGTTGATTTTCGCTTGCTTTACACCATGTTGCATTTTAGTGTAGATCATTGCAGTGATTAGTTCTAAAAAATATAATAACAAATTTTTTTCTCCAACTCTGGTAGTGAGTTCAACACATATGAATTTTTTTTTCATTCGCGTAAAAACTGTGGTATTGAATGAGGAAAGAGTTTTATTACACTGCTGTTTTTATGATTACTGTTGTTGTAGCTGTTGTTATAAGATTGAATTTATATGCACGAGACTGAAAGTTTGTTGATTTAAGAATATTAAAATGTTTCATTTTCTAATAAAAAAAATTATGAAGGTAATATTATTTTAATTTATATAATAACACTATTTCTACCAAGAGGTGTCAAAAGACACCTTTCGGATTTTAACTTAAAATTATTCTCTAAGTTTAATCATTTCTCCAGAATTATTTTTTTGACTTTTCATACAACAGTTGTTAAATTAATTCAGCGATATAATTTTCCTCCATTTTATCCTGGATTTAAACATATGCAGATGGTATACCTATTTCTACCATGAGGTGTCTTTTGACACCTTAAGGATTTCATAAGTTCTAATTTCTAAGGATTTTATAATTTCTAATTTTAAACAATTTTACATATAAATATCAACACAATATTACAGCATCGTATAAATTGTTATCAGAATAGAGAATCCCGACTTCAGTTGTAACGGAAAATACAGGAGTTGTTGCTTAATTTTGATTTTCGCTTGCTTTACACCATGTTGCATTTTAGTGTAGATCATTGCAGTCATTAGTTCTAAAAAATATAATAACACATTTTGTTCTCCAATTCTGGTAGTGAGTTCAATACATATAATTTTTTTTTTCATTCGCGTAAAAACTGTGGTATTGAATGAGGAAAGAGTTTTATTACACTGCTGTTTTTATGATTACTGTTGTTGTAGCTGTTGTTATAAGATTGAATTTATATGCACGAGACTGAAAGTTTGTTGATTTAAGAATATTAAAATGTTTCATTTTCTAATAAAAAAAATTATGAAGGTAATATTATTTTAATTTATATAATAACACTATTTCTACCAAGAGGTGTCAAAAGACACCTTTCGGATTTTAACTTAAAATTATTCTCTAAGTTTAATCATTTCTCCACAATTATTTTTTTGACTTTTCATACAATAGTTGTTAAATTAATTCAGCGATATAATTTTCCTCCATTTTATCCTGGATTTAAACATATGCAGATGGTATACCTATTTCTACCATGAGGTGTCTTTTGACACCGTAAGGATTTCATAAGTTCTAATTTCTCAGGATTTCATAATTTCTAATTTTAAAAAATTTTACATATAAATATCAACACAATATTACAGCATCGTATCAATTGTAATCAGATTAGATAATCCCGATTTCAGTTGTAACGGAAAATACAGAAGTTGTTGCATAAATTTGATATTTGCTTGCTTTACGCGATGTTGCATTTTAGTGTAGATCATTGCAGTGATTAGTTCTAAAAAATATAATAACACATTTTGTTCTCCAATTCTGGTAGTGAGTTCAACACATATGAATTTTTTTTTTTCATTCGCGTAAAAACTGTGGTATTGAATGAGGAAAGAGTTTTATTACACTGCTGTTTTTATGATTACTGTTGTTGTAGCTGTTGTTATAAGACTGAATTTATATGCACGAGACTGAGAGTTTATTGATTTAAGAATATTAAAATGTTTCATTTTCTAATAAAAAAAAATTATGAATGTAATATTATTTTAATTTATATAATAACACTATTTCTACCAAGAGGTGTCAAAAGACACCTTTCGGATTTTAACTTAAAATTATTCAAGTTTAATCATTTCTCCACAATTATTTTTTTTGACTTTTCATACAATAGTTGTTAAATTAATTCAGCGATATAATTTTCCTCCATTTTATCCTGGATTTAAACATATGCAGATGGGCTACCTATTTCTACCATGAGGTGTCTTTTGACACCTTAAGGTTGGTTGGTTGGTTGGTTGGTTGATTTTGTGACGGCCGATTATCTACACTAGGGATATAGGCCCGAGGGGGAGTGCCCTTCGTGGGGGTCTTTCTAGGGGAACCTAACCCGTGTTAACGCATGGAAATCCATGGCTCGAAGAAAACCACGAAAACTCCGAACGATTAGGCCGACGGGCGCGATTGGGATCGAACCCAGCACTTCCCGTCTACCAGTATCGAGAGCAGAACCTCTCAGCCACTGGTGGGGCCTTGACACCTTAAGGATTTCATAAGTTCTAATTTCTAAGGATTTCATAATTTCTAATTTTAAACAATTTTACATATAAATATCAACACAATATTACAGCATCGTATAAATTGTAATCAGAATAGAGAATCCCGATTTCAGTTGTAACGGAAAATACAGGAATTGTTGCTTAACTTTGATTTTCGCTTGATTTACACAGGGCTCGCAGCGTTCCTAAAATTTTCGCACATTGCTACCAATATTTTAAATAAGAATTCTTCGTGGTAGATTCCTTTAACATCTGTAATAGAATTAAAAAATAAAGATATAGTTTTAAAATAGTGGTAGGAAAATGCGAAAATTTTAGGAACGCTGCGAGCCCTGTTTACACCATGTTGCATTTTAGTGTAGATCATTGCAGTCATTTGTTCTAAAAAATATAATAACACATTTTGTTCTCCAATTCTGGTAGTGAGTTCAATACATATGAATTTTTTTTTTCATTCGCGTAAAAACTGTGGTATTGAATGAGGAAAGAGTTTTATTACACTGCTGTTTTTATGATTACTGTTGTAGTAGCTGTTTTTATAAGATTGAATTTATATGCACGAGACTGAAAGTTTGTTGATTTAAGAATATTAAAATGTTTCATTTTCTAATAAAAAAAATTATGAATGTAATATTATTTTAATTTATATAATAGCACTATTTCTACCAAGAGGTGTAAAAAGACACCTTTCGGATTTTAACTTAAAACTATTCTCTAAGTTTAATCATTTCTCCACAATTATTTTTTTGACTTTTCATACAATAGTTGTTAAATTAATTCAGCGGTATAATTTTCCTCCATTTTATCCTGGATTTAAACATATGCAGATGGTATACCTATTTCTACCATGAGGTGTCTTTTGACACCTTAAGGATTTCATAAGTTCTAATTTCTAAGGATTTTATAATTTCTAATTTTAAACAATTTTACATATAAATATCAACACAATATTACAGCATCGTATAAATTGTAATCAGAATAGAGAATCCCGACTTCAGTTGTAACGGAAAATACAGGAGTTGTTGCTTAACTTTGATTTTCGCTTGCTTTACACCATGTTGCATTTTAGTGTAGATCATTGCAGTCATTAGTTCTAAAAAATATAATAACACATTTTGTTCTCCAATTCTGGTAGCGAGTTCAATACATATGAATTTTTTTTTTCATTCGCGTAAAAACTGTGGTATTGAATAAGGAAAGTGTTTTATTACACTGCTGTTTTTATGATTACTGTTGTTGTAGCTGTTGTTATAAGAATGAATTTATATGCACGAGACTGAGAGTTTGTTTATTTAAGAATATTAAAATGTTTCATTTTCTAATAAAAAAAATTATGAATGTAATATTATTTTAATTTATATAATAACACTATTTCCACCAAGAGGTGTCAAAAGACACCTTTCGGATTGTAACTTAAAATTATTCTCTAAGTTTAATCATTTCTCCACAATTATTGTTTTGACTTTTCATACAATAGTTGTTAAATTAATTTAGCGGTATAATTTTCCTCCATTTTATCCTGGATTTAAACATATGCAGATGGTATACCTATTTCTACCATGAGGTGTCTTTTGACACCTTAAGGATTTCATAAGTTCTAATTTCTAAGGATTTCATAATTTCTAATTTTAAACAATTTTACATATAAATATCAACACAATATTACAGCATCATATCAATTGTAATCTGATTAGAGAATCCCGATTTCAGTTGTAACGGAAAATACAGAAGTTGTTGCATAACTTTGATATTTGCTTGCTTTACACCATGTTGCATTTTAGTGTAGATCATTGCAGTGATTAGTTCTAAAAAATATAATAACAAATTTTCTTCTCCAACTCTGGTAGTGAGTTCAACACATATGAATTTTTTTTTTCATTCGCGGAAAAACTGTGGTATTGAATGAGGAAAGAGTTTTATTACACTGCTGTTTTTATGATTACTGTTGTTGTAGCTGTTGTTATAAGAATTAATTTATATGCACGAGACTGAGAGTTTGTTTATTTACGAATATTAAAATGTTTCATTTTCTAATAAAAAAAAATTATGAATGTAATATTATTTTAATTTATATAATAACACTATTTCTACCAAGAGGTGTCAAAAGACACCTTTCGGATTTTAACTTAAAATTATTCAAGTTTAATCATTTCTCCACAATTATTTTTTTTGACTTTTCATACAATAGTTGTTAAATTAATTCAGC
This sequence comes from Maratus speciosus, assembly GCA_963932465.1. NCBI lineage: Eukaryota > Metazoa > Arthropoda > Arachnida > Araneae > Salticidae > Maratus > Maratus speciosus. Next base: position 4,764,799 of record OZ010787.1, read on the forward strand.
GATATAATTTTCCTCCATTTTATCCTGGATTTAAACATATGCAGATGGGCTACCTATTTCTACCATGAGGTGTCTTTTGACACCTTAAGGTTGGTTGGTTGGTTGGTTGGTTGATTTTGTGACGGCCGATTATCTACACTAGGGATATAGGCCCGAGGGGGAGTGCCCTTCGTGGGGGTCTTTCTAGGGGAACCTAACCCGTGTTAACGCATGGAAATCCATGGCTCGAAGAAAACCACGAAAACTCCGAACGATTAGGCCGACGGGCGCGATTGGGATCGAACCCAGCACTTCCCGTCTACCAGTATCGAGAGCAGAACCTCTCAGCCACTGGTGGGGCCTTGACACCTTAAGGATTTCATAAGTTCTAATTTCTAAGGATTTCATAATTTCTAATTTTAAACAATTTTACATATAAATATCAACACAATATTACAGCATCGTATAAATTGTAATCAGAATAGAGAATCCCGATTTCAGTTGTAACGGAAAATACAGGAATTGTTGCTTAACTTTGATTTTCGCTTGATTTACACAGGGCTCGCAGCGTTCCTAAAATTTTCGCACATTGCTACCAATATTTTAAATAAGAATTCTTCGTGGTAGATTCCTTTAACATCTGTAATAGAATTAAAAAATAAAGATATAGTTTTAAAATAGTGGTAGGAAAATGCGAAAATTTTAGGAACGCTGCGAGCCCTGTTTACACCATGTTGCATTTTAGTGTAGATCATTGCAGTCATTTGTTCTAAAAAATATAATAACACATTTTGTTCTCCAATTCTGGTAGTGAGTTCAATACATATGAATTTTTTTTTTCATTCGCGTAAAAACTGTGGTATTGAATGAGGAAAGAGTTTTATTACACTGCTGTTTTTATGATTACTGTTGTTGTAGCTGTTTTTATAAGATTGAATTTATATGCACGAGACTGAAAGTTTGTTGATTTAAGAATATTAAAATGTTTCATTTTCTAATAAAAAAAATTATGAATGTAATATTATTTTAATTTATATAATAGCACTATTTCTACCAAGAGGTGTAAAAAGACACCTTTCGGATTTTAACTTAAAACTATTCTCTAAGTTTAATCATTTCTCCACAATTATTTTTTTGACTTTTCATACAATAGTTGTTAAATTAATTCAGCGGTATAATTTTCCTCCATTTTATCCTGGATTTAAACATATGCAGATGGTATACCTATTTCTACCATGAGGTGTCTTTTGACACCTTAAGGATTTCATAAGTTCTAATTTCTAAGGATTTTATAATTTCTAATTTTAAACAATTTTACATATAAATATCAACACAATATTACAGCATCGTATAAATTGTAATCAGAATAGAGAATCCCGACTTCAGTTGTAACGGAAAATACAGGAGTTGTTGCTTAACTTTGATTTTCGCTTGCTTTACACCATGTTGCATTTTAGTGTAGATCATTGCAGTCATTAGTTCTAAAAAGTATAATAACACATTTTGTTCTCCAATTCTGGTAGTGAGTTCAATACATATGAATTTTTTTTTTTCATTCGCGTAAAAACTGTGGTATTGAATAAGGAAAGTGTTTTATTACACTGCTGTTTTTATGATTACTGTTGTTGTAGCTGTTGTTATAAGAATGAATTTATATGCACGAGACTGAGAGTTTGTTTATTTAAGAATATTAAAATGTTTCATTTTCTAATAAAAAAAATTATGAATGTAATATTATTTTAATTTATATAATAACACTATTTCCACCAAGAGGTGTCAAAAGACACCTTTCGGATTTTAACTTAAAATTATTCTCTAAGTTTAATCATTTCTCCACAATTATTGTTTTGACTTTTCATACAATAGTTGTTAAATTAATTTAGCGGTATAATTTTCCTCCATTTTATCCTGGATTTAAACATATGCAGATGGTATACCTATTTCTACCATGAGGTGTCTTTTGACACCTTAAGGATTTCATAAGTTCTAATTTCTAAGGATTTCATAATTTCTAATTTTAAACAATTTTACATATAAATATCAACACAATATTACAGCATCATATCAATTGTAATCTGATTAGAGAATCCCGATTTCAGTTGTAACGGAAAATACAGAAGTTGTTGCATAACTTTGATATTTGCTTGCTTTACACCATGTTGCATTTTAGTGTAGATCATTGCAGTGATTAGTTCTAAAAAATATAATAACAAATTTTCTTCTCCAACTCTGGTAGTGAGTTCAACACATATGAATTTTTTTTTTCATTCGCGGAAAAACTGTGGTATTGAATGAGGAAAGAGTTTTATTACACTGCTGTTTTTATGATTACTGTTGTTGTAGCTGTTGTTATAAGATTGAATTTATATGCACGAGACTGAAAGTTTGTTGATTTAAGAATATTAAAATGTTTCATTTTCTAATTAAAAAAAAATTATGAAGGTAATATTATTTTAATTTATATAATAATACTATTTCCTCCAAGAGGTGTCAAAAGACACCTTTCGGATTTTAACTTAAAATTATTCTCTAAGTTTAATCATTTCTCCACAATTATTTTTTTGACTTTTCATACAATAGTTGTTAAATTAATTCAGCGATATAATTTTCCTCCATTTTATCCTGGATTTAAACATATGCAGATGGTATACCTATTTCTACCATGAGGTGTCTTTTGACACCTTAAGGATTTCATAAGTTCTAATTTCTCAGGATTTCATAATTTCTAATTTTAAAAAATTTTACATATAAATATCAACACAATATTACAGCATCGTATCAATTGTAATCAGATTAGATAATCCCGATTTCAGTTGTAACGGAAAATACAGAAGTTGTTGCATAACTTTGATATTTGCTTGCTTTATGCGATGTTGCATTTTAGTGTAGATCATTGCAGTGATTAGTTCTAAAAAATATAATAACACATTTTGTTCTCCAATTCTGGTAGTGAGTTAGACACATATGAATTTTTTTTTCATTCGCGTAAAAACTGTGGTATTGAATGAGGAAAGAGTTTTATTACACTGCTGTTTTTATGATTACTGTTGTTGTAGCTGTTGTTATAAGATTGAATTTATATGCACGAGACTGAGAGTTTGTTTATTTAAGAATATTAAAATGTTTCATTTTCTAATAAAAAAAATTATGAATGTTATATTATTTTAATTTATATAATAACACTATTTCTACCAAGAGGTGTCAAAAGACACCTTTCGGATTTTAACTTAAAATTATTCTCTAAGTTTAATCATTTCTCCACAATTATTTTTTTGACTTTTCATACAATAGTTGTTAAATTAATTTAGCGGTATAATTTTCCTCCATTTTATCCTGGATTTAAACATATGCAGATGGTATACCTATTTCTACCATGAGGTGTCTTTTTACACCTTAAGGATTTCATAAGTTCTAATTTCTAAGGATTTCATAATTTCTAATTTTAAACAATTTTACATATAAATATCAACACAATATTACAGCATCGTATAAATTGTAATCAGAATAGAGAATCCCGATTTCAGTTGTAACGGAAAATACAGGAGTTGTTGCTTAACGTTGATTTTCGCTTGCTTTACACCATGTTGCATTTTAGTGTAGATCATTGCAGGAATTAGTTCTAAAAAATATAATAACAAATTTTGTTCTCCAACTCTGGTAGTGAGTTCAACACATATGAATTTTTTTTTTCATTCGCGTAAAAACTGTGGTATTGAATGAGGAAAGAGTTTTATTACACTGCTGTTTTTATGATTACTGTTGTTGTAGCTGTTGTTATAAGATTGAATTTATATGCACGAGACTGAAAGTTTGTTGATTTAAGAATATTAAAATGTTTCATTTTCTAATTAAAAAAAAATTATGAAGGTAATATTATTTTAATTTATATAATAACACTATTTCCTCCAAGAGGTGTCAAAAGACACCTTTCGGATTTTAACTTAAAATTATTCTCTAAGTTTAATCATTTCTCCAGAATTATTTTTTTGACTTTTCATACAATAGTTGTTAAATTAAATCAGCGATATAATTTTCCTCCATTTTATCCTGGATTTAAACATATGCAGATGGTATACCTATTTCTACCATGAGGTGTCTTTTGACACCTTAAGGATTTCATAAGTTCTAATTTCTAAGGATTTCATAATTTCTAATTTTAAACAATTTTACATATAAATATCAACACAATATTACAGCATCATATCAATTGTAATCAGATTAGAGAATCCCGATTTCAGTTGTAACGGAAAATACAGAAGTTGTTGCATAACTTTGATATTTGCTTGCTTTACACCATGTTGCATTTTAGTGTAGATCATTGCAGTGATTAGTTCTAAAAAATATAATAACAAATTTTGTTCTCCAACTCTGGTAGTGAGTTCAACACATATGAATTTTTTTTTTCATTCGCGGAAAAACTGTGGTATTAAATGAGGAAAGAGTTTTATTACACTGCTGTTTTTATGATTACTGTTGTTGTAGCTGTTGTTATAAGATTGAATTTATATGCACGAGACTGAAAGTTTGTTGATTTAAGAATATTAAAATGTTTCATTTTCTAATTAAAAAAAAATTATGAAGGTAATATTATTTTAATTTATATAATAACACTATTTCCTCCAAGAGGTGTCAAAAGACACCTTTCGGATTTTAACTTAAAATTATTCTCTAAGTTTAATCATTTCTCCAGAATTATTTTTTTGACTTTTCATACAATAGTTGTTAAATTAATTCAGCGATATAATTTTCCTCCATTTTATCCTGGATTTAAACATATGCAGATGGTAGACCTATTTCTACCATGAGGTGTCTTTTGACACCTTAAGGATTTCATAAGTTCTAATTTCTCAGGATTTCATAATTTCTAATTTTAAAAAATTTTACATATAAATATCAACACAATATTACAGCATCGTATCAATTGTAATCAGATTAGATAATCCCGATTTCAGTTGTAACGGAAAATACAGAAGTTGTTGCATAACTTTGATATTTGCTTGCTTTACGCGATGTTGCATTTTAGTGTAGATCATTGCAGTGATTAGTTCTAAAAAATATAATAACACATTTTGTTCTCCAATTCTGGTAGTGAGTTCAACACATATGAATTTTTTTTTCATTCGCGTAAAAACTGTGGTATTGAATGAGGAAAGAGTTTTATTACACTGCTGTTTTTATGATTACTGTTGTTGTAGCTGTTGTTATAAGATTGAATTTATATGCACGAGACTGAGAGTTTGTTTATTTAAGAATATTAAAATGTTTCATTTTCTAATAAAAAAAATTATGAATGTTATATTATTTTAATTTATATAATAACACTATTTCTACCAAGAGGTGTCAAAAGACACCTTTCGGATTTTAACTTAAAATTATTCTCTAAGTTTAATCATTTCTCCACAATTATTTTTTTGACTTTTCATACAATAGTTGTTAAATTAATTTAGCGGTATAATTTTCCTCCATTTTATCCTGGATTTAAACATATGCAGATGGTATACCTATTTCTACCATGAGGTGTCTTTTTACACCTTAAGGATTTCATAAGTTCTAATTTCTAAGGATTTCATAATTTCTAATTTTAAACAATTTTACATATAAATATCAACACAATATTACAGCATCGTATAAATTGTAATCAGAATAGAGAATCCCGATTTCAGTTGTAACGGAAAATACAGGAGTTGTTGCTTAACGTTGATTTTCGCTTGCTTTACACCATGTTGCATTTTAGTGTAGATCATTGCAGTGATTAGTTCTAAAAAATATAATAACAAATTTTGTTCTCCAACTCTGGTAGTGAGTTCAACACATATGAATTTTTTTTTTCATTCGCGTAAAAACTGTGGTATTGAATGAGGAAAGAGTTTTATTACACTGCTGTTTTTATGATTACTGTTGTTGTAGCTGTTGTTATAAGATTGAATTTATATGCACGAGACTGAAAGTTTGTTGATTTAAGAATATTAAAATGTTTCATTTTCTAATTAAAAAAAAATTATGAAGGTAATATTATTTTAATTTATATAATAACACTATTTCCTCCAAGAGGTGTCAAAAGACACCTTTCGGATTTTAACTTAAAATTATTCTCTAAGTTTAATCATTTCTCCAGAATTATTTTTTTGACTTTTCATACAATAGTTGTTAAATTAAATCAGCGATATAATTTTCCTCCATTTTATCCTGGATTTAAACATATGCAGATGGTATACCTATTTCTACCATGAGGTGTCTTTTGACACCTTAAGGATTTCATAAGTTCTAATTTCTAAGGATTTCATAATTTCTAATTTTAAACAATTTTACATATAAATATCAACACAATATTACAGCATCATATCAATTGTAATCAGATTAGAGAATCCCGATTTCAGTTGTAACGGAAAATACAGAAGTTGTTGCATAACTTTGATATTTGCTTGCTTTACACCATGTTGCATTTTAGTGTAGATCATTGCAGGGATTAGTTCTAAAAAATATAATAACAAATTTTGTTCTCCAACTCTGGTAGTGAGTTCAACACATATGAATTTTTTTTTTCATTCGCGGAAAAACTGTGGTATTAAATGAGGAAAGAGTTTTATTACACTGCTGTTTTTATGATTACTGTTGTTGTAGCTGTTGTTATAAGATTGAATTTATATGCACGAGACTGAAAGTTTGTTGATTTAAGAATATTAAAATGTTTCATTTTCTAATTAAAAAAAAATTATGAAGGTAATATTATTTTAATTTATATAATAACACTATTTCCTCCAAGAGGTGTCAAAAGACACCTTTCGGATTTTAACTTAAAATTATTCTCTAAGTTTAATCATTTCTCCAGAATTATTTTTTTGACTTTTCATACAATAGTTGTTAAATTAATTCAGCGATATAATTTTCCTCCATTTTATCCTGGATTTAAACATATGCAGATGGTAGACCTATTTCTACCATGAGGTGTCTTTTGACACCTTAAGGATTTCATAAGTTCTAATTTCTCAGGATTTCATAATTTCTAATTTTAAAAAATTTTACATATAAATATCAACACAATATTACAGCATCGTATCAATTGTAATCAGATTAGATAATCCCGATTTCAGTTGTAACGGAAAATACAGAAGTTGTTGCATAACTTTGATATTTGCTTGCTTTACGCGATGTTGCATTTTAGTGTAGATCATTGCAGTGATTAGTTCTAAAAAATATAATAACACATTTTGTTCTCCAATTCTGGTAGTGAGTTCAACACATATGAATTTTTTTTTCATTCGCGTAAAAACTGTGGTATTGAATGAGGAAAGAGTTTTATTATACTGCTGTTTTTATGATTACTGTTGTTGTAGCTGTTGTTATAAGATTGAATTTATATGCACGAGACTGAGAGTTTGTTGATTTAAGAATATTAAATTGTTTCATTTTCTAATAAAAAAAAATTATGAAGGTAATATTATTTTAATTTATATAATAACACTATTTCTACCAAGAGGTGTCAAAAGACACCTTTCGGACTTTAACTTAAAATTATTCTCTAAGTTTAATCATTTCTCCACAATTATTTTTTTGACTTTTCATACAATAGTTGTTAAATTAATTCAGCGATATAATTTTCCTCCATTTTATCCTGGGTTTAAACATATGCAGATGGTATACCTATATCTACCATGAGGTGTCTTTTCACACCTTAAGGATTTCATAAGTTTTAATTTCTAAGGATTTCATAATTTCTAATTTTAAACAATTTTACATATTAATATCAACACAATATTACAGCATCGTATAAATTGTAATCAGATTAGAGAATCCCGATTTCAGTTGTAACGGAAAATACAGAAGTTGTTGCATAACTTTGATAATTGCTTGCTTTACACCATGTTGCATTTTAGTGTAGATCATTGCAGTGATTAGTTCTAAAAAATATAATAACACATTTTGTTCTCCAATTCTGGTAGTGAGTTCAATACATATGAATTTTTTTTTCATTCGCGTAAAAACTGTGGTATTGAGTAATGAAAGAGTTTTATTACACTGCTGTCTTTATGATTACTGTTGTTGTAGCTGTTGTTATAAGATTGAATTTATATGCTCGAGACTGAAAGTTTGTTGAGTTAATAATATTAAAATGTTTCATTTTCTAATGAAAAAAATTATGAATGTAATATTATTTTAATTTATATAATAGCACTATTTCTACCAAGAGGTGTAAAAAGACACCTTTCGGATTTTAACTTAAAACTATTCTCTAAGTTTAATCATTTCTCCACAATTATTTTTTTGACTTTTCATACAATAGTTGTTAAATTAATTCAGCGGTATAATTTTCCTCCATTTTATCCTGGATTTAAACATATGCAGATGGTATACCTATTTCTACCATGAGGTGTCTTTTGACACCTTAAGGATTTCATAAGTTCTAATTTCTAAGGATTTTATAATTTCTAATTTTAAACAATTTTACATATAAATATCAACACAATATTACAGCATCGTATAAATTGTAATCAGAATAGAGAATCCCGACTTCAGTTGTAACGGAAAATACAGGAGTTGTTGCTTAACTTTGATTTTCGCTTGCTTTACACCATGTTGCATTTTAGTGTAGATCATTGCAGTCATTAGTTCTAAAAAATATAATAACACATTTTGTTCTCCAATTCTGGTAGTGAGTTCAATACATAATTTTTTTTTTCATTCGCGTAAAAACTGTGGTATTGAATAAGGAAAGTGTTTTATTACACTGCTGTTTTTATGATTACTGTTGTTGTAGCTGTTGTTATAAGAATGAATTTATATGCACGAGACTGAGAGTTTGTTTATTTAAGAATATTAAAATGTTTCATTTTCTAATAAAAAAAATTACGAATGTAATATTATTTTAATTTATATAATAACACTATTTCCACCAAGAGGTGTCAAAAGACACCTTTCGGATTTTAACTTAAAATTATTCTCTAAGTTTAATCATTTCTCCACAATTATTGTTTTGAATTTTCATACAATAGTTGTTAAATTAAATCAGCGATATAATTTTCCTCCATTTTATCCTGGATTTAAACATATGCAGATGGTATACCTATTTCTACCATGAGGTGTCTTTTGACACCTTAAGGATTTCATAAGTTCTAATTTCTAAGGATTTCATAATTTCTAATTTTAAACAATTTTACATATAAATATCAACACAATATTACAGCATCGTATAAACTGTAATCAGAATAGAGAATCCCGATTTCAGTTGTAACGGAAAATACAGAAGTTGTTGCATAACTTTGATATATGCTTGCTTTACACCATGTTGCATTTTAGTGTAGATCATTGCAGTGATTAGTTCTAAAAAATATAATAACAAATTTTGTTCTCCAACTCTGGTAGTGAGTTCAACACATATGAATTTTTTTTTTCATTCGCGTAAAAACTGTGGTATTGAATGAGGAAAGAGTTTTATTACACTGCTGTTTTTATGATTACTGTTGTTGTAGCTGTTGTTATAAGATTGAATTTATATGCACGAGACTGAAAGTTTGTTGATTTAAGAATATTAAAATGTTTCATTTTCTAATTAAAAAAAAATTATGAAGGTAATATTATTTTAATTTATATAATAACACTATTTCCTCGAAGAGGTGTCAAAAGACACCTTTCGGATTTTAACTTAAAATTATTCTCTAAGTTTAATCATTTCTCCAGAATTATTTTTTTGACTTTTCATACAATAGTTGTTAAATTAAATCAGCGATATAATTTTCCTCCATTTTATCCTGGATTTAAACATATGCAGATTGTATACCTATTTCTACCATGAGGTGTCTTTTGACACCTTAAGGATTTCATAAGTTCTAATTTCTAAGGATTTCATAATTTCTAATTTTAAACAATTTTACATATAAATATCAACACAATATTACAGCATCATATCAATTGTAATCAGAATAGATAATCCCGATTTCAGTTGTAACGGAAAATACAGAAGTTGTTGCATAACTTTGATATATGCTTGCTTTACACCATGTTGCATTTTAGTGTAGATCATTGCAGTGATTAGTTCTAAAAAATATAATAACAAATTTTCTTCTCCAACTCTGGTAGTGAGTTCAACACATATGAATTTTTTTTTTCATTCGCGGAAAAACTGTGGTATTGAATGAGGAAAGAGTTTTATTACACTGCTGTTTTTATGATTACTGTTGTTGTAGATGTTGTTATAAGATTGAATTTATATGCACGAGACTGAAAGTTTGTTGATTTAAGAATATTAAAATGTTTCATTTTCTAATTAAAAAAAAATTATGAAGGTAATATTATTTTAATTTATATAATAATACTATTTCCTCCAAGAGGTGTCAAAAGACACCTTTCGGATTTTAACTTAAAATTATTCTCTAAGTTTAATCATTTCTCCAGAATTATTTTTTTGACTTTTCATACAATAGTTGTTAAATTAATTCAGCGATATAATTTTCCTCCATTTTATCCTGGATTTAAACATATGCAGATGGTATACCTATTTCTACCATGAGGTGTCTTTTGACACCTTAAGGATTTCATAAGTTCTAATTTCTCAGGATTTCATAATTTTTATTTTAAAAAATTTTACATATAAATATCAACACAATATTACAGCATCGTATCAATTGTAATCAGATTAGATAATCCCGATTTCAGTTGTAACGGAAAATACAGAAGTTGTTGCATAACTTTGATATTTGCTTGCTTTATGCGATGTTGCATTTTAGTGTAGATCATTGCAGTGATTAGTTCTAAAAAATATAATAACACATTTTGTTCTCCAATTCTGGTAGTGAGTTCAACACATATGAATTTTTTTTTCATTCGCGTAAAAACTGTGGTATTGAATGAGGAAAGAGTTTTATTACACTGCTGTTTTTATGATTACTGTTGTTGTAGCTGTTGTTATAAGATTGAATTTATATGCACGAGACTGAGAGTTTGTTTATTTAAGAATATTAAAATGTTTCATTTTCTAATAAAAAAAATTATGAATGTTATATTATTTTAATTTATATAATAACACTATTTCTACCAAGAGGTGTCAAAAGACACCTTTCGGATTTTAACTTAAAATTATTCTCTAAGTTTAATCATTTCTCCACAATTATTTTTTTGACTTTTCATACAATAGTTGTTAAATTAATTTAGCGGTATAATTTTCCTCCATTTTATCCTGGATTTAAACATATGCAGATGGTATACCTATTTCTACCATGAGGTGTCTTTTTACACCTTAAGGATTTCATAAGTTCTAATTTCTAAGGATTTCATAATTTCTAATTTTAAACAATTTTACATATAAATATCAACACAATATTACAGCATCGTATAAATTGTAATCAGAATAGAGAATCCCGATTTCAGTTGTAACGGAAAATACAGGAGTTGTTGCTTAACGTTGATTTTCGCTTGCTTTACACCATGTTGCATTTTAGTGTAGATCATTGCAGTGATTAGTTCTAAAAAATATAATAACAAATTTTGTTCTCCAACTCTGGTAGTGAGTTCAACACATATGAATTTTTTTTTTCATTCGCGTAAAAACTGTGGTATTGAATGAGGAAAGAGTTTTATTACACTGCTGTTTTTATGATTACTGTTGTTGTAGCTGTTGTTATAAGATTGAATTTATATGCACGAGACTGAAAGTTTGTTGATTTAAGAATATTAAAATGTTTCATTTTCTAATTAAAAAAAAATTATGAAGGTAATATTATTTTAATTTATATAATAACACTATTTCCTCCAAGAGGTGTCAAAAGACACCTTTCGGATTTTAACTTAAAATTATTCTCTAAGTTTAATCATTTCTCCAGAATTATTTTTTTGACTTTTCATACAATAGTTGTTAAATTAAATCAGCGATATAATTTTCCTCCATTTTATCCTGGATTTAAACATATGCAGATGGTATACCTATTTCTACCATGAGGTGTCTTTTGACACCTTAAGGATTTCATAAGTTCTAATTTCTAAGGATTTCATAATTTCTAATTTTAAACAATTTTACATATAAATATCAACACAATATTACAGCATCATATCAATTGTAATCATATTAGAGAATCCCGATTTCAGTTGTAACGGAAAATACAGAAGTTGTTGCATAACTTTGATATTTGCTTGCTTTACACCATGTTGCATTTTAGTGTAGATCACTGCAGTGATTAGTTCTAAAAAATATAATAACAAATTTTGTTCTCCAACTCTGGTAGTGAGTTCAACACATATGAATTTTTTTTTTCATTCGCGGAAAAACTGTGGTATTGAATGAGGAAAGAGTTTTATTACACTGCTGTTTTTATGATTACTGTTGTTGTAGCTGTTGTTATAAGATTGAATTTATATGCACGAGACTGAAAGTTTGTTGATTTAAGAATATTAAAATGTTTCATTTTCTAATTAAAAAAAAATTATGAAGGTAATATTATTTTAATTTATATAATAACACTATTTCCTCCAAGAGGTGTCAAAAGACACCTTTCGGATTTTAACTTAAAATTATTCTCTAAGTTTAATCATTTCTCCAGAATTATTTTTTTGACTTTTCATACAATAGTTGTTAAATTAATTCAGCGATATAATTTTCCTCCATTTTATCCTGGATTTAAACATATGCAGATGGTATACCTATTTCTACCATGAGGTGTCTTTTGACACCTTAAGGATTTCATAGGTTCTAATTTCTCAGGATTTCATAATTTCTAATTTTAAAAAATTTTACATATAAATATCAACACAATATTACAGCATCGTATCAATTGTAATCAGATTAGATAATCCCGATTTCAGTTGTAACGGAAAATACAGAAGTTGTTGCATAACTTTGATATTTGCTTGCTTTACGCGATGTTGCATTTTAGTGTAGATCATTGCAGTGATTAGTTCTAAAAAATATAATAACACATTTTGTTCTCCAATTCTGGTAGTGAGTTCAACACATATGAATTTTTTTTTTCATTCGCGTAAAAACTGTGGTATTGAATGAGGAAAGAGTTTTATTACACTGCTGTTTTTATGATTACTGTTGTTGTAGCTGTTGTTATAAGATTGAATTTATATGCACGAGACTGAGAGTTTGTTGATTTAAGAATATTAAATTGTTTCATTTTCTAATAAAAAAAAATTATGAAGGTAATATTATTTTAATTTATATAATAACACTCTTTCTACCAAGAGGTGTCAAAAGACACCTTTCGGACTTTAACTTAAAATTATTCTCTAAGTTTAATCATTTCTCCACAATTATTTTTTTGACTTTTCATACAATAGTTGTTAAATTAATTCAGCGATATAATTTTCCTCCATTTTATCCTGGGTTTAAACATATGCAGATGGTATACCTATATCTACCATGAGGTGTCTTTTCACACCTTAAGGATTTCATAAGTTCTAATTTCTAAGGATTTCATAATTTCTAATTTTAAACAATTTTACATATTAATATCAACACAATATTACAGCATCGTATAAATTGTAATCAGATTAGAGAATCCCGATTTCAGTTGTAACGGAAAATACAGAAGTTGTTGCATAACTTTGATAATTGCTTGCTTTACACCATGTTGCATTTTAGTGTAGATCATTGCAGTGATTAGTTCTAAAAAATATAATAACACATTTTGTTCTCCAATTCTGGTAGTGAGTTCAATACATATGAATTTTTTTTTCATTCGCGTAAAAACTGTGGTATTGAGTAATGAAAGAGTTTTATTACACTGCTGTCTTTATGATTACTGTTGTTGTAGCTGTTGTTATAAGATTGAATTTATATGCTCGAGACTGAAAGTTTGTTGAGTTAATAATATTAAAATGTTTCATTTTCTAATAAAAATAAAAAAAATTAAGAAGGTAATATTTTTTTTATCGTTGTTCCTGTTGACACAAATCATGTTTGATTACATTTATGAATATTTATATTTTGTAGATTGTTGAATTAAACTAGAATTTATAACCTTATTAAATAATCTCTAATAAATACGCATCAGTGTATGATATTGCTAATGTGTAAACATATTGCTCAAATTATTTCCATTTAACTGATAATTTGAAGTTCCAACAGTTTTGTGGCAGCAAGTACCAACAGTTTGAATTTATTTGGCAATTATTTGCATTCAAATGCAAAGGTGTCAAAAGACACCTTTTGATAGAAATAGGTATGGACAAAATCGTGGTAGAAATAGTGTTGAACCTGTCAATAAATTTAAACTATTCTTCCACTAAGTGTCCGGTTCCTCATCCTCGTAAATGGAGAATTTATAATGTTCCTTTTAATGGCTGTCATTTATCTTATATTAGTCAAACTAAAAGAAATCTCGAAATCCGTTTAAAAGAACACCCTCGTTATGTAAATAACCAAGAAATTTCTTCTATTGCCAAACACTCTTGGGATTCCGGCCATAGTTTTAATTTTCAAAATGCAAAAATGATCTTTAATGCTAATAGCGCCTCAGAATTTGACTTTCTAGAAAATTTAGAAATTTATCGTAATCGCGAATTTATCGTTAATGAAAAATCTGATTTCACCATGCTCTCTGGAGCTTGTGGAAAACTTTTCAGCCCTAGTATTTAATATATATATTTTATATTAATTAATATTAATTTGGTATTTATATATATATAATTCTTTATATTTATATGTATTATTTATTTTTATTTTATTTTTATTTTATCTCTTGTTTTTATTATTTATTATTATTTATTTATTTATTTTATTATTATTATTATTATTTATTTATTTATTTTATTATTATTATTATTATTATTATTATTATTTATTTATTCATTTATATTTTTATTTTTATTTAACTGCATTTATTTTTTTCTTTTATTATTATTATCTATTTTATATTTCTGTGTGTTGTACTTTAATTTTTGACTTCGTTTTTATTCAATTTTCTTCATAATTCTCCTTCTACTCTGTGTTCTTATGATTAGGTTATTCCCTTGTCCGATTTGCTATTTCTTCCTGCTTTCCTATTGACTGTCCTTAAACTTGTTCCTTTTCCTTATCTTTCATTTCAGTCTTGCTCCAGCCTCCAAAGTAAAAGCACGCCTTCTTTACGCCTGATGAAGAAAGACTAAACTCTTTCGAAAGGCCTTGTGCATTTATATATTTTTATGGTGTTTTTAAGAAGTTCTTTTGGTTCTTAGTACATATATAGATATTTAACAATGTAGTTGGCATCATGATATCTTGAAATTTAAGTAGCCATATTATTTTGACTTATCTATTAAATTGGTGTCATTTAAAATTCTTTCATTAAACATACTTTGTTGCTTTGTTTATAGACTGCAAATTATCGTTAATGCGTAATTTTTATTATCCTCTTCCATACAGAGTGATCTAAAATTTTCTTGGCATTTTTAAAAAATCATTTAATAACCTATTAAATTGTAGACAGTGCATTTTTAGTAATACAGATTTTCGACTATCTTAGGTTATGGAATTTTATTATAAGCATCGGCTTAGGAAATTTTTCCATAAGAGAAATGAGTTGATGAGTATTGAAGGAAGTAGCTGGTTTATCTCAGTGTTTATGAATTATGTTTATGAATGTTGGAATGGATAAGTTCTGTTTATGTTTATTTGAAAGTGTTTATGAATTCTGTTTGACTGGTCACGCTTTAACTCTCGTAAATATACTCGGATTGTCATGTTATTGCCATATACTATTCAGATTTATTACAGAATATTCAGTATTGAAAATTAAGTGTGTAGGTTTGAAGCATTTCTAGTTCGTTTACTAGGACACACAAAAGAATTCTGTTACATTTTGGTCTATAGGGAAAAATTGTTTCCTATGCATATTAATGACGTTACAATATTTAAAAAATTATGAACTTGATATGCATATCTGAGCTTGATTGCAACATGCTTTCTCAGGAGTATAATATAAGAAGCATTTATAGTTAGTTTACAGGAACAAAATAATTCGTTTCAAGATAATTCCATAAACATTGCCATCAATCTGCAAAAACTTCTATAGATCATGCAGTGCGTAGCATTTATTGTTCATTTTCATAGACACGCAAATAATTATGTTGCAGGGCTGACTATGATCCGTATTCGCTGTAAGTGCGTTTTGCGCTGTGGTATGCATTTACTTATCTAATTTTCACTGTATTACGTAATATATATAAATTCTGCACGGAAGAATCCGCGCATATTTATGGATATGGAAATAGATGAAAATGGATTCTTACTGAGTTATGTGTAAATTGATTATTTGGCTATCTCATTTCATCGTAAGAAAAAGTTAAATTTTTCAATAATATTGTGTTAGTGGGGGGGAAGTGTTTTATTATCTAGCCCTGTTGCATGATTTTTCGTTCTTGTTCTTTGTCACGACATTTCCATAATTCTGCTATGACATAAGCTAAGTTGAAGTGAATGCAAAATCAGTTAAAATTATAGTGTAGTTTGCAGCGAGGTGTATTGTCATTTTAAATACCAAACAAAATATTAATTTTCTTAATTTTTAAAGAAAAGGCAATACAAGTATTATTTTGAGTTTTTAAAACAAGGTTTAGTAGAGCAAAATTCTAATTAGTACTAATTTTTTATTAATATAGAAATTCTGTCTGTTTATTTTCGAATTTCAAAA
Organism: Maratus speciosus; assembly: GCA_963932465.1. Lineage (NCBI taxonomy): Eukaryota > Metazoa > Arthropoda > Arachnida > Araneae > Salticidae > Maratus > Maratus speciosus. The sequence goes on from OZ010787.1 coordinate 4,781,382, forward strand.
TAAGTTTAAAGGATGTATTGGAAAATAATCTGAAACCGCAGCATTCTAAAATACCTAAGTTATAACTGAATGTTAATGATGTTGAAATATTAATACTGTGATTTTAATGCTTTAAAAATAATTTATATAGAAATAAGAAATATATTTTCAAAATTGCAACCAGATACAGCATCTTTTCCCCAGAATTTATTAAATAAATTATGCATTATTGCGATATAAAGTGAATGATAAACTATCCTGAAAACCTTTAAATCATGCAATGATTTATATATTATTTTTTAGGACTAAAAGCATATTTTCTACGTGAGTGAAGTAACAGTAATAAATTAAAAAGTTTGAAAAAAAAAAACACTTGTCTTACTTGTTTGAGGTTGCTTAAAATTTTTCATGCCTTTTAAAGCTTTCGGGTCCGATTTTTTTTTTCAATTTTGAGTAAAAAATTACTTTTATGTTAATAATGATAATAGTAGCTATCCAAATAGATTTACTGACGTTTAACGAATATGACATTGTCTGACATCTAACGAATTGAGTTATTTTCGCACCATCCAATCCATATCCATATGACAATACACTGTTAAAAATTTTGCAGCATTCTGGCAGGTCATTCGACCGTTTTTTTAAAAAACGGTTTCATAACCATAATTTAACTATATTTTGACCATAAAATGGCCAATAATATGGTCAGAATAGTGTTAAAATTACGTTTGTGTAACCGTTTTCGGAAAAAACGGTCAAATGACCTGCCAGAATGCTGCAAATTTTTAACAGTGTAGGCTAAGGAAGAGTTTTCGGAGACATTTGGAAAATATTGTCTTAAAACAGGATTTAACACATATTACAACTTCCTAATATTTTTTGTGTTTTATCACATACGATTCGCTCAGAAAAGTAACCTATATTTTAAATTTAAAGAGTTAAATATATGTATAAAATAAAAGAATCGCCTACAGTACAAAGAGAAAATTAAACAACCATTTATTATTATTGCTGTTAATAAATGCCAAAACATAAATGAAGTCATAATAAGAAATGCCTAGACATATACTACCATTACTACATGTAGATAGTAAAAAAAGTAATTGTTAAGACAAAATAATACTCAGTGAAATTACATGTACTATTAATAGTACGCCAGACCTAAAAGGGTTAAATTTATCAATTCTGATATTGTTATAAATGACTATTGGAGTAAATATTAAATTTGGAAAATAAATATTTCAATTTTCGTTCTGAATAGAAACATGGCGTTTCTAACTTGAATTAAAATTACCTTCGTGTTCCATAAATCTCCACCATTACATTCCGCTTAAATTCATTCAAAAAGAAAATGTATAATTCTGATCAAATTAACTCCATGGCAAAGTATTAAAGTTGTGTTTCTGATTTTTGAGCTTCATAATTTACTTCCATTTCTTATATAAATATGTGAAAGCTACCTTGCAATACTTTTCTTAGCTTGATTTATAAATGTGATAAAGTGTACTTATCACATGGAAGAATGTATAACTCTGGAACAAGCTATATGGGGAAAATGCATAAAACTTAATTTAACTTTAGAATGAGATAATTCAGAGTTCGGATGATAGAATTATAATTTATTTTCTTGCGGAAACTAATATTTTTCATAGATTAGATTAAAAATAACGAATCATATTTGACGGCAAATGATTTGAACCGACAGAAAATAGCTAAAAAATTTAAATTGATTTCTTTATATGTTTAAAAGGAAATTATTCTTCTAGTATTCCGTTTCTTTAAGAACATCCTTAATTAGAATGTTGGCATAGAGAGTGACTCATGCAGTCACGCCAGATTCATTTATGATGTATATTGTTTCTAATATCAATATCCATTTTTTTATGCCCATAATAAAACACACAAGGATGTATGAACGATGAATGGCATACCATACGAAATACGTTTTTACACAGGATTTTGACATAGTACACTCACATTTTATTAAAACACGCTCTAGATTTAAAGTTGCTGTTAAAGCTTTTACACGGGGGCTCGGACAGCATCTGTCCGAGTATACATGCTAAAGCGGACAGATGCTGTCCGAGCCCCCGTGTAGTATAAATTAACGGAAAAACGTATCAGCAAATAATCTCAAACAGTGCAGTGGAAAATTTCGCACGGGTCCCTCAATAGAAAAGTAATTATAAACTTTGAAACAACTTGATATGTATATCTTATGCAAAAATGTGGAGATCGAATTCCCCCTTCTATTATGGCCCAGATAGACGTATCATTCAACTATTTTCAGTGTCGGCGCCTTTTCTTGTGGTCAAGCGGTGTTTTACTTCTTTAATGGCTTTAAAGGGAAGCTGACGGATGTCTTGCAAGAGGGGTGCATGTCCTTCAAGTTGAGCTAATCTTCTTACTTCCTGACCTATTGTTTATTCTCCGGATCCTTTTGTGAATAAACCGCAGAAGGGGGCAGATTAAAAGGTTTCCTGGAAAGGCGTAGAAGGATGGCAAAACAAGCATCTAAACCTAGCCTTATTCCTGTCTTTATGTAGCTGTCACTCTTCCCAATTCTCACAACATGGCAACATTAGTCCCCTCAGTAGTGTTTTTTACGTATTGTTGACACCACACCAAGTACGGTGGAGCTAGCGCCGCACAGTGGAGTATTTGACCCAAAAACCTGGCCAAAAATGCAAAAATTAAAATTTCGTCAACAATTGTAAAAATTATATTTTTTAATAGCTAACTAATTGGTGCATCGATCTATGTCTATTTTGAGAACCTGAGTTATATCCGGTGGCTCCTGGCATCAGCTGAAGAGGAAGTTTCTTTCTGAGAAGACGTGGTTTTTTGTTGTTTTTTGGCATTGTTGTTATGTTTAAATATATTTTTTTTTGTGGCTCAATGAATTGTTGAATTGAAACTAAATAGGGCTTACGTGTTTAACAAAGGTCAGAGCTTAATGTTAAACTATGTGTTAATTTAAATAGTTTCGTTTTTAATGTAATAAAAAAACATTAAATGTGTAAAAGGGTTATTTTTAAAGCGTTTTTAGCTCTAATTTATACATATCGAAAGCTTTTTAAATATGTGCCGCGCTTTGCCCAGCCAAGTTTGAATTATAATCGTATTAGTTATAGTATTGAGTGTCAATTTCTACAAAAAAATCTTCCGCATATTGTTGCCATTTTTTTATAAAAAAATTTTTCGGGATGATTATTTAAATGCTCTGTTTTGCGGCCACCGAATTTAAGAGATAAGAGCTATATATTTACTGTCGTATTGCAGGTTTTTAGCTCACAGGATATTATCAAAGAGCTTCTGCACCTACATATTCTGTCTGTATGTATGTACGTACGTACATATGTACGTATGTAGGTACGTACATACGCACGCAACTCGATATTTTTTGATAGAAATATACGATCACCTTCAAATTGTATATACTTATTTATTGAAAAAGGGTTCCCTAATTAGTTCTTGGGGCTCATGTGTGTAACATAAGGAGGGAATTAACCCTTTCGAGGGCGGTGTCCTTAAAAAGGGACACCTAATTTTAATTCCAAAACTGACAGACGGCACCAAGAAAATTTAATTAAAATTTTCCTTTCATAATGTACGTGTTCATATTTTCTGATAACTCTGTTTATCAACTAAAGAGAGCAAGCCATACAGTAGCGAGACCCTACAACTTCTTCTTCCAGCAAGGTCTGATGGTAGTCCCGATAAAAGCCAAGAAGAGAGTGATGAAGAAGATGAAGAAGAGTTCTGAATAATCATTTTGAAACTGGTAATATATTAAATACATTCAAAAACTAGCAATCAATACTATATAGACTCCACTTTACTGAACCTACTATTAAATATAGCAATATTAAACATAAATTAAATGCAATAATTATTATTAAATGTAATTTAAATGTAATAATTATTATTAAATGTAAATAATAAGTTTTATATGTAGTAAAATTAAATACATTTAATTAAACATTAATAGTTAATAAAACAAACCTATCAACAATTACTTTCTTCTTAAAAACAGTAAATAGTTAAGGTTACAAGTCGCTCAAATTCCAAACTCCCTTTGGTAATGTTAAGTCAATGGACATGTGATTTATTCGTCTTTTTAAAATATCTACTTAGTAAATTAATATTTTAACTTCTGTTTTCTTTGCGCTCTCCTTAAAAGATGACTCTTTTTTTCTTAATTGTCAAAATATTTATAAAATGTATATTTATTATTATGTGAAATGTTAAAATCTTACTTATACTTCGTCAGCTTTAAAGATATAAAATATTAAACTAGGCTACGGATTTGTATGTATACTTCATAGTATGCTAAAAGTTAGTTCCGTGAAACGCATAGCACAGTTAAAAATGTCCATTCAGCCATTTCCGTGAATAAACGGAAATGTACTTGAGAATTTTGTGCAGCCCTGTATACGATCTATAGAATGTATCCACACCAAGTAATATTTTTAAAAAAAATGTTCTATTTTAAAACGTCTATCACAACTAAAAGCGCACTTCCAGCAAATATTGGTCATAAACTTCAATAGTTAAATTTATTCTTCAGCCATATTCTTTTGTGTGTCCCTGTAAAAGAACGATATATTCTATGCGCACCATATTCTACAATAAGTGCCTTAGTACACCTTAGTGATGAATGTAAATTTGAGCACGTTTAAAAGTGTGATATCATTAAAATACAGAGCAAACGATTTTTCCCCATACACCATAATGTAAGGGAATTCTTTTGAGTGTCTCTGTAAATGAACCGTAAAGGCTATAGACTTCATTTATAATACCAAACATGCCACAGTGATACCCAATAACATCTAAGAATTTCAAGGCAATCGGACTATATTTACATCGAAAAATATTTTTGACCAGGATTTCGGGTCAAATACTCCACTGTGCGCCGTTCTAAAGAACGGACAAGCGATAAAAATGCTGTGGAATGTTTTGATAAGAGGAAAACGTGTGGCTGTGGCCTAAGATTTTCTTTTAGCTTTCATACAAAGTTGCTACTTTATTTTGCTGTAAAAAGTATATTGTATATAGTTAATTTCTTCAATATATTGTTTTAACTTCTGAAACAAGCCTTCACTGCTTTTTTCAAGTTTATGTTGTTATTTCGCTTGATATTTTTATCAGAAATTGTGATTATATTCCATTCCCACAAAAATCTGAGAAGCGATGTTTCATACAGATGTTTTATATTTCTTTCACGAGTAAATTAAGTAGTACTGTAAAGAAATTTCGTGATTCTTTTGAAATTTAAGAAGTTCTTGCTTATGTAATTTAATAGTAGTGTAGTGATTCATATATATATTCCTAACATGTTTGATATATTTCGAAGTGAATTTCTCTACCGTTTTTCTTTGCAATGCCTAAATTCAAAGATTTTCACGAATAAAACTTTTCACTAAAAAATTAAAGGTCGTCAAATGTTAAGGTATTTCATAGATTTACTTTCTGCAATCATAACGACAAAAAGAATTCCTACCGAATTCGGAAATTTTCGGAATTGCTGCCAGAATAATTTCTTGTCACTGCGATTTGAATGTTCTTAAACTTAAGATAGTTCATGAAAATAATAGTGATAGCAAACATAAAAATTTAAATGAGAGTGTTGAAAGCAATTCTCGAAGTATTATTGGGAATAGTTCGAATAATAAAATTGATGATGTAAACAATAAATTTACTCAAAGTATTTCTAGAGATAATTCGCAAAATGATTCTGGTAGTACCGAAAATGAAATGGTGCGACTTCTAATTCTAGATACTACGTTAAAACATAACATTAATGTCAATGATATTGAGAACATGAGTGATGCGTATGACTGCGTATAACTGTCCATAATAAAAATTTAAAAAATGGATAGTTAATTTTGAATAAATTATTTATTATTCAAATTAAGAAACCTTATTGTTCCATTGAATGTCACATTTAATTTCATTTTTGATTCCCTTTAAAACACAAATGCATAAAATTTTTACCATTGACGGCTCTTCTATGTAGCATACTTACATCAATATTATATAACTCATATTTTCTATATATATATATATATATTCTATATATATATTTCTATAATATTATACATTTTTTCTAAATTTTAATTTATATTTTAAAAAATATAAATTGTTTTTTGACATGCATATATTGCACGAAAAACGTATCAAAACTATTGGTTATAGAGTTCCAAATAATACTCATAATGATGTAAAACAAATATACTTTTGAACATATACTTCAAACTTAGTAGTATAATTGCATTAGTTATTTATAACTAAAAGATTTTCATAAAAACAAAATCAAAATATTCTAATTTAATATAATTTTTTTTTTAAATATGTTTATAATTGTTTAAAAATAAAGTTTACATTCGAGGTACATTAGTTTTATAAGATTATAAACATTATTTGGAACTCTAGAATTACTAATTTTTCTATAGTTTGATTCAATATTCTATCTACAGTTTTACACTCAATGGATGCAAGTCAAAAGACTACAATTTTTTTTTTTTTTTATCGAAATTAAACATTAAATGTTTTTAAAAAGACTGTTGAAATAATTCTGCAAGATAGAACAGATGTTATGATGTCAATGAATTTGTGTTTCGAAAGGAACCAAAAACCAAATGAAATGTGACATTGCACCTTCAGTGAAAATTCCCACTCTTGAGACTTCTTAAATGATGTTTTTAAATTAATATTTTCAAAAAGATGTATGGCAGATAAAGCAAAATTGATTAACAGTGCAACGAAACTGGATTTTTGGGGAAATTTATTAATTTCCTAATTTTCCTCAACGTATAATTCAGCAGAACTGCATTGTTATCTAAAAGAATAATGAAAGATAATGAATCGCTTGATGAATGTTTTTTTATTATGAAGCAGTTGTTTCTTGTGGTAATTAAAATGCTCTGCACTCATTCGGTATATCATTAATAGTATAAATGATCTTGTGTTTACAAAAAAACATTTGTGCATAAATGATAAATTATTCATAAATTTCGGCAAAATATATGAGAAGTTGAGATTAGATCACGATAAAACGGAGACATTACCTTACGAACACACCTTTTTTTCCGGTTAACAGAAGAACCCTTACGAGCCCACGATAGCCGGGCCAGGTTGCCCAAGACACTGCTCCGACACGCATTCTCCGGACAAGGTAGGAGTTGCTCGACGCTGGGGACTGCGCACATAACAGCCATCCTCCGCGACCGCCATCTGGTCGCGGCTCCCTTATCTGTCTACCTTAGGGTCAACCCAACAACTACTCTAGCTGCAGTGGACTCATAGGATGAGCTTTCTGACGGGAAAATCATCGTCAGGCGCTGTTCAAAGCGTCCCCCGATGCTGGCACCGTGAGTTTTTGCTTGGCCTTTCGCCCACCATGCCGACACTAGGGAGTCTCTGAGTTTTGTTCTACAGAACCCGCTCTACCTCCGCTTTAACTTCAGACAAGCGTCTGGATACGGTCCTATCTCATTAGCTAGCCTTTGCTCAGAGTCACCGTTACGACCAGAAAGTCGGCTTGAGATATCGACCTATGGATGCCGCAGTCCACCTTGCCCCGAAAACCAGTTTGGTGGGAGAGTCTAGGCTGCCGTCAATGTCGCATATGTGAGATACCTGAACGCTCAACTTGACACCCGTTCCCCGTGGACCGCCTACTTGGAGGCTGAGATTCGTCCATATCCAGCTCCCGTCGTATTCAACGCTACTGTGTACTCCGCCGGACTCCAGATCACCTTCCCCACTCAAAGGGCAGTTTCCGGAGACACCCTGAGGGGCTGCCGGCATTAGATCACGATAAGGAAAAACTACCAACACCATATGTAGAGCTTAAGAGCCTACATCAGACACGCAAAAAAAACGCTCAAGCTAATGTTAATCCTATGGTAGCGTCGTTTACAGATTTCTCGCTCGCATTTTACTATTTTTAAAAGATTTTTTTTCATAAGGTGCCTGAAGTCGATAGTTTTTATTGTGCGTTTGTATCTTTTTGATTTTAGTTGCACTTTTTTTTATATGAGAATAGTTTCATTTTCAGAACATGTTCTAATCGATTCCAAAACTGAGTTGCACTTTCAGAACATGTTCTAATCGATTCCAAAACTAAAAGTACCGGTATATAAAAAAAAACAGTTACTAAAATCAAAAAATACAAAAGCATGATAAAAGTTATCTACCACAAGTACCTTATGCAAAACAAAGAAATTTAAAAATATTAAAATTCGAGCGAGGAATCTGTAAACAACGCTGCCATATTACATTAGCATAGGCGTTTCTTTCCGTTACTTGTGCAGGCTCTTAAACATAAAATTAAAACAATAAAGTTTTATATACGCTATTATAACTGTGGACGTGATAATCTAGAAAGTGTTAGTCGTTTTAAAAAAGAGAAATTTCTCCTTTGTTTCAGATGTAATCTATATGGCTATGAGTAATTCGAATGTAATAATGGGAAACATGATAAATTTTCTAATGAATATTCGAAGATAAGCATGGTATCTAGCTCACAGAATTTGATACTTAAAGACCTTAGCTCAACTTGTTAAATTTAATTTCTTTAATAGATAGGGGTAGTCAACGTACAATTTTAAAGAGTAAATTTAATAAAATTAAAGATTTTCTAAAATTAGAACCAACATATGTGTATTTCACTGGCTTAGGAAAGAAATCCAATTGATTAGGGGAGAGTGGGGATGAAAGGGACATTTTGTCTTTATAAGCTTATAAAGTAATGACATTAAAAGATATCATTATCATGATTGCACCTAATTCTCGTCTAAAACTTTTGCTTTAATACTAGTAAAACCTCTTATCCTCAAATACAGTGATTTAAAATTTGCACGAATTTTTATAAATTGGGAGAAATGTGCCTTTTAACCCCATTGGGGGGGATAAATGATACACTGTGAAGGGTTGAAAGGGACACACATAAATAAAACAATTTTATGAAAGTTTTTTCTTTTTATTTGCTATTACACTATTCAAAAAACTAAGATAATAATACACAAATAAAAATAAAATATATTGCAACATATGATAAAACAAAAACAAGAAAAAATAACTTGTTTAGGTCTACTTGACAAAAAACAACTTTAAATCAAAAATTTTAAGAAAGATTTAGCTCTACCTGTCTCACAACTAGTTGCGGATTTAGGTAACTTCATCACAATATCATTGATATTCGCGTCATTCATGTCAATAGTATCAGAAAATACTAAGTGGTTTTAATCCTTTTTTTTCTGTAAAAATGTACTTCGAATTCATTCCGAGTACTTTTCAGGAGTTTGTTGATAAAGTGCGACAGGCATGTTACCATAATTATTCCATTACCTTTCGCAAATTTTACTGCCTTAATATTTGCATTGCTTTCATGATTATCAAATAAGAGAAGAGTGTGATCAGTTTTGGACAACTAGAATATTAAGCTAATACACAATTGCTTTAAAAAAATTCTGTGGTCATCCACCATCTTTGATGAGCAAGTAAAAGCTTTTGGGATGGGGCAGCTCCGAGCGTGAACTCTTTGTAATTCTTCCTTTGGAAAACGAATACTGTTGAACAGAGTTACCTGATGCAGAAACAAAAGTGTGACACGTTTACCACGATCAGCTGATGTTACGTCAGAAAATTGCTTTCACCACGTTTTGCTACTATATTTGGTGGCTTGTTCTCTTCATTAAACCTGTTTCATCACAGTTATATATTATATTCCGTGTGGATTTTTAGCGATTCATAACTGACTAAAGGTGTTTAAAAAATATCAACATTAGCTTTGTTGAAACTTGTACTTCTTGTTAAACTAATGGTTATAGATTTTCGTAAGAGAAAGTAATGAATTTTGTTGATTAAAATCTTGGAGCCAATCATTTCCAGCTTGCTTGTTTGCGCTACAAGATAGGGACACATTTCGAGAATTCAAAGAAATTGAATACTCATATGCACAATTATTAAACCATAGTTCATATTAGATGCTTAAAGCCAATTTGAAGCTAAATCTTTTTATTGACCTTCACTAAAAACATTTTTATTAACAAATGAGTGTATTGAAATTCATCTGCTTGTGCATTCTTAAATTAGAACAATTCTTTCTAAACAGGACTTTTCAATGTCGTAGGCTTTAGCTGCTGATCTAACAAACACTCCTTTGTCCTCTACTTCAGATACAGCACACGTCATTTCTTCTTCCGTAATTCGATTTTTCTAAAATTTCCTTTTATATTTTCGAAGCATATTGACTTTTTGATGATTTTGCATAAGGAAAAAATATCAAAATTGTAGGTATATATTATTGTAATTTTTGCATATTTTTGTTCTATATAGTAATGCATTCATTCTTTCTACATAAAAAACTAAAACCATAACTTAAATTATACAAAACAAATAATATTTTGTTTAAATAATAATAAAACACGAGGGGTTTAAAGGGACATGTCCCTTTGAACCCCTCAGTTACTGTCCCTTTCAACCCCATACCCATCTAGCTAAATAAAAAAAATATATTCATGCATGACAGTATTTTAGCTAACAGAATATACCGGTATTCATATAAAGTGCATACTTTATAGTGCTAAATAACATAAATATTATAATGCTAAGCACAATATTAATTTATTAGAGAAAAAAAGAAAAGCAAGATCAAAATTTACTTTTTTATATCAAAATCAAGTTTTGCTTTCGCCAACTACAGCGCTACAATTACTGACGTCAGTTTTAAGTGTTATTAAGATAGAACAAGTATCGCCATCAATTGAGCCAAAGTTGAAAATTTCTGCATTTTATTTTCGTCCTAAAATTTTGAGTGTCCCTTTCATCCCCAGTCCCCCCTACTTCTAAACAGAAAATCAAAATTGATGATTCCAAATTTAAAACTTCTATTTTTGTTATTAATGATAATTCCATAGACTTTGATATAATTGTTAGTACCGACGTCATAGATCAAGGAGGTTTAAATATTTCTGGTAATGATGAAAAATATGAAAATGAACCTAAAATCTCTCATAAATTCGAGTGAAGTTAATCTTTAACCTCCCTCATTCCAAAATTATAAACAACTTCTGAACCAAAACAAAACTTAGCATTAATCACTTTAATTTTTGTAGTGTAGAAACCAAGGAATTACACCTAGTAAATCGGACATTAAATTTTCGTGTTATAGAAAATGAAATAAAACAAAAAATATTAGAAGCTGAATTAATTGAATTAAAAGTATTAATGTCAACAAAACAGGTAAAATTAAAGAATAGCGGTAACTTTCCTAGTGTCTAAATCGTAGAGTATGGAAATTAAATTAGAACAAGAAACAAAAGAAAGGTAAAACATCGCCAAATCAAACAGAAAATTACAGATATGCTTGAACAAAATAATTTCCCAAGTAGATGAAGAGTTATAATGCTCAGAACAAGGCAGAGCTTAGTGAAAGCCAACGACCCTCCAAAACAATTAATAAAGCATTTCGACGAATCAGAAGAAGAGTGTCAGAGAAGAAAAAGTACTAAAAGAAAATGAAATGACTCTCCGGAAATTACAAAAATTTACAGCGAAAAATGATTAAACTTGAAAACAAAATTAAACGAAATAACAATTCCAAAAAAGCCCAAAATGATTTTGATTCCACAAATTTCATGTACTTTTCTGTATACTCTTATTTAGAAGATACAGAAAAGAATCACAATTCCTCAAAAATGTGAATAAACCGAATTTATAAGTGAAAGAAACAGCAAATCTTTGAAATATTGATCCGAAGAAAATGTTCAATAAGAAGTTGTTGAGTAACACTCCTAAGAAAATTACAGATGCTCACAAACCGTCAGATGAATTTGAAGATGAATCCGAAGAAAATTATTCCGAAAATTATGAAGTTAAAAAGCGAAATATCTCAAGTTCTATGAAAAAATGAAACCCCCTAATAGTAAGGAATTTCTAACGAAAGTAAATTTGACTTGTATGCCGAAGATAAAGCTGACGATTCTAAAGATGAAAATTATGCCAATTTTGACAAGTATGATCTCGATCCTAGAAAATCCGTTGATTATGAAGAAGCTTTACCATTCCAAAGAAATTACAGTTTTATGAAATGTGATAAAAGGAGGAATGTATAAGAAAAATAAAAGTGAAGAAAAAAGACGAGAAGAAGAAACAAGACGTGACCGACGGTAAAAACCATATGACGAACATTGTGCTTTTGAAAGACTAACACTTATCTCTGTAACTTTTGACGTAGTTTAAAACTGTTTATTTCGAAGATACTTTTGTTTTACGTGAATATCGGGCCTGACCAGTGGCCTAGAGGTTCTTCTTTCGAAGCTGGTAGACGGGAGGTGCTGGGTTCAAACCCAATCGGCCTAATCGTTCGGAGTTTTCGTGTTTTTCTTCGAACCATGGATTTTCATGCGTAAATACGGGTAAGGTTCCCTTAGAAACACCCCCACGGAGGGCACTCCTCCCCCCCTGGGCCTATATCCCTCGTGTAGATAATTGGCCGTCAGAAATCAATCTAATCCAATCCAATTTACGTGAATATCCACTGTACCCCTGGGAAAAGAAAACACAGTTCCGAAAGTGAATGTTTAAGTATGTTTTATTTTTTTTACAACCTGGCTGTTTTGCCTTTTTAGGTTACCTGACCTGAACTTCATTTGCTCCTGCCGGTGGTCAACTGACGACACAGATCATCAGGAAAGGCCAAATATATGGATATCCTATTTCTGTCTCCGTATAGCTGTCAGTCTTTCGAATTCCTAACTGACGGCAGCACTAAAGTCCATCACTGGTGCTTGCCACGTTTTGTTGACCTCTTCAGCCAGTACAATGGTGATTTGTAGGCGTTCTAAAGAGCACATAGACGATAAAAGGAAGGTAGAATGTTTTGACAAGATTAAACGTGTGACTGCGGCCAGAGATGTTATTTTATCTTCCTATAAAGTTGATAATCTATTCTACTTTGTAGTATATTTCTCTTGCAAATGTTGTTAAAGCGTATGTAAAAATTGAAAAAGTGGTGCAAAATAGAATTAAAAAATAGTCGCTCGTGGCAGCCCTGCATAGTTGATATATTCAATATATTTTTTAAATTATCTTCTTAGTCAAACCTCGAGTTATTTTTTTCAAGTTTGTGTTATGATTTCATTCGCTAAATCTACCGTTATTATTTTCAAATATTTAAGTTTGATTTTTAAATATCCAATGAAACCTTTGAGAAACACGGAAGCAAATTTGAATATATTTATGTTTGATTTTAAAAATATCCAATGAAACCTTTGAGCAACACGGAAGTAAACTTGAATGTATTTACATTTTATGAATAAGCAACTTATATGCATTTAATATATTTTCTGCCAGCATTAGACCTACTTTAAAATTGTACGCAAATGAAATAATTTATACGAAATATGAATTTTTTCATTTTTAGCCAACAGTGATTTAAAATATTTTGATTTTTAAAGAAAACTTATAAAATTGTAAACATTATGTAAAAATCAGAATTATTTCAAGAAGGGGATGAGGATACCCATTCATTTTAAGAAATATAACTTAATCAATGTAACATATTTTTTTTCTTTCATTTCACATGAGAGTTGTCTATTGAATTGCATAATATATTCATACTTATCAAATACTGAAAGATAATGCGTTAAACCTACAGACAAAATCTGTAGAAGAATTACAATCAAGCTTCAAATCAGGGCAGGGCCAGAATCATTATATCTCGATTTGTATGAAAAATATCTATAATCGGGTATTTGAAACAGGAATTTTATTTATGCTCCAATCCTCTCTTTATATAAATTTTATACTATGCCACAGTTTATATTTCGTTACATAAACAACATTCTGTTTCTGAGAAAATTGTTTAAAGATAGAATATAATGCTTTGTATAGATAGCCTCTTTTATATTCATTTACATTTACTCGAAGTAACATTTCTCTCCATATCAACACAGTTTGAAATAGACTCTGTTATAAAACAAAATAATAAAATATGAATAAAGGTATGCTTTATTTAAAATTATAAAAAATTTAACGTCTGATTTTGAATATTTATGTATGCTAAGATGATCCTATTTGACACTAATGGCTATTTCTTGCTAAAATATTTTAAGAATTTTTTTAACAAGCATTACACGTAAGAATACTATTTAAATTGAAGAATTCATATAGAATTTGATAGCCCTGTATCGCAGTGAACGTGTGAGCATTGTTATCTTCTGCCATGCCATACAGATAACTTCCGCCATAAACGTATGGCAGAAGTTTTCAAAATATAGATTTCCAATGGAAAGTGGTTAAAAAATAGTAATTCAAATCGATTTTATATTTAATATACAGAGCGCTCAAAATTTTTTTGACAAAGTTAATAATTGACTTAAATAAAAGCAATAATAAAATACAAAAATCAATCATTTATTTTATTTAACCATATTCAATGTTTTACAGAATTTTAGAAAATGAACTAGAGTCCCGAACTCGCAAATTCCATTTTAAGTCAACCCGCAACCCGACCCCACACCCGCAAAAATAATTTTTGGAAACCCGCAACCCGACCCGATCCCGCAATGTAAGAAAAGTAAATCATGTTTTAATGTCATTATAAAAAAATTCTACATTTGTATCTCTAATGCCATTTTTATATTTTTCATAAAAGAATTAACAAATCTATATTCTGTGATATTCAAATATAGTAAAGCTTCTGAATAGTGGACACCTCGAGATCGTTAAATAGAGCAAACATCGGGTCGGGTTATCACGAATTTTGTTTTTTCTTCTCGGAATGAATTTAATTTTCTTTTTGCAGGTCGGCGTCACTCTAAAAAAATTCTTGCGGGTCATATATAAGTTTTTTACCACTCAGATTGTTGGCATTTTCTCAAAACGTTTGAGCACAATTATGTTTAACCAACAATCTAAGTGACAAAAAACTTATATATGACCACCAAGAATTTTTCTAGTGTGACCCCGACCTGGAAAAAGAAAATTAGATTCATTCCGAGCTGAAAAAACAAAATTCAGGATAACCCGACCCGATGTTTGACTCTATTTAACGATCCCGAGGCGTCCACTATTCAGAAGTTTTACTATATTTGAATATTACAGAATACTGGTTTGTTAATTCTTCTATGAAAAATATAAAAATGGTATTAGAGATACAGTTGTAGAATTTTTTCCATAATGACATTAAAACATGATTTACATTCCTTTCATTGCGGTTTCGGGTCGGGTTGTGGGTTGAAATATTGCGGGTTCGGGTCGGGTGCGTGTTGAAATATCTCGAGTTCGGGTCAGGTACAACCCGACCCGTGCAGGACTCTAGATCATTGGCTAAAATTCAGCAACACATTGAATATGGTTAAATAAAAAAAAATGATTGATTTTTGCATTTTATTATTGCTTTTATTTAAGTCAATTATTATCTTTGTCAAAATACTTTTGAGCGCTACTGTATATATAATTAATTTGAATCACTCTCATTGTTATTCTTTTCCTCTCTTTTTCTTCTTAATTTCTATTTACTTTATTCTGATTATCTATAGAAGATATAGTTATCTTCTAACACCTTTTCCAAAATATTCATTTTATATTATATAGTTATGTCCAAAAAAGGTCGCCTTAACTTAAAAATTCCATAATTAATTAGTAAATGTAAAAGATATATTTCAGGTCATGAGTTTCAAAACTCGCCTTATCTAAAATTTAAAATATCGTGTTTTTTCTATTAATAATTTCTATTGTTAAACCTACACCGAAATAAAAAGTCAAGTGCGAGTATCACTCTCGCGCAGGGGGTACCGTAGAATAAATATATGAATTTGCAATTGTATTATTAAAAAAAACCGTTACTAAAAGAATGCTAAGACTTTCTAAAAAACTATACAACGTAGGCTTGGGTATAACTGTATATACTAGAAAAGTCTAAATGGATATACCATGAAAGTGCAAAGAGATATGGAACCTAAATAATATCAAATATAGCTATTCTGTATTACTCATTTTTTAATAGTGTCCTAATCTGTTTATGATGAAATTAATTCGGTACTGACAATAAAAGCAGTGCACATTTAAACTTCATTTGGCATTTTATGAAACCAAATTCAGCGTAGTAATTACCTTTCTGCAGTGTAGCTAAAACAAAATCTTTGTCCAAAGTTTAAGCTTGGCACTGTGCTAAGAGCGCTTCGAAAGGAGGTGGCAAACTTGAAATGCCGCCTTCACTGCAAATAAAGGCGTCTTACATTAAGACACATATGTGACTGAAAAAGTTATTCAGACACTTAATTGTCTAAAATTGAAATTTCAGACATCACAGGTGTCTAAATTTAAGACTCATAAGTGTCTTTCTATGATCATGGCATAAATGAACTGATAAAAATGTCTGAAAAATGGCGATATGTCTGAAATTAAGACATTTAGAAATTTAGACACTTAAGTGTCTAAATGCGATACAATTGTATCATATGTGTGATGACTGTATGTATAACTGTATTGCAATATATATGCCAGCACCACCAGAAAATTGTTTTCGAATGGATAACAGATGTTTAAAATATTTTTATCCATTAAATTTGGCATTATATATATATATTAAAAAAAGTAATTTGTTTAGATTATGGGACGTCTGGAAAATTGAAATAGTTAGCTTACTAAAGTTTTGGGACTTAGTTATTTTTGGCGCAATAAATAAATCAGTAATTGATTTTCATAAAAAATATTTATTTTCAAAAATTACTCGCAATCATGGACGTACGCACGTATATCCAAGGAAGAGCCACACCCTCCCCTTAAATACTAAGAGATGTACCGGTGGAAAGAAATTTAGGGAGGGACAAGATTTTGGAACAGTTGTGTCTGGGGTCAACAGCGTAATCCGTTTTTCTAAAATGCGGAACATAAACATGAAATAGGCAAACTAAGAATATTTTGACAGAACTACTCGGGCAAGAAATTTTTAAAGATACAAACATAAAAATAAATATAAAAATTAATCGTTCAAAAATAAGTTTCAAACGACATTTTTGAAAATAGAACTTTTTTTTTCTCTATGGACTCCCCCCCCTCCCCCCCCCCCGACAAACACACCGTTTTGAGATAAATTTGAAATGTATCAATATCAAAAGAAGAAAAGAATTAAACTTGTCTTCTACCAAGTGTTCAAAGGAAGGTGGGTTTCTCTGAAGTAAAATTCTTAGTAAAATTTTCCCTTAACGTAAAATTATTCTATAGCCATTTATAAGAAAAGAAATATCATATATTTTTAATTATCAGACATAAAGAAAGCATAATTGATTAAATTTCACTATACTGGGAGGGAGAATGTATCTTCTGGAATTTATCCACCAGGGGGCACTGTCAGTTGCGCATGCGTTTTAGATGTCTTTCGTTGGAACGTACATTGTAACTGAAAGTTTGTTCTATGTACGCGTATTTCTTTTTTTTTGCAAAATTTGAAGTTCTGTGATTTTAAGTCGTATCCACTTAGTTTATTTATGTATTGAATATATACATCTGACTTACGTGCTTGACACCCAATATCTCTTATAAGCTGTCGTCGATATAATTCGGGATAGAGACAACACTTGAAGATTACATCCGGGAACTCTACAAAGTGTGTGGCAAGGTGTGTGTGGTGTGGAACGTACTTAGTGTTAATTTGTATCTATATTTAGTGTTATTGGACTTCGTCTTTATCAAAGGTGGTAAAAAAGAACTTTTGTCTGGCGGGGTATATTTTGAGGATGAAGCATTTCATTCTCTGAGTATGCTTAGCCGGATGTATTAAGGTATTCCCTTCTAAAAAGATGCAAGTCTTTGTTCCTCACTGTAACAGTTTTTAAAATTTCAAATCGAGGAATTTATCTTACTTCTTGCAACAGGGTTAAAGTAAGTGTCAGAATTTTTCTTTTTAGTACTAAAATTAGTGTTTTTTTATGATTTTTAAAATAGCACTGATAAAATCTTGCATAAAATGGTATTAGTTTTGAATCTGTTTGCAAAAGGCCCGCTAATTCTAGAAGTATATATTTTTAAACTTATGACGTTGCATTTTATTACAAATTATATATTTTAAATTCTCATATTTTTCCCCTAATTTAAAGTAATAATATTACATTTTAAGTAAAATTCATTCTCTTGTTTTCCATGGGAGTTCTTAGTTTCAATTCTTATCTGTTTCAATTCTAATTCTTATCTCGCACTAAACGACCACAATGATATAAAGAAAAAAAAAGCTTTGAAAGATTTCCTAATGCTTTCGTACCTCCTACATAGGGATTACAATCCCGTATCCTGGGATTCCGGGATCCTGTTCTATTTTTAATCCCGAAAATCCCGGGATTTTTTCTGTCAAATACCGGGATTTTCGGAGTTGTCTTTTTTTTTAACCGAACAATATTCAACTGAAATCAAAAAATATATTTATAGACTTTTCCTTTTGGAATAAAAATCCATTTTTATAAATTTATATATATGTATCATTGAAAAAGAATATATAACTCGAGTATTTTTTACATATATTTATAAGCGATTAAACATTTTAACGTGTAAATCTTTTGACTTGCAAACAGACGTTACAACGATGAGTCAGGAAAAACGAAATCATTTCTTTATTTCGATTTCGCTGTGTGAGTAGAAAGATCTTCCATTCCGTAAGTCATTTTGAAATTAACATTTACTGATATAATAAGCGTTTGTTTCTTTTCGTGCTTTTATATTTATTTTGCTTTAAAGATATCTAATGAAAAGGATTTTCTATCGTAGAATTGTAACCTTTAATTACATGGTTATGAGAATAATGTAAAATTTAATTTGTCATAATAATTACTTTTTAATATTGTAAACATTTAGTCATTCAAAAACTTGTTTAACAGGAAATAAAAGGAAGTATGTAGAAGATAAAACATAAACTTATACGAAAAATACAAAAATGACAGATGTTAAGATATATATTTAAGACAAAAGAAGTTTGGAGACTATAAGTTATTTTTTCTTCATGTTATTAATATAGAATATTTATTTATTTATTTTTATTGATAGTTGAATAGCTTTTGTGATTACCCTCTGAGCTACATAAAAACTTGCCCATGTGGAAATATAATTTTTTTTAAATCTAATTTTTAAATGATAAGGATTTTAATTTTTTTTTTTTTTTTTTTTGGGGGGGGGGGGGGGGGGGAGGGGTTGGGATTTGTATGAAATTTTCGTAAAGCTGATATCTTAAATCTTGCACTGATTATAATAAAAGTTTTGAAGTTTTAGCGTAGGACAAGATTAAAAACCCAATATATATTTAACAAAATATAGAAGTAATTTTTTTCTCAATGTTATTAAAGTAGAATATTTATTTTTTTATTCATAGTTAAATAGCTGTTGTGATTATCATCTGATACATATGTAAAATTGCCTATGTGGCAATATAATTTTTAAAAAATCTAATTTTAAAATTATGAATTTTCATTTTTTTTCTTGGGGGGGTGGGGGATGGAATTTACTTGCAATTTTCTTACATCTGATATTTTAAATGTTTTTCGACATTCAACCACCGAGTATATTAAATATTTTGAACTTTTAGAATGGGACAAGATTATAAAATATATATGCATATATTTATCCGTGTATCTTAATAGGGGCACTGCGGGGCAGCGGAATTTGCCCGATAATCGAAGATGTCTGCTTTTGTGAGGTAAAAAATATACAAATATCTATGCCTTGCGGATTAAAAAAGTATTCGCTAAATAGAGGTGTCCGCTATTCGGGAATGTCTATTAACATCCACTACGGATTCTCCCGAATACCGGACATCTAAATTTAGATAACCATAATGCAGGGTTGCATTTTTTTTCAAAAGAACTTCTTGATTAAAGCATGGCATACTGGGTACTGCCCCGCCCCCCTACGATTTTAGTGCCACCAAATTTGATGTGCAATATTTGTAAAGCTTATATTTTAAATCTGTTTCGAAATTGTACTGATTATAATCAATATTTTGACCTTTCAAATTAAAATAAGATAAAAAAAAATCTTTATATTTAAATATATATTTTTTGTTTTAATTTTGTTCCACTCCTGAAGTTCAAAATATTGATTATAATAAGTACAATGTCGTAAAAGATTTAAATTATCATCTTAACGAAAATTGCATACCAAAATTGGGAGCACCGAAAAAAATCAGGCTGTATGAGGTTGGAGGGGCAGGAACACAGCCAAATATTTTTTCAGGATTCAACGTGGTCTAACATGGCTACGTATGATGCTTACAAAAAAAGGGGTGTTTCAGACGTTTTCAGACGTTTGAAGTGTCTGAAATTCAGACGCAAAAAGTGTCTGAAAAAATTCAGACATTTTAAAATGTCTGAAAATTGAACACTCCGTTTCAGACACTTAAGTGTCTGAATTTCAGATACTTTAATTTGCAGTATTGGTCTGCGCCGCGTTTCTCCAGATAGGTTTTTAGTTAAGTTTTAAAGTCACTCGAGAAGTATTGAGAGATCCATTCGATGCAAACTAGTCGCGTATCTATGTGATTCATTCTGATTAATCTAGTCTGTTTTTAACAATTTGACATTTATTGTCTTTATACTGCTACTGGACATTGAATTACACATATATATCACTAGAAGTTGTTAACTGGGCTTTAAAAGACGATGGTACATTGAATACACCGCTCCTGTCATTATGGATGCCCAAACCGTCCGTATCTTTAAGGGTTAACCATCTCGCTGCGCAACCCGAGATTTCTTCGGGTAACGTAAAAGTAGCAAAATTTGCTCAACCCGAGATATTCTCGGGCATTCATTTTTTCCGTCTAATTAACACTCCTTGATTATTCCCACCAGTTATTTTTTTACAGTAAATTTTGCCTTATTTTATCGGGGTCCCGATTAAATTAGACAAAAATTTTTGTTTTGAAAAACCGTTGACAAAAGAATAAAAATTCTTAAAAGACGCTCGTCGCGAAGGTGTTAAATACGCAATTTTTGAAGCTATTTTGATAAAACAATCACGCAGCGAGAGGGTTAATATATCGGCTGCTTACTGACATTTTTTTTTTCAAAAATCCTTATCAATAATGCTGTTATACTTCTGCTGCGGTAGGTAACCACAAGCGCTGCTCAACACTTTTGCTTAATACCCGTAAATCGAAATTTGTGTGTAACGGAAAAATGCGATTTACTTAAAAACTATGAGACCTAGGATAATCGCTATAATTTTCCTTCAAGGTTTAAATTAACGCCTACTACCTCTAATTTTTTTCATAATTTTAGTTTCAGTAGATTCGGAATTAGATGGGGGGAGGGGGACATATTTTTGTGCTTCATTTTCAACGATATCTTTGAAAATATAATACCTAAAATTAAAAGGAATGTATTTTTGAGTTACGCGTTACGCAAGCCTTCACACGATACCCCCCCCACACACACACACACACTCGATTTACAAAGAAAACAGTTTTATTTTTCAAGTAGCTTAATTAGCCCCTCTATATTTTTAATAAATATATTTATGAATATTTAATAATCTAAAAATATGTGGGTCAATAGTCTTTATTACTTCCCCTAATTTTAACTTTCCACGTTACATATAGTTTACGTGTAAAATGGCTGTGACAGACAAACAGGAAGACAGGAAGACACAGGAGTGATCTTATAATGGTTCCGTTTTTACTTTAAAAGTACGGAACCCTAAAAATACTACAAACTTCAAAAGAACTAGTTTTATCCTGTATTTCTGACATTGTAAAATCTTGGTTTAGAATAAAAACCAATGGACACAGATAGAGGTTTTTCGCGCTTTTTCAAAATTTGATTTTCTGCACTCTCAGAAATACTTTCTTCAATTCACGGAAATTTTCCCGTTAATAGTCAAATATCCGTTTCTTTTTTTCTCCGTTACAGGAACGTCAATTGAAGAAAATGGGGATAAAATAAAAGTTGCTGACCTTGGGTCCAAACAGCTACCTTAGCGTTACTAGACCAGTACTCTAACCATTCGGCTACGATTGTACAGTAGCAAAACAGTTTGAAGTAAATAAGTTTGCATCAGATGGGTATGGCTTGATTAATTTCCTTAATAAACAATTAAATTTAAAAAATCAAAAAACCCGACTGCGTAAAAAGCGAACTAATTAATTATTTCTCATCAGTGTGAAACTATTTTTTTTTTTTTCAATTCCTACTATTAGCTCACACTCTCGTTATATAGATCTTGTTCAAATTTTCAATCGTTAATAAAATACTTATTATTCATCCAATCAAGCTCAAATAATTTTTTTAAACTTGTAGTGGATGACACTTGATGTTAATCCAGTTTTGTTCAAATATTAATTCATTAATTAAATTAAATTAATTAAATTAAATTAATTAATTTTCAATAATCGAGAGAGCCCTCTTCGTGATCAAGGCATTTTAAGCACCACTCAGGAGGAAAGAAGAATGGGAGAAAAGAAATCTCTTATTGACCTAAGAAGGAATTGACTTAAAATATTTTTTTTTATATTTACTTGTTTATATTACTTACCTATTTTTTTTTCTTGTATTGATGACTTTTAAGTTGTGTTTAATTGTTAGTTCCTATCTATAAACACTGTTTTGATGAGGTCATGATGGTTAGAGTTGCAGTAAAGCTAGAGATCCTACCTACACAACTTCCAGGTTGTGTAATATTTAAACGGAGCTTCAGACTATAAAATTGTCAATGAAACATTGTCTCCATTTTGAAAGACCTATCCAATGATATGCCACTCCATAAGGTGCGTAAGTTTTTGTTTCGTCTCTACCGCCATTTTGAATTTATAAAAACAAAACCTAGCCTATAACCATCGGGCCGTCAAGACGAATCGATAGAGACCTCATTCATTAAAATCCATCCAGCCGTTGGGATGTTTCGAGGGTATAAAGAAACCCACATACACAGATACGCGTGAAACACATAACCCTTCTTTTCAGTCGAGTAAAAAGCTTTAAATTTCGAAATTAATTTCGGGAAGATTTCCCCTTTAATGATATTGTGGATGGGGTCTTAATACTTTAGTATTAAAATAGGCTAAAAATATAAAACATAAATATTTTTATGTAGATTGCTAGATGTAAAACATAATTATTATATTTTTCTGCGATATATATATATATATATATATATATATATATATATTTTTTTTTTTTTTTTTTTTTTTGAGTAAAATTGATTTTTTTCCGTTTAATATTTTCATTAAAATATCTATTTTAAATGTGTTCATTTAAAATAGATTTTAAATGCGAATATTTTTTTTATAACTTTAAAAAATAAATTGTCAATATTTTTAAATAAAAGAGAAAATTAATTGTTATTTATTTTTAATTCGAAAATGTTTCTTTTCTTTGTTGTTGATTTAGTTTTTTTTTTCTTTTTTTTTCTTTGTTTTATTTAAATTAGAAATCTTAATTCATAGAATGTTGTTTTTTTCGTTTTTAAAATGAATTCGGATTTTAGTATTAATAGAGCCAAAACGCATACGTGCTAGGAATGAACGGAATTTCTCCCTCATTTTTAGATATTCGGGAAGAATCCACGGATAGAACATGTTTTCTAGGAGTACGGAAATTATTTTTTAAAAAGGGAGGAATAATTTAGTGTATATAGACGAGTTTTTCTCACAGTTTGGATAAGGCGAGTTTTGAAACTCACATCCTCATTTAAAAAATAACTGACATGTTTATAATGTAGTTCAAAACATTTTTAAACATTAATTATAATCATCGTTCTAATTTTCATCAATAAAGACACTGCAATGTCTCAGCCTCTAAGGATATTAAAAATATCTTCAAAATTTCAAAACACGAAGTTTTCTTTCGCCGTTGAAAAAAACTAAACTTAATAAAGGCTAAAAAAAGTGTGATATTCGATCCAAGTTTACACGCCAATTTAAATTTATTATAGGTTAATTCATCAAAGCGCTGTTTATCGAAGGAAAGTTAAATTGGTTTTTTAAATCACGTCATATAATTTTCATGAGCTACTTTGTAACGATGTCACTTATTTAATTTTTATATCTATTATTGCCAATAAATTATTGAATTTTAAATGCAAGTGTTATTTTGGAAAACCTCTTTTTTTACACTTGGAAGTTTCATAAAAGTTACATTGAGCATACAATACAATGATTAATAACAAATGCTACATGAAAAGGAATGAAGAATCTTTAATAACATATTTTCGCAGAATAATTTATCTGTAGCAAAATTTGAGATGTTGCTTGTCGCAGTGGTATATTTGCGGTTATTTTGAATAATTAATAATACATATCCGAAATATTAACTTAGGAGTTTGATAAATGACAGTTTTGTTTAGAGAATGATACAAATATAATTTGATCTCGGTCGCTACATACAGAAAATACATTCTTTCCTTTATTATGAATACGAAATACTTGTCAAATGCATTTATAAGCATTTGATATTTTTCTGAATAATGTTTCTCAAAAGTGATTACAGTTGAAAAGGATTTTAAAAACCCGAATGATTTTAAATTTTTAAAAGATGTTTTTATTTAATTTTAAAATATGCACGACTCTTTTTTTTCCAATGCTAAATACGATATTTTTCTGGAGTAAGAAAGTCAATGTAAAATTCATTATGAAAAAAACAAGTATAACTTGATACTCGCTTCTGAACATTAAAAAGATTGCTTTTGGATGCTTTGTTTTTGCATAACATTTTTTTAAAGCAAAAGGTAAAATTAAAATTTTAAGAACAAGAAGAACAAAAATACTGTAAAAATTAAAAATAATAGCTTTTAACAAAAGTCTTATTCCAAGCATTCCGGAGTAATTACTGCGATAATACACAATACTCTTTAAATTTGAATCCTCACCCACACTGAATTGCTACTTTCTTATAACGAACATTTCTAAAGATAAGCGATTGTGTAAATATTATTTGTATTAATTTCTTACTACACGTAGCTCAAGCATATCAAACTTGCGACTAACAACATGAATGTTTGCAGCCCAACCAATATCTATAGTAATAAAAGAAAGAATGTTGGTGTGTGTGTGCGCGCGTGTCTGGTCTGACTGTGGGCGATGGGTAGCGAAATCTACCGCACGTAGTCTGAAAGTTTGAATGAGGATAGCCCAAAGCAGGCTTTGTTGCACCTAAGGCCTTTTTTATAATTACATAAAATATTAATTTAAAACCAAAACGAAAGTTCATTAAAAAAGCATTGCTTTTCGAGCGCCCGCCCGCCTGAGCAGTTAAGACACCTTCGCAAATTCCCAAGCAGGGAAGAAAGGAAGGCCCAGCGGCTTTTTGTTCCGCCCTGTCTTTGTAAATGCTTCCACCGAAGTGTTTTAAATACGGACAAACTAAAAACATATTTTTATATTTCCCGCTTTTTACATTCGATGGCCATAAACGACATAAAAAGTACAAATTTTATTACTTAAAAAAAAAAAAATTAAGTTCGATTTCGCAGGGTATTTCTCCCTTTTGTTGTTGAGGAATGTTGAGCAAAATATAATTATCTATTCAAGATATTGCATGAAAAACAATTGCATAAATCAAGCAAAATAATTTATTGCAGCACATTTTATAAAACCTAAAGCTTCAATGGTTGTTAAAACCAACACAGTGGAATAAATAAAATAATTCGTTATTTTCAGTCCGATTTCACCATTATGAATTCATTCTGTTCAATAAAATAACAAGGATGTCTTTAATCTTTGATAGCTGACGCACAGGTGTTGAGCAGGCCCTTGATGATAACCTTAAATAAAACTCAAATTTGTATGCCTTTATATCTTTAGCCCGATTTTGCAAGAATTTACACATTTAAACGAAAATCTTTCCAAACAAACCTCGTATCAGGGGTCACGCAATATTTATACATTTTTTTTAAACCGAATGCGTCGTTTTAAAGTAAAATATAACGCTCTCGAAGTGGGTGTTACATTATTTTCTGTATTTCGACAAAAGGTAGCAGATTCAGAATTTTTAATTTTTAATTTGCGCGGATTATTTTTCCTGTTGGGTCATTTAGTAGTTTTAAAAATAGTTCTTATTGTCGAAACTCTTTGAAATTTTAATGAGTCATAAATACAATGATTTTGAAACCTCTATAAAAAAACCGAGAAAAAATATTGATATTTAGTGGTAAAGGAGTTCGTAAGAAAATATTTTTTCCACATTGGGTCATTCGAGTTTTGTTTGTCAATGCTGTTTTAGAACCTGTTGTTTAAAGTATGCTTGCGAGAAACGAATTTTACAGAATATGTCGAACTTAGAAGAAAAATGGAATCTCAGAAGTAAAAATTATATGTGCTAAAATTATTTAAATATGTACTTTCCACAAGAATTAAATGTTTTTTTTTTCACTAAATAATAAATAAACTTTCTCTTGCTGGTAATCATACAGTTAAATGTCTGCTGCCTGTTGGAATTATTGTGTCGGCTTCTTTCTCAAAGCCTTCTTTTCTTTCTGACACTGGCAGTTATTTTAAAAGAAATAAAGTTTAATACTCACTACCTTGTTTTTTTTTCCATTTTTTCTGCTGTTCAAATGGCAGTCGACAGATATTTCTGTGTAAGGATCTGCAGATTAAGGCCGGGAATCGATCAGTCATTTTCCCTTTCCATCGCAAGAATATCTCTGTCATTTATTTATTCTTTTTAAATCTTTTCGTAATCTATCTTTTCATATTTTAGAAGCAAAACTTTGAAGATTTTTTAGAGAATATCTTTTATCAAAATTGCATATATTTTTGTTCGATATATTTTTCTTATTATTAAGGGTATTATCGTAATATTTTAGCGTCAAATGTAAATTATATAAGTTAGAAAAGACAATAGAGTATAGTTCTAGAATTTGAAAAATGACTACCAAAAAGAAACTCTTTCCATGCAGGTCTGATAAATAATGCCCTCAGTCAAGCTTCTACCAAAAAAATGTATTTCTTTATTTTATATCGCCACAGATTGGCGTAATTTGCGTTTTCTTTACGTGGTGGGTGACTTCAATTTCTGAATTGGAGGAACTTTTATTCGTGAAAGCATGGTTGCAATTAAAAAAAAAAACTGTGCAGTAAAAGTGATTGAACACCAAAAGCATATCCGAAAGGACATAATCTTACAAAAGAAGGAAATGTTTTGATTTGATTGAAACATATCTATTTTACTAAGAGGAAGTACGCTTTCTCATCTGTACCTTCAGAAAACATGTTGGCATATTTTAAAAAAGTAGGAGAAAGTATGGATGCTTGGTTTCGGATTGGGTCTTGTCGTAAGACGAATTTGGCAAGTGATGACTGCTACATCTAGTTCCACAAGTAATGAGTTTGAAATGAAGACGAAATCCCGTGTAAGTTGTAAAAAAATAGCAAGGAAACTAAAACATATTTTCGTAAATATAACTCTGTTTTTTTAAAATGTGGGTTTGTGTTTTCTGGTTCGGAGGAAGAGCCTATGCCCCAGTGTGTGATTTGTTTCAAAATACTATCCAACGAATGTATGAAACTCTCAAAACTTGAAAGACATCTGTCAACTGAACATGCTGAATCTGTGGGAAAGTCTTTCGATGTCTTTTAAATCAAGAAAAGAAATTTTTGTATGACTAAATCTACCATGGAAAAATCTTCAAAACAGAACTAACTAAACACCAGAGTTTCTTATGAGCTTCTTTTGGTAATCGACAAGAAGTGTTCAGTTCACATCGTGGGAGAGGAACTTATTACACCCGCAGCAAAAATAATAAGTTGTGCTTTGTTTGATGAAAAATATACAAAAAAATAAACGAAATTCCATTATCAAATACAGCCGGTACATGAAGAATTGATGAAATGTCGGAAAATGTGAAAAAAACTGTCATTAATTTTTTTAAACAAAGTGAATATTTTTCGCTGCAACTTGATGAGAGTACAGACGTTGCTGGCCAAGCTAATGCATTAGCTTTTAGTCGTTTTGAGTTGAATGGCAATATTGAAGAAGAAATGTTGTTTTGTCGATCTTTGCCGACAAAAACAACTAACGGAGAGATTTTCAAATCTGTTGAGAATTTTATACAAGGAAATGAAATAGATTGGACTAAGTGCGTAGGTTTGACAACGGATGGAGCACGTGCTATGTCTGGAATTCATATTGGTTTATTGGCCAAAGTTAAATTAGTTGCTCCCTTGGTTCGATGTACACATTTTAGCATGCATAGAGAAGCTCTTGCAGTTAAAGGTTTGGACGAGAGTTAAAAAGAAACTCTTCACGATGCAGTAAAAATAGTTAACTTTTTCAAAGCATGACCTAAAAAGTCGATACTGTATGGTGTTTTGTGTGATGAAATGAGCAGTGAATACAAACAGCTTCTACTTCACTGCGAAGTTTGTTTGCTGTCGAGAGGCGAAGTGTTGACAAGATTGTTCGAACTCCGGGAAGAACTCACGGTATTCTTGAGGGAGGGAGAATAAGATGGAAAACTTGCAAATTCCTACATAGACTGTGTAACTAATGAAAACTGGTTGAAGCGGTTGGCATATTTGGCGGATATTTTTGGTTCTGTTAATGTTCTTAACTTAACTCTGCAGGGCAAGGACGCTCATAAGTTTTTTGTGCAAGACAAAATAGAAGCAATGATAAAGAAACTTCAACGATGGGCTCAAAAAGTGGAGCAAGATTCTTTCAATGCATTTCCAGTCCTACATGTTTTTCTTGAAACCAATGAAGTCAAAATTGATAAAACAACAGCTACAACTATAAAAGAATACCTCGAATCTTTGGCCTCCAATCTCAGGTAATTTAAGGTTATTTATTTTTCTTAATTTTATTCTATTATTCTTTAATGAGCGTAATTAAAAACTTTTTTTTCCTAAAACTTTTAAAAATTAGTAAACTTTTCAAATAGTACATTTTTTAAATTATTAATACATTTTAGTCACTTGTCTTAAACATTTATTAATCATTCATATGAATGAGAAATATACTGACACTAACTGAAGCAGTAATTAAGCCTTTTCATATTTCTTAGGAACTTCTTCCCTAAAATTGAAGATGAAATACAGTGGATCAGAAACCCCTTTGAAGAAAATTACTTAAAAAATTTAAAATTTTCTTCGAATGAAGAAGACTTGTTAATTGAGCTATCATGTGACCAGACTTTAAAATCGATTTTTCAGACAACACCACTGGTCTCATTTTGGATAAAAGTTCGGCAAGACTATCCAGCTATTGCCAAAATTGCACTGAGACACTTAATGGTCTTTTCTACAACCTATCTATGTGAACGAGCATTTTCAACTTTAGTTTTTTTTTAAATAAATATAGGAATAAATTGAATGTTGAGGGTGATTTGAGACTAAAACTATCCAGTTTGAATCCAGATATTGACATTCTCGTCGAGGACAAAGAGTGTCAAAAATCCCATGAAGGGTTTTTTTTGTTTTTTTTATCACTGTTTTTTAGTTTTTATATAATTGTGATAGCTAAGTGAATACAATAAATAAAGTTATTTTCTTTATAAAAAAATATTTTTTTCTTCATGTACTGCATCTTTTACTAGTTACTGACATAATATATATATATATTCGTCATGTGTATATACTATATAGGTGTATTTTTCTCATTATAATTTTAACTTGTATATTAAGTAGTTAGTGGTCCTCAAAGTTATTTTTATAAAATTGGTGTTCCGCACAACTAAAAAGGTTGGGAACCGCTGATTTAAAACAATAGAGCTCTCACGGTTACGGTTACAGTGAAAAAATTTCAAAAGTTTCGAATGGCAACACTATTTTCTTTCCTGCGCAAATTCATCCCCACATAGCATTTTTAGTTTGCAGAAAATTTGCAACAGTCTTGCTTTGAAAACCTGCAAAGTTCTAGTAAGCTCAGCATGACAAGACTGGAAGTTCATAACAAGACTGCAGCAAGGTAAAGCAAACGCCGAAGTCACCACACTTTGAACTTGCAACTAACTTGTCGTGCAAGTTAAATTCATGCTGTATCAAATTTATTGCAAATTAACGGGAAACAAGTAATCAAAAATACTGCAAGTGACTCCAATTGAGGAGCAAGTCCTGCTTTCGTGTCTCATGGATATCCAGATTTTATTTGGGGTTTCGCATTTTACGAAAAATCACGCATTCCAAGTGATATTTAGGGTCGTTACACCGACATAAAACATTTACAAAAAAGAGCATTGTAAAGGACCAATGACAATTCAAAGACGAGGTGAACTGACGCACTTTGCATAATTCACACGAATAGACAGTAGAAGCGCCAATCACAGAACACCATATTCAAATCATTGCGTGCAGAAAATTTTTAATAAACAATGTGGGAAGATTTTTTTCTTCAATCAGTTGTTCGTACGCGCCAACAAGGTGACACTTACAATAAAACAACGATGTGAATTGATAAATCTGTTTTATCTGAACGGGAAAATGCAGCTGAAGCAGTGCAAGTTTATCACCGAAATCATAAGTTACGATAAGGCCCATGTTCCGTAAAAACTGTACGTGATTTGGTGAAAACATTTGAAGAAACTAGATGCACATGTGATCGACCACAATCAGGACGACTATCTGTTTCTGTTGAAGTTGTTGCGGAAGTGCATAACACTATTACTGCAGATCCATCGCATACTGCAAGAATTGTTGTACGCAGTTTGGATGTATCGAAAACAACAGTCCTCAAGATTCTGCGCACTGTTCTGCGGATGTTTCCCTATCGATTCCAGCTTGCCTAAATGTTGCAACCTGGAGACGAGCAACAGCGTTTAGATTGCAAATTATTATCTCATCAGATATGATGAAGATAACAGCTGGCCATTGCGAATATTATGGAAGGATGAGGCACATGTCTCTTTAACTGGGAACGTAAACTCCAAGAACTGCGTTCACCGGGCTGATGAAAATCCTCACGGTGTGACACCAACGCCTTTACACGAAACTAAAGTGACAGTGTGGTGCGACATCGTAAACACATTCGTTTTCGCTCCGTACTTTTTCGAAGAGGTCACTTCCACAGGTATGAAAAAGTGCTCCATCACAAGTGCTTGGTATACAACAATGTTGCAGAATTACGTAAATCCAGAATTGCAGCAGGGAAATGTCGGTAATGATATGGTATGGATGGAAGATGGTGCTTCTCTACACGTCACCGCATCTGGTCGACAAGTGCTGCAGAATCATCTCTCGTAACTTTGCAGTTTCGTGGCCACCACGATACCACGACCTCACTCCAATATATTTCTGGTTGTGAAGTTATCTGAAATCAAAGGTGTACACATCAAATCCGAGAAATTTGTCAAAATTGTAAGATGCCATAAAGCGTAAAGTTGTACCGATTCCTTCTGTTATGTTACGTTCGGCATTGTTGTCAATAGTCTCACGCATGCAATGCGTTATTGTCTGCGAAAACTGCTAATTCAAATATTTTTTTTCTCTCTCTCTCTTCTCTCTTGTGTTGTCATTGGTCCTTTACAATGGTCTTTTTTGCAAGTGTTTTACACTGGCAATTTTCATCGTACGTGTATCATTACAACGCCATTTGTGGTTTTTTAATGCGCTGATGAATTTGTGCATGAAAAAAGGGGTGTTGCCATTCGAAAATGTCGAAATTTTTTTCACTGTAACCGTAACTGTCAGAGCTCTATTGTTTTAAATCATCACGATCACGAGCGCATACCTTCAAATAAGTATATATAAAATTTCTTTTCGATTGGTTGTGCAGTTAGGCTACTGGGGGTTCATATATCGGGGTAGTTTTTTTATGACCACCCTGTATAAACATGAAGTAAGAATTTTTTGTCAGAATTCGCTCATCAAGATATCAACATAAAAGATTTACAGAAATGTGACAAATGAGAAATATTAAAAATTCAAAAGCTGTTGAGTTTTTCGAAATAGAGATTTGAAACAGTTCTTCCCTTTTTTTCGTCAGGAGAGGAGGCAGAAGAAAAGGAAGATACATTTATAATTTATAATTGGAGATATTATAAGATTGTATTAAAGTTATTATTGAAGTTTTTTAATTGGAGATTATTTAAAAATTTATAGGAAGTTAAAATTAAAAACTTGAATGTAAAAATAATAGCAAATTGTCCTACAAAGCGAGCCCCTTTGCAAGTAGTTCCTTTTCCGTTTAATATTTAATAATTTTAAATCACTTGAGAAGAACAATCATCGTCTTTTTTATTTCTTTCAAAAATCAGAAAAAAAGAAAATTTAGTTAACTAAATTTCAAAATGCAGGGACGAATAATCGTCATACACTAATCCCCTTACCTGTATCCATGCGCATATCTTATATATTATTCTATACAAAATGAGAAAAAAAATAGATTGTCAATGTTCTGGAATAGATAATTGGTGAATTTTTTTGGATGTAAAATCTTATGAATAAATAATAGTAAAGGAATTCTTAATTCAAAATGTGGCACATTACCCCCTTCAGCGGGGTGGGTGCAAAACCATACCTCAGTATTTGTCAAACACTTTAAGCTTAAATTTTGTGGAATGTCCCCGAACCAACTGTACAGACGCGTGTAAACTCACCTAGTAATATTAGAAATATAACCCAAACTGTAGTATATTATGAGATCATAACGATGGTGGCAATGACCTATACTATCGTTTTCGCTTTTATCGCTCATGCATCACTTCTAAATATTGCATAATATAATTTTTTTACACCGAATAAGGAAAAAGAGTAATTTCAAATTAAATTTGTTTGCAAATTTAGGTTCAATTCATTGGCTTTTTAATAATTTCCAAGCAGGTTTTTTTTTAAATATATCTCAATAATAAACATTTGTTTGTTACAATAACGTAAAGTACTAAAGAGAAAATGCAGTTACAACAAATTGATATTCATTGGCAAGGCTCGATGAAAGCAAATTAAGGTTGTCTTTCAAGGTAGAACAAATTTGCTGCGAAAACAGAATCCAGATTACATCTAACAAATTGGAAACAAATTGAAAACTGCTATATTTATACGAGAAATTTTATTTAATTTAATAACGCACTGTTAATTTTTTATATAAAATTCATACTATTTCAAAAATTTGCAGTTTTGTATTCTAATATTTTATTTTGATTTTATTTTAAATTTTGAAAAAACTTTTTTTTTTTTCACGGATGTATTCTTTTATGTAAAGATTGAATATCAGAGTAATAACTTTTATTAAAAGAGGTTATAAAATAAGTTTCTACTATACTGAATGTGCAGACGAATTTTAAAATTTCAAGACCTAATAAGTTACTAAAAGGAACTGATTTATTTTGGTGAGTGCGAGCGATCCCGATCCAATACCTGAAATGAACTGTTTTGTCTATGCCTACTGAAAATGATTACAGATGGTTACACAAGTTTACAGATGGTTAGTGCTGCTTTACGCTGTGCTTTTGCACTTCCGTGTACTATATTACGCAAAATTATTCTTTGACTTAGCTTAATAGTTCTTTCACAGGTACCAAAATAAGCATATATTTTTTTCTGATTCTCAGTAAAAATTATCAATAACCAATTCATGACGACCGTCACATATACGAGAGCTTTTCGAAAAGTAAAGATACAATGCCGCATACACAATCAAAAAAATCTTATTTGATAAAATGTTTATTACGAAATATTTGCAGCTATAAATCTTATTTTTCAACATAATTGCCGCTGTTGTCCAAGCATTTGTTTAGTCTGTGTACAAGCTTCTGTATCCCATTCTCATAGAAGTTTGCCGCCTGTTG
Organism: Maratus speciosus; assembly: GCA_963932465.1. Taxonomy (NCBI): domain Eukaryota; kingdom Metazoa; phylum Arthropoda; class Arachnida; order Araneae; family Salticidae; genus Maratus; species Maratus speciosus. The sequence goes on from OZ010787.1 coordinate 4,815,072, forward strand.
TCGAAAACACATTTCAACTTCAATTTTGATTTCATCATCGTCGAGGAAGTTTTGCCCTGCAAGGTGTTTCTTCAGGTAAATGAATAAGTGGAAGTCACTGGGCGCAAGGTATGGACTGTATGGCAAATGGATAAAATTTCCCACTTGGATTTCATCACCTGCTTTTGCATAGCGCGTGAGGAAGTCGTGTGCGTAGACAATCCTCTTCTTTTTGTGTTCTCCCGTTAATATTTTCGCAACCCAGCTTGCACACAATTTACGGGACCATAAAGTCAGAGTCACAGCTTCATAAAGAGTTGTCATAGACACTTCAGGTATGATTTTATGCAACTCTTTAATTGTGAGACACCTATTTGCTCGAATCACTTCCTCCGGCCTTTAAAGAAGTGCATCAGAGATCACAGATGGTCTACCTGTTCTGGGTTCTTCATGAACATTGGTCCTACCACTAGAGAAGGCACAACATCATTTCGTTAAATTTTCTCGATTCATAATGTCCCCATAGACAGAAACAATTTCTTTGTGAATTTCTGCTGGACGCTTCCATTTTGCAAGAAGAAAACGTATGACGGATCGAACTTCACATTTGGCGGGATTTTTAATTGACGCAGCCTTTCTAAGCATTTGCTACACAAAGTAGGATCACCATAGAATTAACGAATGGCTGCGAGGGAAAAGTCAAAGGTTCAAGGTTACAATCTGTGTTGCCAACGCGCTCATTAAAACTTTTATTCTCCTATCGTCTGCGTTGTATCTTTACTTTTCGAAAAGCCCTCGTATTTGCCGTACAGTGTACGTACAGTTATTTTACAACACCATTATTTACGAATAGTTTTTTCGGTTTATCTAATCACAAAATTCCGGCAATTCAATAAGGTGAAAATTACTACTTGAAAATAGGGGTTTCGAAATGATAAAATTGTATACAGGACGCTTGTTGCGAAGGTGTTATAATAGATGAAAAATAAGGGGTAAATTCCTTGGGTGAATATGCTATAACGGAAACAATACGACATCTCGGCTATCTTATTGTTTGTAATGTCTTTAACTCCAATTTCAATAATCAGAAGCTGATTTTCCTGGACTAATGTATCTGGAATACTGTATTCCAGAAATATATGGAATCAGACACACATAAAACATTTTTATTTTTTGAACCTGCGCATTATCGATCATTTACTTAATGATTTAAAAAATATTTCAATTGTATCCAAGGTTGCAGTGCATTGGATATGCAATTCTATGATGCATATTATGCAATTGAGAACGGTTCCTATTAAATAATATACTTGATATAATACGTCATTCATTTAAATTTCAACCAATCATAAAACAGACTAAATACAGCTGTATCCCAATTACTGGAATTGAATATACGTTCAATTATGATTTTGTAGAAGTGCATCATGATTATTATCCTATATATGTTGAGTGCTTTGTTTACATTAATTACTTAGATGATTTCAGCTAAGGGACGATGGATCTTTTCTTAAGCGAAGTTTTTTTTTTTTTTTTTTTAATGACTCATTATCTTAAAGCAGCTTTGCCTCATAGAGTAAAAATGGAATATTTTTCGTTCAATAAAATAAAAGAACTATTGAATTCTACAGTTCTTCTTCTTTTGAAATTGTGAAATTTTGAAAAAATGATATGATAAGTAATTACTAATGATGAAAAATATGTGGTTGGATTCGAGACTCAAAACAATGAATGGAAGACGGATAACATGTTTTGTTATCCGTTTAATAATCAATCGAGTAATTTCATAAAAAGTCATTAAAAATTATTTATTTCACGTAATCTACTATATAAACCCTTATACCTCATAATACTTTTATATTCCATTAAAAAAAGTTTTACAAATACATCGATTGGTAATAATAAAATTTAGGATGAGTTACAGATACTTTACTTTAACGTGTTCCAAAATCATTACTCGTTGTGCAAAACAAAAGTATTTTTATATCGACTAAATAGTATCCATCTGGACTTAACGGGGAATAACTAAATGTTCCACAAAAAAAAAAAATGTTCATAACATCATTAAAATGTCAGATAATGTTACAGAATATTTTTTAGAAATAGTTAAAAGAAATTAAAATATCTCCTTTTAAAACCGGGCAGGGAACCGTCTGCATATAACTGGCTTTATACGGAAATAATTGGTAACAGAAATTGCAAAGAGAAAACACCCTTTCAAGAAAAATATAAATCAATCAACTGTTTCTAATATTCATACAAAATATTCCAAAATGACTATTGGGACACTTGCTTATTTATAAAAACTTCATTTGTGTCCTGTGTTGCACTCTTTTTACAGGAGCAGAAAAAAATATGTCTGGTAACAGAGAGTACATAACAGAAGTTACAAAAATAAGGCGCACCCATTTTTGTGTAAAAACATAACAAAACATGGATTTAAGAATTAATTTATCCAATATTTCAATTATAATAGCAACTTCTATTATAATAAAATGTTTGCGCATGAGAATGAGAATCTTATAATCTTATAAGACTAAATAAACAATTTATCTCAATGAAAATGCATCTTAGGACAGTAAAAAAAAAATTAGTGATGATTTTTAAAATATTTTTTCTGCTTTGTAAATAAAGTCTTAAACATACTTAATGTATTTTTTTACTAACCAACTAAATTATATCAAAAGTGGTAGCAACAATGTGTAAAAGGGCTGAACATTTTACAAGGGAAAAATTCTTCCATTTCAAGTCATGAACTATTTGAAAAATTTTAATGATCTACCAAAATGTTAAACCAATCCTTTATGCATTCTATATTAGTGATTACACTTATTTATTACAGAAGCTAATTTATAGTGGGGAAGGAAAAGTGTGCATGGTATACTGATGTAAGATCTATATGCACAGTCGTGAAAAAAATAAGTAAACACCCCCTACTAGCTTTGTAACAAATTATTATATAAAAAAAGTTACTGGTACCAAACGATTGGAAATAAAGTCTACTTTTAAATGTTGTTTTTAAAATTTGCTTAGGGAGGCTTCTACATATTAAAACGAACCTAAACTTTGTTTTTTTCAATAGCAATGCCCAAGTTTGACAACAGCAATAAATCCTACATCCTTCAATTAGCCTAAAATCAAATTTTCGTGAAATTCGTACAATTAGTTTCAGAGATATTAATTATTTTTAAATGAGCCTGTTTTAGGGCTTGTATCCAAATTGAAGTTCATTACTGGATTGTTGAAATGCTACAGAATGACTATGTCACTTCTATTAATGTATTATTTCTTGCCAATATGACGCTCTCATTCGGTTAATATGTTTCGACTATTGCTAGCCCAAATTTTTCAATAAAATGAGTAAAAATTTTTTTTTCAAATTATGCTTTTCTGCACATCATAGATGGCCATCATTAAGCCATCCTTTTGATGTTTTTTAATCATAATTCGAAAACTACTAGAAAGAAATTTTTGAAATTGAGAATTCGCATAAGCAGGACATAATAAACATATATCTATCAAAAAAATTGTAGCTTGCAATTCATATTTTTTTCGAATATTAATTTCATAATTCATATTATAATACTTTTAATTACAATTTCAATCTATTTATGTTTGGGTTTTTTAGTATTATAGTCCACACAAAAATTTATCACATTAGGATTATAATTTCAGGACATATTAACCACTTCACCGGCGACAGGTATGGGGAAACAGTGCTTTTACCCCCGACTTATCTCGGGGCAGCCGGTGAAGTGGTTAATAAAAATATGAAAATGAAATTTAGCATTAGAAGCTCTAAATTTTGAATGTTTATAATTCAAAAACGTATCAGCCAAATGACTTGAAATTTCGGTTCTCAGCATATTTTGATCCGAAGATTTTAAATATATTGTCAAAATTGGGTGTTGCCATTGAAAAAACAAAGTTTGTTCTAGTTTTGATTTGTAGATGGCCGCCTAAGCAAATTGTATATGCATCATTTAAAAGTAGACTTTATTTCTAATCGTTTGGTACAGGTGACTTAATTCTATTACAATTGGTTGCAGACTTAGTAGGGGGTGTTTACTTCTTTTCCACGACTGTACGTATCTACTGGCATTATGGAAGAAAAATCATGCTCGCGAAATAATTAAAATGTGTGCTGAAATCAATTTCAAGTAGTGGATGGTAGTGATAGGCGATAACGAGATGTTTTTATCGAGTTTCTCTATTGTACGGACATCTCGATATTTTTCGATTGTGTAAAATTTTTCCCGATGACTCCAGTGTGCCAATTGCTTTTAACCACATCCGATTCGTTTTTATCAAGAATCGTCTGGGGGTGAACTGGAATGAGTCGGTGTTAATAAGGACTAGATGGCTTCGCCCGCTACCGGAAGCCTCCTTTAATCTGGCCTCTAATTTATACGAAATCTTGTAATATGAAATCACGAACTGGGTCAGTGTTTTTGTTACTAATATTTTGGTATTTATTAAAAATCGTCATGTTTTGAACCAGGCAGCTATACTGAGTATCTTAGTTTCTTGTGTTACTAAAGCATAAATATAAATATTGACCAATCTTTTTAAAACTGCTGTCAAAAGAATGGACTAACAAATGGTGGGTTTCAGCCGTCCATAGGAAAACACTCCATCAAGCTTACAGCTTGGAGCTACTGTACGGATTTCCCTTTCCCCTTCCCCTGCATATGGTACCGTATAGCAGGCGTGGTGTGAACGCACTGCGAAACCTTCTAAAACAAATAATTTCAAACCGAATGAATCTCGGACCGGATCCCTGGGGGAGGTGCACAAGATCTGCATATTATGAATAAGTGGTCACAGTGCTTTCAACGATATATCACATGAGGGGTATCGGCAAAATTTAAAAAGTGCCCTCGAGAGGGCAAATAAGGGAGAGGGTCACCGGAGGTGAATAACATCAATAAGTGATCACAGGTCTTTCCAACCATATGTCACATGAAGGGTCTCGATCTAAATTTATAAAAATACCCTCTCTCCTCCCTGTCGGGGCAAAGTTGAGGGATGGGCGCGGAAGTTGCATAACATGAGTAAATGGTCACAAGCCTTACTGACAATATGTCACATGAGGGGTCTCGGCTAAATTTCGAAAAGTGCCCCCGTTGCGGCAAAGTGGGGGGGGGGAGGATCGCAGGAGGTGCATAACATGAGTAAGTGGTCAAAGACATTTCCAACAATATGTCACATAAGGGGTCTCGGCTAAATTTAGAAAAGTGCCCCCGTGAGGTCAAAGTGGGGGGACGGGCACCGGAGATGCATAACATCAATAAGTAGTTACAGGCCTTTCCAATGATATGTTACATGAAGGGTTTCGAATAAATTTGAAAAGTGTCCCCCATGAAGGCAATGTGGGGGGAGGTGCATAACATCAATAAGTAGTCACGCCTTTCCATCGATATTTCAGATGAGAAGTCTCGACTAAATTTAGGAAAGTGCCCCCGTGGGAGCAAAAGGAGGATGGGTGCGGGTGGTGCATAGCATGAGTAAGTGGTCACAGGATTTTCCAACAATATGTCTCATGAAAAGGCTCGGCTAAATTTGTAAAAGTGCACCCCGTGGGGGCAAAGTGGGGGAGGGACACCGAAGGTGCATAACCTCTAAGTGGTCACAGGCCTTTCCAACGATATGTCACATGATGGGTGTCGGCGAAATTTAGAAAAATGCCCCCCAGGGTGGCAAAGTGGGATAAGGAGCACGGTAGATACTTAATATGAATAACAGGTCACAGGGCTTTCCAATGATATATCACATGACGGGTGTCGGCAAAAATTAGGAAAGTGCTCCCCCCAGGGGGCCAACTATCGCACACCCCGGAATACAGCCCCCCTTTTTGAAATTTCATATATTACAAATAATATTTATCGGAGGGCTCCGTAAAAAAACCCGATCTAAAATGATGAAAACACAAAAAAGTTAAAAACTACCCCCCCCCACCAATGGGGGCCTAATTGGGGAGGGGGAAGAAAATCTCATAATATGAAAGTGTGATCCGACAGCTTTCTGATGATATATCACATGACATGTCCAAAACCTTTTCGAATATTGCTCCGCCTCCCCCCCCCCCCGTGGGTCCACCCTTTCACCCCGGAATTCATGCAGCCCCCACTTTAAATTTTTTATATTTAATAAATAACTAGCAGGGATGACCGGCCTAAGCTCGGTCAAAATTAGTCTTCTGTTCAATTCGATATTTTATTCTCACTCTATCATTCTTGCCGTTTAGATACAATTGGCATGATCCTGAGACATAGTAACTCAAAATAACCCACTAACCGAATTTTTTCGAACATGCGACCTAACCAATGCTCTTCTCGAACCCGAAAACGATAGAATACAAAATTTAGTCGAAATCGTTAAAGTCGTTTTATAAATAAAATTAGCTTGACCCGCGGTAACACAAAAGGGACTCACTAATCTAAATTTATCGAACATGTGATCTAACCCAATGGTCTTCTCGTGCTGGTAAACAATGCAATAAATTTTTTTGCCAAAATCGTTTGAGCCGTTTTTTAGATACAATTAGCTTGACACTAATCGAATTTTCTCGAACACGTGGCTTAAGCCAATGGTCTTTTCATCCTCAGAAACGATATAATACAAAATTTTGTGAAAATGTTCTGAGTCGTTTTTTAGATACAATTAGCTTGACCCACAGTGACCCAAAAATGACTCAGTAATCGATTTTTCTCGAACATGTAACTTAGCCCACACGTCTTCTCACGCCCAGAAACGATATAATACAAAATTTTGTCAAAATGTTTTGAGCCGTTTTTAGATACAATTAGCTTGACCCACAGTGACCCAAAAATGACCCAGTAATCAAATTTTTCTCGAACATGTGACTTAGCCCAATGGTCATCTCATGCCCAGAAGCTGTATATTACAAAATTTTGTCAAAATGTTTTGAGGCCTTTTTTTAGATTCACTTAGCTTGACACCTGACACATTGTGACCCAAAATGACCCACTAATCGAATTTTCTTGAACATGCGACCTAGACCAATGGTATTCTCGTGCCCGAAAACGATAGAAAGCAAAATTTCGTCAAAAAGGTTAGAGCCGTTTTCAAGATAAACTTAGCTTGATCCACACTGACCCAAAAATGACCCACTAATTAAATTTTCTCTAACATGTGACTAGCCCATTGGTCTTCTCGTAATCCAAAACAATAGATTACAAAATTTAGTCAAAATTGTTGGAGCCGTTTTTTAGATAAAATTAGCTTGACGTGAAGTGACTCAAAAATGACCCAATAATCGAAATTTCTCGAACATGTGACCTAGTCCAAGAGTTTTCTCGTACCCAAAAATGGTTGGATAAAAAATTTAGTCAAAATCGATTGAGCCGTTTTTTAGATATAATTAGCTTGACCCTGACCCATTATGACCCAAAATGACCCATTAATCGAATTTTCTCGAACGCATGGCCTAGCCAATGGTCTTCTCATGCCCGAAAATGGTAAAATACAAAATTTAGTCAAAATCGTTAGAGCCGTTTTTAAAATAAAATTTACACACATACACACACAATTTTTGGTCGTATTATAATATAAGATATTTGCTGGAGGGATTTATAAAAAAAACGACATCTAAAAAATGATATTTATTATGGAAATCGCTATGGTTTTAAAAATTTGTTCGAACCCTTCCCATCCCCGAAATTCAACTTCGGGGGAAGAAAGGTTCATGATATGAAACTGTGGTCAAAGAGCTTTCCGATTATATGCCACAGAAAGGGTTCAGTAGAAGTTTGAAAATTGCTCCCCGTATGGATCCACTCTCACGCCCCCGGATTTCACCTGACCCACCTTCCTCTTTGAAATTTTTATATTTAATAAATAATATTTAACGGAGGGCTCCAGGCGTGTGATAGCTTGGTAGAGCTAAAATAGGAGAAACTTTGAAAACTAGTGATTCATTTCACAGCTCATTGTCATGCCTCTTTCTCTATCTCGTCCCTTCGTATATCTCTTCACATTAAATCTTCGCACATCTCTTCTCTGCCGAGGACGAGAAACTGATTTTTCGTTCTCGGCCAACGTGTGAAAAGACAATTATCGAGAACAACATAGCGAGAAGCGAAGATAATTGATTTCTCATTCTGGGCTAACGTATGGGATGTTGAAAAGCACGAGAGGAACCATCGAGAAGCCACAAATCGAGATGCCAGAAAAATCAACGAGATGAGATTAGCTGGGATGCGAGAGAGAGAGAGAGATAAATGAAGTTTTCAGAGTCATCTGGTTTATGTCATAATTTCTCAAAGGAGTGCATCTGCTTGTCCAATCTCTTTTTGTTATTAACCGATATGGGTTAGGAGGCATAGTGGTTTATGTATTCAGTTCTGTGTAGTCCTACTTCCAAAGTTTACTGTTGAATTTAGTGTCATTTTGTCCCGAATTTTCAATGTTTCTCTTAATTTAGCTCTGCCAAGCTGTCCCATGCCTGGAGCCATCAGATAAATATTATTTATTAAATATAAAAATTTCAAAGAGGAAGGTGAGTGAATACCGGGGGCGCGAAAGTGGACCGACGGGGGATTAATTTTCAAACTTTTACCGAAATCCTCCTGTGACATATCATCGGAAAGTCCTTTGACCAAACTTTCCTATTATGAACCTTTCTCCTCCCGGAGTTGAATTTCGAGAGGGGCGCGATGAGGTGGTGAATTTTTTAAATCGTAGCGATTTCTACAATAAATATCATTTTTGATGTGTTTTTTGATGGAGACCTCCGGTAAATATTATTTATTAAATATAAAAATTTAAAAGTGAGGACTACGTGATTTCCGGGTGTCTTCTGGGAAGAAAGAGTGAACCCACGTGGTAGGGGTAAATTTGAAACTTTTTGGACCCGTCATGTGACATATCATCGGAAAGTTTTCGGACCACTCTTTCATATTCTCCCTCCCGTGGAAGGCACATTTCGAACTTTTTTGAAATCGTAGCGTTTTTATCATTTTAGATCGGAATTTATTTAGGGAGCGCTCCAATAAATAATTTGTAGTGTATGAAAATTTCAAAAAGAGGGGAACATGATGTATTCCGGGGGCGCGATAGTTGGAATCCTGGGGGGCACTTTTCTTTCTTTTGCTGACACCCCCTCATGTGATATCTCATTGCAAAGCTCTGTGACTACTATTTCATTTTATATACCTCCCACGCCCTTCCCCCCCACTTGCCCCTGCGTGGGGCACTTTTTAAATTTAGTCATCACACTCCATGTGATACATCGTTGTAAAGCCCTGTGACGACTTATTCATATTATGTGCTTTCCTTGCCCCCCCCCCCCTTTGCTCTCCAGTGAGTTTCGTTTAAAGTATTCCAGTAGAGGGTTTTCCAATAATGGGAAAATTATAGTTCTGATCTCAAATGACGTAGAAAAATCAATAAAAAAATTGATCCCATTTACCATCCTTTTAGTTCATGTTTTTGCCACTAGAGGTGCTTTGATTCTTATTTCTTTGCCCATTTTGATGCTAATTGCCAAAAAAATCTAATTTTTGATGCTTAAACTCCCCTTGCCGTTTCATATCTACATGCGCCTTTCCAACTTTTTGCAATCAGGAGACGCCGTCACATGACTTTTCCACTCTTGTTGCTCCATTATAGCCTCCCTTCGGCTTGTTGTTTTTTAATTCCATCTTTTTCAGTTACTATGAATTTAATAAAATCTGCTTTATAAACATGTAAAAAATGATTTTAATAATCGATTGTAGAAAATCTTGATTGTAGATTCTCGAAAGTAATCGATGGCTGTATTGATTGTGTTTTTTGCGATGACGATATTTTTCGATTGGTAAGTTTTCGAGATTCGCCCATCACTAGTGGATGGTACTGCACAACATTTCAAATTGTTGTTTCAAATTCAATTGCTTTTTCATTTGATGAATTTGTTAACATTTTACTCACTAAACTTTCAGTTTTATGTACGCATTATTTTAAATTCTTTCTTTAAAAGATGCAAAATCTGAAATTAATGCAGGCAATGCTATTATTGTGAAGCATTTTTTTAAAATTATTCACGCATTATTCAGGAAAAAATTAAGAATTTTCATTGGAAAAAGGAACAGACCCCAGGCCATCACTTCTTTACTTACACAAGAAGTAGTATGAGTGATAATATGTAACTTTTTTACTGTATGTGTATTAAGTGACTACTTCTTCCATGACACTATACAACATGTATGCATTTCTAAAAGGTTATTGTTAAGCATATAATTATACAAATTTCACAAATGAAATTCATAAAATAGTGCAAGGATGAATCACCAACGAAATATAAAAATTTTAAAAAGAAATGCAATCTTTACTATCATAGGATATTTTTGAGCATGGACATATTTCAATAATACAATACTTGAATCAAATACAAAACAAATAAGGTGTTGCTATCCAACGTACTAATTATTCACAAATAAAAAGAGCATATGAATAACATAAATCTCTACGTTTCGGTTTAATCTTTAAAACCTTCGTCAGGAGAAAAAAATTCTAAAATATACATAGACAAAAAACTCTTTGCATGCTACATTTTAAAATCAATTCAAAATACAAATCAGTCTACCGGAAACTTCTTAATTCCAAATAAACAGCTTAGTGGCGCCATATTTTATCCAAAGAAAACAACGATGAAAGAAGAGATGTAAAAAAATGGAAATTTTCAACTTTTCAGTTGAAAATTTCCATTTTTTACAGCCTTCTTTCATCGTTGTTTTCTTTGGATAAAAGATGGCGCCACTGAGCTGTTTATTTGGGATTAAGAAGTTTCCCTTAGACTGATTTGTATCCTGAAATCTGGCTTTCTATGTTGAAAAGTCGTTGAAAGTTTCCATTTTTTACAGCCCTTCTTTCATCGTTGTTTTCTTTGGATAAATGATGGCGCCACTGAGCTGTTTATTTGGGATTAAGAAGTTTCCGTTAGACTGATTTGTAGCCTGAAATCTGGCTTTCTATGTTGAAAAGTCGTTGAAAGTTTCCATTTTTTACAGCCCTTCTTTCATCGTTGTTTTCTTTGGATAAAAGATGGCGCCACTGAGCTGTTTATTTGGGATTAAGAAGTTTCCGTTAGACTGATTTGTATCCTGAAATCTGGCTTTCTATGTTGAAAAGTCGTTGAAAGTTTCCATTTTTTTACAGCCCTTCTTTCATCGTTGTTTTCTTTGGATAAAAGATGGCGCCACTGAGCTGTTTATTTCGGATTAAGAAGTTTCCGTTAGACTGATTTGTATCCTGAAATCTGGCTTTCTATGTTGAAAAGTCGTTGAAAGTTTCCATTTTTTTACAGCCCTTCTTTCATCGTTGTTTTCTTTGGATAAAAGATGGCGCCACTGAGCTGTTTATTTCGGATTAAGAAGTTTCCGTTAGACAGATTCGTATTTTGAATTGATTTTAAAATGTAGCATGTAAAGAGATTTTTGTCGATTTATATTTTAGAAAATTTTTCTCCTGACGAAGGTTTTAAAGATTAAACCGAAACATAGAGATTTATGTTATTCATATGTTTTTCTTTTTACATCTTTTTTATTTGTGAATAATTAGTACGTTGGATAGCAGCACCTTATTTGTTTTGTATCGATATTACAACGTAAAATCCTTAATTATTATTGAATCTAATATTTCAGGCCAATATTATTTTAGTAGCTTTTAGAAAGACATTTAATTTATTAAAAGCTTTATCTATTTTCTTCATTAGCAATTTTCATAATCGCCTTCTATTTCAGTGTCCTCATAATCATCATATGATACCTATTTTAAGATTACTACAATTTCGACAGATGTTAAACTTCCGCATAATGAAAAAGAAATACCGGCTTCCAGGAAATCCTCAAATATAACTTCAAAATTCAAATCTTTTTAATAATTTCTCATAATCAGAGTTTTCACGCAATTTAAAGGATAATGTATTGATTTAATCTTCAAAGTACAAGAATTATTTATTTTTTCAAGAAGTTTGAAATATTGAGATTTTGACCGTATTTAATTTTAATGTCATCAAGCTAATTACATAGTTTTGCATATATTTCTGAGTATTTCCACACCACATAGGTTTTATTCTTCAAATGCTTAAGAGAATTTTCCATGTCGTCGTGCAATACTAATTAACGCTAAAACGCCCGGAAATTTTACTCAAGTTTCATAAAAATATTTGCCACCAGAATTTTTATTTAAAATTATTTGACTGATTTATTTTACGTAAATCTGCGTGGTTTAAATTTAACTTATTTTATGAAAGAATTTCTGGTTCTAGTTGATATTTAATCATATTGTCGGAGTCGGATCGACTCCTTCCTGGCGTTCTATTGTTAAGTAATTCCTGTACCACTTTGTAACTGGAAAATTTGCTCTTTGACCATCCGATTTTCATTTTTGATCAGTGTTGCCAGTGAACTACTTCTTTTAATTCCGATTTCTTGATCGACACATCTTTTTTGAAATGGTAAAATTCCCTTTCGTTTCAACTTCATTACTGTGTCATTAAATAAGGGGAATTTTGTTATACACAAACGAGCAGTAGGCACTTCAGATAGGATGACGTTCGAGGCAATGATGTCAGGTTTATTGCCGCTTCGCGGCGATTAGGCGGTCTTAAGCCCCGATGCCAGGTACTAAACCTGTTAAGCTGAGTCAATCCGGCAGTTAGGGGCCTGGTCATCGATTAGAAATAAAGAAATGGGAATTTTACCATTTTAAAAGAGTGGTGCCAATCAAAAAATCGGAATTTAAAAAAAGTAGCCCACTGGCATCACTGTTTTTCGTGGCTAAATCAAATTTCCGTAACCAGAAGCGTGGCTCTCTGTTTCATTAAATAGAACGTATCTTACAAGGAGAAGTCCCGAGGTCGGTGACACAGAATGCATTTGTGCATTGATAGAGTATAGTCAATAGATAAATATATGACAATGATAAAGTGCAATATGGAGGAGGTCTTAAAAAAACAAGCCCGAAAATCACCCGATTTTGACGCTTTAGTACATAATTGGATAAATTACACATATTTCTGAGCGGCTGGATAGTACAGTTGGCCGAGCACCACACTTCTAAGTTTTCGCTCTCAAAATTCTGTGGGTTCGATTCCCCGTTAAGACTTTTTTTTTTTTTTTTTGCTATGAATTACGTCTTCTGAAATTCATTCCTCAATATTTGTAAATTTAACTTCTTCACTAGACATTTTTTTTTTCAAAAAAAAATTGATTTTAATTACGACACTAGTCTTATGAACTACGTCTAATCTCCGCAAAACTTTAAAAACAAAATGCCGCGCTCACTCGGTCTGCAGCAGACGGCTGTTAAATCTTTAACACAAACAAGAGTAAATATTCTAAACCCACCCTGTTTATTTTCAATAGTGTACATGTTTTGCTAAAAAACACCTGCAAATCTACGTAATTAATAAATATTAATGCCGATGAAAAGATTTTAATTGTCGAAAACAGTTATTCTAATTCTAAACATAAGATCCCGAGATAAAAAAAAATATTTTTTCAAAATTAAAAAAAGAAATAAAATCGAAAAGAATATAAAACTTTTAAATTGTTAGGTATTAGAAAAGGTGAAATTAAAATACCATATTTTAATTTAATGTAGCACATTTTAGTTGATCTCGCTTAGAAGAAGAGAGGCTTATTCGTATAAAAAACTGTGAATAAATGTCAATAAAAAAATTGTTTTCTGAGGAAATCAAATTATGTTTTTTAGTTTTCGTTAGATCTATAAAACTGTCATAAAATTGCAATCCCTCTGTAAATAAATAAGTATATATCTTGATAAGATGATTCTGTGCGCGCAGAATCATCTTTTTGTTTATATTTAGCTTAAATTTAAATAATTATATATGTTTTTTTTATCATGCTTCGAAAATAATAAACCATTATTTTGCATGCGGGAAAGAAAAAACAAGCCTTTTCGGTGTATCGAACCCACTTAGTTCCAAGACACCAAAATTACAAGCCTGGCGGTCTGCCAACTGCACCATCCAGCCGCTTAAAAGTGTGTGTAATTTATCCGATTATATACCCAAAGCGTCAAAATTGGGTGACTTTGGGTTTTTTTTAAGACTCCCATGCATATTGCCCTTTTTCCTTGTCATATATTTGTCTATGGACTATAAATGGACTTTATCAATGCACAAAGGTTCACCGCATTCTGTGTCCCCGTGTGTGTTCTGGGACCTCTCCTTGTTAGACAGTTTACAATTAGGCAACGGAGGTTTGTGCAGTTCTTGTGCACAACATCGACGTTCACATGAGGTTGGGAATAACATATTGATACTATTTGTTTGGTTGAAAGGAGCTTGTTAAACCTTAACTGTTGTCGGTATTATAGACCGTTTGCATAAAAGAACAAAATAAATTAATACAGTTATGTAACTGACAGGTAACACATGTAGAATGTAACTGGGTGTTCACTTTAGGAGTTTAGAAAATTTAGTAATTGATCAATATCCACTTTAAGGCGTTTAATCCTTTGAGCTCTGATGGTTGAATTTCTTCCCATTTAATTTTAATTCCCAAGTGTCACAATGGCACCGGAATATTCGACCAAATTTATTTGAAAAGAGTTTAATGCATTTTTTCATGTATATTTTAAACCAAATTTTTTGTTTTCAAAATATTGGTGCCAATGTGACTTTTTGGAATTTTGAAGAAATTCACCTGCCAGAGCTCAAAGAGTTAAGAGACCATTAAAATGTCTTGCGTGGTCTCACAGACCGTTCAGAGCAGTTAAAGATTAATGTTGCTTCTCTTCCCACTTTTAGTACATTGGTATAATCAATCGTATTTCCCATCCTCGCGTAACTTGATGTTTGACAACTGCTGATACAAGTAAAAGTGTCATGCGTAAAAATGTCATGTCCACCTCGTTCTAACTGGTTTAAGCCACTGATTCCCAAACGTTATTGTTATGTGACCCACATTAAAGCTTTTCGCGATCCACCCAATATGCACTAGATATATAGAGCCTTTTGTACAATCTGTTCTAAATAAAATATGGACTGAACCATGCACACGAGAACAGTAACAGATAATGCAAATGTGTAAGGTGAATAATCAAAACCGGTTTTATAACGAAAGGAAAGTGCATTTATTAAAGAAAATATTATAAAAAATACAGTTTGAATTTCAATGCAATATAACTTAAATTTAATGTTGCTATAAGATGGTCTGATACAATAAGATTCAAAAGAACTTCTTAAAAACACCAGAAATATATGTTATTGTTTTGTACGAACGACAAAGTCTGTACAGGGATTGAAACCTTTTTTTTTTTTAACCCAAAAGCCACTCTCAACATTAAGTTTATTAACAATTTATTTTCTCAAAGTTTTTTTCTTATTTATTTTCAGGGTATTTATGTTGTAATATGTGTTTTCGTTATATTTTAGAAGCAGATAAATTGAATTATATATTTTTGAAAACCGCGCTGAATTTTCCTCGACACACTAAACATCACTCTTAGTTTAGAAATTGTTGAACTAAGGTAGTATCTTAAAATATATAATGTGAACATTAAAAAGATCCACAATCTTATTTAAAAGGCGACTAAAGTAATGAAAAAGATGTTACAAGTTTAAAATAGATATTTTATTTAAAACTTCTTAGTACTTTCAAGCCTTCCAAGCTCATCATCAGAGAATATCTTAATAACTAAATTTTGTTTATTTATACAAATACGTCACTTAGTTTTGAAAATGAGGGAGCCAATAATTACTAGAGTTGAAAGTAGAAGTGGCAGTAGCAGTTTTTTGGATTGAATTTAATTAGAGGCAATATATATTTTATCAATATTAATTGCAGTTCTATTTTATGACATCACTCTGTTTCTCATTTATCATCGTATTTTAAGCTTATAACATCTTTTCACTACTTTAGTCGCCTTTTAAGTAAGATTGTGGATTTCGGTAGATTCGGAAATAGAGGGGGGGGGGGGGACATATTTTTGCATTTCATTTTCGACGATATCCCTGAAAATATAATACCTAAAATTAAAAGAAATGTATTTTCGAGTTCAACGTTACGAAAGCTTTCACCCGAAACCCACACGATATACAAACAAAAGTTTTTTTTTTTTTTTCCAAATAACTTAATTAGCCCCTCGTCATTTTTCCTAAATATATTTATGAATGGTTAATTAACCATTCATAAATATATTTAGGCAAAATTACTTTATTGAATGAATATTTGTAAATGTTTAATAATCTATAAATATGTGGGCCAATAGCCTTTATTACTTGAGCCCATTTGAACTTTCCACGTTCAATAGTTTACGAGTAAAATAACTGTGACAGATAGACACAGGAGTAATCTTATAATGATTCCGTTTTTACTCTTTAAGCATGGAACCCAAAAAATGAGTTAAAAATGTCATGTCATCGGACAATCAGTGGAAATAAATTGCATTTTCTTATTAAAAAAATTAACTTGAAGGTCCAGATGGCTACAAATCCAAATGGCATGAGTTGAGAAAGAACCTAACGAATTGAGTCAGCAACTCAGCGGAGGTTCTATAATGGTTTGGGTAGCACTTTCTGCGTGATGATGTATTTCGTGATTTACAGCAAATTTCGGGACCTATGAACTCTGAAAAATATCAAACACTTTTCTGCATAACCTTCTCATACCATGTGGGCCTTTATTAGGCTCTACTGATCGGATATTTCAGTAAGATAACAATTCTTACCATGCACATAAATAAACAAAAAGTTTTAAAAAGAAATGTTGAATTTTTGCCAAGGCCATTCCCGTTCCAGTTTTAAACGCTTAAATAACATTTGGGATATTTTAAATCGCAGAGTTTATGTAGTAATAAACAGTTTTCTTCTCGGAACGAACTAGAATTTTTCATTGTAAGATAATGGAATAATTTGTCTGAAACAGAACATAGAAGCCTGACACGTCACTGAAAGACATAGCGTTTGAAATTATAAAAAAAAAAAAAAAAAAAAAAAAAAAAAAAAAAAAAAAAAAAATCTAGGACTGATATCGTATCGATTTTCATACATTTTTGTTTTTGGACGAGTAGTTTTATAGTTTCTTAACAGTGTACTTTTTATATAATTCTGATATTTAAATTAATTTAATCATTTATCCCATTATAGAAATTTATTGAAACCTAATTATAGTAGTTGTGGTTTAACATCACATTCATTTTATATGTTTAAAATTGGAACTCTTATTTATTTCATAATTTTCGAAATTAAAATGGTCTCATAATTTCTTAACAGACTGTAACTTTTAGAACTAAAGAACGCATTTTCGTAACTACGTGAGTATATGAAACGAGTGATTTCATAATCATACCATTTGTTTCGCTTTTGTTGAATTTTCTTTCTTGTTAAAATACCTTTATGAAAATATCACTAACTATTCTTCTATTATATATCTTAGACATTAGATATAAACATAGAAATTTAATTATCAATTTTCAATTATGATATTAATTGTTATATCATATTAATTGTCTAGCCCTAACATTTTTGTTCAACGCGATCAATAACGAGCATATTAAAGTTTTGTAATTATGTGTATTGCATAAGAGCTGCTGTCTGCTAAAAATAAATAATTCCCCACAAAAATTATGCAGCTTGTTAAAGTTTACAAACCAGACGCAATTTTCTCATAGAACCTTTTAACCCTTTTAAAAGTATTTAGAATATCATGAACTCTTAAAACTCATATTTTCTCTAAAACTTTTCGAAATGGCTCGTTCGTATAGCATTTCATTATTGAAATTACCATCCAATTTATGAAGCATTTCATTTAATGTAAATTGCGCAATTTTAATACAAAATTGAATACCACTTTAAATATTTTCCGTTTCTAAAGATTAAAAAATAATTTCAAGTGAAACTCAAACATCAGTGATCATGGTAATATTGGAATATAATCCTTTTACGGAGAATTTTCGAAATCTTCCAACTTAATATAAACAGAAACTTTAGGAAATGTGTTGATTTTCAGATTTCCAATTTAGATAAACTTCATTTTACACCTTTTAAAAAAATCTAGTGCTTTCAGAATTGGAAAGTTTCTGAATAAAAAACTTTCCAATAATACAAGAAATAAGTAAAAGAAACATGGAATAAACCTGGGCGAGTTGACATAGTTTGGGAGAAGCTTTTATTTCTTATTTCGTTCAGATATCACAATACAGAATTTGAGTGCATACTTTTGAATTTTAGGAATCTGTGTAGAAAGTACGTAGTACGAAATAAAAGGTAAACTGATAATAAAATTCAAGCGCAGAGACAGAAGTTTGAATTTTTTTTTTTTTTTTAAAACAATTAAACAGTGGTATTTAATTCTAAATCTCCAATCAGCAAAGTGGTAGTGAAAAATATTTTGATTTTTATACACTTTTATGTCAAACCATGCATATTTAACCCTTTTTAAGAAGATGTTGTTCATGAAAATTTAGTGTTTTTGTGTTACCTTCTATTTTTAAGCATTTCATTTAATATAAATTACGCATTTTTAATACAAAACTGAATGTCACTTTAAATAGTTTCAATTTCTAAAGATTAAAAAGTAATTTCAAGTGAAACTAAAACATCAGTGATCATGAGAATATTGGGAGGATTTTCAGATTTCCTATTCAGACAAACTTCTTCACACCTTTGAAAAAATCGTGTACTTTGGAAGCTCTTTCAGAATTAGAAAATGTTTGAATAAAAAAACTTTGTAATAACAAAAGAAATAAGTAGAAGAAACATGAAATAATCCTGGGCGAGTTGACATTGTTTGGGAGATGCTTTCATTTCTTATTTTCTTCCAATATCACGATACTGAGATTGAATAAAAGCATATGGACCGAGAGCCGGCAGCACAGACCATGTTCGTACGGGTACCGTTATTTCTCCACTAAAACTACCAGTATATTTTTATAGAAAAAGAAATCTAGGTTAAACGCGCAAAATTTTGCCTTATTTTAAGAAGAGATTTTCTATAAGATAATACTGGTGCCAAAAAATTTTCAGGTCTGCAAAATTCAAGGAGGCGTATGAACCATGAGACAACCACCTCATCGAGTTGGAGGCTGAAATTCCAGAATTAGCTAAAACTCGATTCCCATATTAAAACGCAATCGGTCTGCCAAGTCATATCTTGGTGGAAAACACCTAAAAACCCGGTTTTACCGGTTGACTCGGAGGTTTACCATTGTGTTTTCTTGCTCCCAGTCGACCATGTTTTCATGCCTTTGGATGCAGGAAAACACAATGGTAAACCGACGAGTCGACCGCTAAAATCGGGTTTTTAGGTGTTTTCCACCAAGATATGACTTGGCAGACCGATTGCGTTTTAATATGGGAATCGAATTTTAGCTAATTCTGGAATTTCAGCCTCCAACTCGATGAGGTAGTTGTCTGTGCTGCCGGCTCCCGGTCTAGATTTGAAATTTAGGAATTTGTGCAGAAAGTGCAAATGAAAAATAAACTGCTAATGAAATTCAAAGGCAGTTATAGAAGTTTAATTTTTGTAGAAAATATGTTTTAACAATTAAACAGTGATATTTAATTCTATATCTCTAATTGGCTGAGTAGTAGGGGAAAATATTTTAGTTTAACTTTTTCAAAAAAAAAAAAAAAATATATATATATATATATATATATATATATACTAGATGGAACCCATCAAAACTTGACGGCAAACAATTTGATAGCACTAAAGAAAAAAAGTTTACTTACGGCAAAGGCTGGGCGATGTCTAGAATTAAATATCATGATAAATCGGCATCTGTATATCATGATATTCCGATATATCGATTTAGGAAAGTGCCCCCTCACAGGCCTTTGCAACGATATGTCACATGAGGTGTGACGGCAAAATTTAGAAAAAGGCCCTCCTGCGGGGGGAAAGCTAGTGGGGAGTGGGACACTGAAGGTGCATAACATGAATAATTCCGCAACATTTTGAGGAAATTTGCATTTATTCTGCGATCCTTTGACAAAATCAGTGTTTTTCTGCGACCATTTGACAAAAATCGCACTTTTTCTGCAGTCCTTTGAATGAAATTCACGTTTACTCTGCGATCCTTTGATGAAATCACGTTTTTTTTTTTTTTTCAATCCTATGAAGAAATTTGTGTTTTATTCCATAATCTTTCGACGAAATTTGCATATTTTCCACGATATTTGACAAAATTCATATTTTACACGATGAAATCAGAAAATAAAAATGACTGTCACTGTTGCACTCAGTTCCATGTACACCCAAGAGGTCGAGTGCCCGTACTCGCTATACCCTTTTAATTTTTCAGCAGGCATGCTCGTGTAAAGTTGACGGTTTTTCAAAAAATTTCCTGCTACGAACGGTTTTAAAATTTATTTTTTACTATTGATGTTTGTGCATAGATTTAAATGACAACATTATCACAAATTATTTGAAAACAGGTTTAAAATTTTGGGTAAAAAAAACTTTTTTCCTGGAAAAATTGGAAAACAGGAATATGCTACCAAAAAATATAAAAAAATATTATAAAAATTGTAGTGTGAGTGTCATAGTTTTTACGAAAGTTTTTCTTGCTTGATTACTTTTTGTAATTATGATGTATTCCACAAAGAATATAGGAAATATAAGAACGTTTAAAGTAATACCGAGTTGCATAAAGTTAACTTAACCATCGTCACAAATTGATATTACTAAAATTTTGGGTATTTTTTCGTTAGCACACCAGTCAAAAATGACTTTCCCATTAGTGCACCACCGACCCCCCCCCCCCAAAAAAAAAAAAAAACAAACAAACAAACAAACAATAAGCTGTATGTATGAAAATTCATGCATCAATCTATAAACTACACTAAATATGTAAATGTTACAGTTGCTAATGCATGTATGAGCACTGCACGCCCATGAAAACAACAAAAAAACATTACTGTATGCAGAAGACTCTAAAATGTAGGAAATTATGTAAAATTGTGTGCTGTGCTAACTTAAAAGTACCGAACTTAAGGGGGGTTCTCAAACATTTCCATCCCTACTTTTTATTTTCTAAAAGATTAGATTTTATAAAAAAAACGCTAATATTCAAGCATGCCTACTGAAAAGAAAAACTACAAAAAAAGGAAAAATGCTGAAAAAGGCGGTTTCCCCCCATGAGATGCCAAGAAATCCAAAATTTGAATACCATTATATTTCAGAAAATTAATATTTGCCTTAATTTTACATTTAAATGTTTGAATATATAAAGAAAATGTTATTGAACTGAAATGGTGGTATTCAAAACACATAAATCCTTGGTATCTATGTACCATGAGGCATATTTCCTAAATCAGCAAAAAAATTGGAAAAAAAAATGAAAAAGAAAAAAAACACTAAAAAAAAAACCACATACACAATACATATATACTCAGATATTTGTGTCCATTTCGATGTTATTAAAAAAGATTTGTTGGGAACATTAAAATTTTTGTCACACATATTTACAAACAGACTATGCAAAAAAGCAAGACATGCATGAATGAAAATGGATTACTAAAATTACCTTATTGTAGACAACATTGAATCTCTTAAAACCCTTCGACCTATTTGAACCTTTGAATTGAGTATACACAAACATGCATCAGGCCAGTGCACTAATGCATGTACTAAAATAATTTTCTTATATACTACGCAATTTTATTTTTAACCCTTCTTTAAATGAAAGTAAGTGAAATGGATCAGGCAAACTGCACTACATGCATAGAACAAACAAAAATTTATTATTGCACAACATAGGCTCCCAAATTTGTTGCACATTTCTATAATTAAAGCATAGGCAGACACACATAAGGCTAAACGCACTGGACGCATGAATGCAAATACTAAGATTATCCCCTTATAAATAACATTAAAAACTTGGTACCTAGTCACCTTATTTGTACATTTAGAGCATTTTTCCATTTTATTGACATGAACCAATGAATCATATAGGTTTTTCATTATCCAGCATATTTATTATTGTACAATATAAGCCCCAAATTTGTTGAGCATTTCTATAATTAAAGCATAGGCAGACATGCGCAAGGCTAAACGCACTGGACGCATGAATGCAAATACTAAGATTATCACCTTATAAATAACATTAAAAACTTGGTACCTTGTCACCTTATTTGTACATTTAGAGCATTTTTCCATTTTATCGACATGAACCGATGAATCATATAGGTTTTTCATTATCCAGCATATTTATTATTGTACAATATAAGCCCAGACAAACTGCACTGATGCATACTAAAATTTATTATTGCATTACTCAGTAACCCTAAAATTTGTTTACTTATTTCTACAAACTGAAATTCCGACAGACATACATCAAGCAAAACATTCTACATGCATGAATGCCAGGTTCCCTTTAGTTGTTTATTATAGGACCTCTTTATATACTACATTCAGTGTTCTATTGCCTTTTGGTAGTATTTGAACCTTTAAGTTCTCAAATGAACGCACCCGAGACATAGCTACATATAACTGACCATGGCTAAAAACAGGCTGGGGTAAATAAATACCAACACAATCTAAAGTTTGTCCCTGTGCTTTGTTGATAGTCATACAAAAAGCCAGACGTATGGGAAATTGGCGTCTTTTAAAAGAGAAAGGGAGTGATGTGTCTGATGGTGATAGGTCGATTCTATTAATCAAAGCTCTTTGCCCTTTTCTTTCGCCAGTGATAATTTCTAAATCTAAACAATTGTCATACATATTCCTCACAATTAGTCTTGTCCCATTTAAAAGACCCTGGGTAGCATTTAGGTTTCTTAACAGCATTACAATTGCACCGACTTTTAATGTGAGATTATGTGGAGGCAAACCACTTAACTCTAAACTGTTTAGAAATTCTGCAGGAAATTGAAGAATTTGGCTTTCATCATCAGTTATGAGATTATTTACGCTAGCGTATGTTCTCTGTGTGCCAGGTATAAGATGTAGAACTTTAGAATTTATTTCATTACAATGCTCATTTTTGGGGGCAAGAATAGCAAATTTAGAAAAATTAACAACATGATCTGGTGAAGCAAAATGTTTGCCAAAAATTTCAGATACGATATCTTCTTTTGCAATAATTTCTAAAGGTAAATCAATAACAGAAGA
This sequence comes from Maratus speciosus, assembly GCA_963932465.1. Classification (NCBI taxonomy): domain Eukaryota; kingdom Metazoa; phylum Arthropoda; class Arachnida; order Araneae; family Salticidae; genus Maratus; species Maratus speciosus. Next base: position 4,838,138 of record OZ010787.1, read on the forward strand.
ACCATATGATGGTTCATCATTGACTGATGGATAACTTCCATTAAGCAAAAACTTTGAAAACTCCAATTCGTCTGACCTAGCTCGCATGTTTTTAAATAACCGAAAAACCTTGAAATATGGCCAAAGAGGTGAAAATTTGATGCAATTTTGAGTTATTGTTTGTCGTGAGGCATGTGGAACTACTGGCAATACCTGTCTAAAATCCGCTCCAAGAACGATTATCTTCCCACCAAAAATAATATTATTGGTCATTATATCTTGCAGAAGTCTATTAACAATCATTAATGCATAAACATTTGCCATAGGTGTTTCATCCCAAACTATCAGTCTTGCTGACTTAATATCAGAAGCAGCTTTGCTATTAATTTTTAAAGACGATACTGAAGTTTCATACAGAATCAAAGGTAACTTAAACTTACTATGTACTGTGCGACCATTTGGTAAGAGCATAGCAGCAATGCCAGTCCATGCAACAGAGATAATTTCTATACCTAAATCGAAGCATTTTTGTATAAGACACTGGTATACAAATGTCTTCCCAGTACCACCTGGACCATCTATGAAATATGCATTGCTTTTATTTGTATTATTCGCTTGGATTACTTTACTGATTTCGTTAATGATTAAAAGTTGTTCATCATTAACTTGCTGAATCATTAAATTATAGTCAAGATTTGGATTTTTAGAGAAATTGATGTTGTGATCAGTTATTAAGAAATCATTAATAACTGGCAAGTTGAAAGTTGAAAGAGAAAAACCATGTAATTTAAGTGTTTCATTAATATCCCTGAGACTAAAATGATAAGCTTTATTCGGCTCATGAAGCTGCAAATAATCTTCACTAAGATAATCTTTAAAAGTTTCCCATAATTGAGTAGCGTTTGATGGTTGTTGAAAAATGGCAATGAAAGAAAATAACTGCCTTAATTGAAATGGCATTTGAAGAACTGATGCTTCATGCAAACAACGCAGCCACTCAGTATCATCCTGAAGTAATCCACTTTGCATAGCTGCTTCTTTGAAAGAAGAAAAAACAACATCATGAACTGTTCTTATATCTTCATGACTTGTAGCCCCAACTACATGAAGCAACAGTAACCTAAGATGATAACGCTCGGATTCAGAGGGAGAAACATTATACATTCTGCCAATTACTCTACGAAAGTTAGAGCGTTTTTTCCAAATACACTTAGTTTTATCCCAAGTATAATGAAGAGGTGTTTCTGGATAAATAAAAGGGCTTTTTGTTTCTGGATCCTTATTTAAATTAAACCATGCAATAAGTTGTGTGCTTCTTAATTCTGATCTAAGTAAAGCTTCCGCGGCTTTATCATCCTGAAAATATATTTGTTGCTCTTCTGGCAAATGCACAGGCAAGCGAATGATTGTGTGAGATTGTTCATGCATTGGATAAGAAAAAATTCTGTATGCACCTTCACATGGACTGACATATCGAGTATTTAGGAAAGCAGTAACTTCATCATGATGAAGCACACCACCATCAGCAGTTACCTGCACATTGGCGCAGTCATGACCTTTGTAAACATATTTATGTATATATTTTATACTGTGAACACTCGCGCAAATTTCGACATTAATATGGGCTTGAAAATAAAGTAAGAGAAAGGGATTGTAAGGAACTATGTAACGGTTGTCAACCTCAATATTTTTACCTTTAATATGTTTAGAAATAGTCCTGTTATTATTTCTCCTTTTATAAAGGGGATAACCATTAACATTTTCCTTAGTTTCCTGAACAAATTCTTTTGGAAATTCTTTCTTACATTTACCATCAGTCATGCAAATTGAGTTTGGATTAAGACTACCGCAAGGACCGTGTACCATGTGGCATTTAACTAAGTTATGTAAGACTGTATCATTAGGGTCGGGAATTTCTGCAGAAATAACTTTATCTATGTCTGCGATTTCTCTAAATTTACAATTATCTTGAAGAGATAATAATAAATGCACATGGGGCAAACCTCTCTTTTGAAATTCAACCGTATATAAGTATGTTTGTACTTCGCCAAATATTTTTCTTTCTTTTATCAAATGTAAAAGTTCTTTAATTTTTGAATGAAAAACACGAACTGTAACATCTGGTCTGTTATTAGCAGTTTCAAAAGGATGTATGCTGTTAGTTATTTCTGGCCATAAAGGGTTACATGTAAACGTTAAGAAAAGGTCTGGCTTGCCAAATTTTCTTACCATTGCCATGGCATCCTGATAGTTTTGAATCATGTTTCGAGGACTACCAGTAAAAGAAGAAGGTAAAATAACAATCCGCCCCGCCCGTAAGTTTTCTTTATCAGCACGTGCAAACAGAGCATCTGCAAGGCCAGCGTATGTGTCTACTCTCAATTTTGCCTGTTGACTACGGATAAATTTTAATCTGTCACCTTCGATGCGACAGTAATAATCAACTATCAATTGCTGAGTTAATTTCCCAGCATTAATTAACGGATTGAAATTTCCCTTAGGAGGACATCCTCGAACCATAAGTCTATAAGAAACATATTCTCTCATGGAAATATTTTCACGAACATTAGTTTTCCTCTCTCCCCCCGCTGACATTGAAATATGCCAACCTGGTTCACCGCAAGGCCAAATCAGTACATATGACATCGGATCACAATGCATACTATCAAAATCTAGAGTTTTCAGTCCACCATCTTTAGAATAAACATTTATGTACCTATGAGATGGTGGAGCACCATCATTAGATTCAAAAACCGCTGCAACCTCTGAGCATGTTGGTTCGTTGTAACGGCGAGGATCTGATAGCGGTGCATGATAAAAGCGCATAACAAAATCAACTGGCACTCTGTTTTGTTTTAAAGCTAGCTCGTGTTCCTCAGATATTTTTTGATGCATCGTTTTATAGCACTTAACGTATGGATTACATTTAATTAAATTAAGATTTATTATATTAAGAATGTCCTCTCTAATAGAACTATTCTCAGCCTTTTCTAACCTAATTTCGTTTGCTTCAGAAAAGTCTAAAATGTACAATTGACCATAAGAAGCATGGGTCGAATTATCTGGATACAAAGGGGAAATTTTGTGGTGTACTGAACCTAGAATTTTGAAACAATAAGGACCGTAACCAGGAGGTAACTTTATATTGGCACCGAATGACACGAAGGATAAAGCATTATTATATTGCCTAATATTTTGCCTAAAGTTTTTCGACATGTCATTATTTCCAGTGAATAGATCTCTTATGTCATCAATAATTTGAAATTCGGGCAGTTTGAACTTTTTGTTAGAACAACACAAATTAAATAAGGCATTTGAATTCTTTTCTGATGAAAAATACAACGCATTACAATAAGCACATGTGTTGTCTAAATTACCTAAGTTGGACGGAGATAAATTTGAAATGTTGTCGGAAACGGCACACCTATACTGAATTTTATATGGCTTTAAAACTGACTCTACCTTTTTTCTATTAGCATAATACTTTTTATTTTGCTCCTTCCGTTTCTGTTTTTTGGAAGGAGATGATTCAACCTTTTTTTGCTCTGCATAATACTTTTTATTTCTCTCTTGCAGTTTTCGTTTTTTGGAGGGAGATGAATTTTTTTCCTGCCGAATTTGTTCTTTGACCTTTTTGAGCAATACCGTATAGTGACCATCATGTCCATTTCCATCATACAATAAATTAACTTCTATTTTGCCTCGAGCATTTACATCCAAATTTGTGACGTTATTGTTTTGTGCATTGATAATTGTGACAAAAATATTAAAAATTGCGGTTGCGGCATTTAATTCTAAGTGTCCACCATGCGTACTGTTTCTTGACATAATATTCATGTAATCGTTTACCTGAGTAATAGGAACACCGTAAGAAAGATCACCAACAATAAACGGATGATGGACCGACTACATGTTTTACAATGGCGTGGCGTACGCGCGGGTGATGATCTTCTGTATCATACAGGAACACAGACAGCGCCCTAAATAAGCAATTTCCGTCCGGCTCAATTTCGCGAAGATTGTAGGATGCTAGATCCATAACTAAACTAAATAAGCCTAGGACTCGCTATGAAAATTAAACAGCAGAGCAAAATAATAGAGATCGAAATGGACACAGCAAAATAAAATAAATAATAACAAATAAACTTACTATTTCAAAGCAGCACCTTACAGTAAATAATATTAGAGATAGCAACGTGCGTGCTACTATATTAACGACTACAGCATGGGAGAATAAATTATGCATTGCCTAAGATCCTAAGAATAAATCTGTATCTAGGCAGGAAGTCTTGTGCACACACTGAACTCCCATTGGACCACAGTGTCCGCGCATGCGCTGTTTACCCTGATGACGATGATACACGGAGTAAAAGTTGCGATGATGTGATCATGTTTCTCTGTCTACGGTGAATCGTTCACTTCAGTGAAAGAGATCGGACAGCCCGGAAGAGATTTTGGACGCATGCGCAGATATTCATTTTTGATGCACTGAACTGACAAAAATAGCCTTTTCTTTTAATATATATGATATCTATATAATCCTAATGAAACGGATATATGAAATGACTGAAATGTAACGAATTTATGAAACGATACTTTAAAACGACTGATTAAACAACTGATTATGTTTCACGGCGATTTCTCCTAAAATATGGAATACTTTGCGATGAAATTAACACCAAAAATCCGTATTGATACAGAGATCTCAAAACTGGTATTAGAATTTTTAAATTCGAATTAATTTTCGGAATATTAATTTTTCTTTCATTTTAAATAGTTTTTTCTAATGATGGCATCTCAAATTTTAATCATAGCTCATATTTTTTTTCATATTTCAGAAAAGGTTATTATTTTAAACTAATTTGGCGACCAGTTTGGCCTACCTTAAATGTATGCTAAGAAATGTATCATATTACTTTTATTCATAATTCAATTTACTTGAACAATCTTTCGCCAAATCGAAAGATTCTGCTAGGGAAATCAAGAACTCGGTATTTTTATGTTAGCGAGACGCAGGTGATAAATCGCCAAACATTTTTCCCGTCGCATTTTTTTTTATATTTCATTAATTTCATTTAAAATATAATCCTTTCGTTCATTTTATTTAAAATACAAAACTTTGAAACATTTAAAATTGATGGCTTTCATTTCTTTCTTTTTTTTAAACAAAACGAAAAGAAAAATATTAGGCAAAGATGTAATATACGCACCGGTGTACCTAATTGGCGCCAAAATGGCATTATTTTGATTGACATTGTAACCAGGCTATTGTTGTTTATTTAATCATAAATATTTATTTACTTTTATTTCTTTTTTTAAATTATATAAATTATTTTATTCTACAGTTATCAATTACTTTTTTTTTGTTATTTCCTTTTGAAAATAATAAAAAATAATTAAAAAATGCGGTACTACTTAGTTATTCCATCGACCAATTTCGCCAAATAATATAAATCGCCAAACCACTCGCCAAATTATAAAAATTGGCATTAATTTTTATTTTAAATAACGAAAGAACAAATAAATTAGTATAACATTAATAAATATACAAATAAAACGTCGAAATAAACATCCCTTGACGTAAACACGTGTAACTTCCTTAAAGTCAAGTGAATATGACATTTACGATCAACCATGATTGGCATTTAATCTTATAGTTTGGCGATAGATTTTTGGTCGACGGGATAACTAAGTAGTACCAAAAATACATATGTAACTGGTATTCGAAAACTAAGTTTTCGCCAAATTTTCGTTAAAAAAAAAATCACGCCAAACCAGCGGTGCGTATATGACATCTGGCCAAATATTAAATAATGCAACAAGCCATGACATTTAATTTCACCTTCAAATCAATGTTTTAATTTACCACTCGAAAAATAAGAAAAATGCTAACTGGCGAGTTGAAAAAAAGCTATTGGCAAGATTTGCACCCGGCTAGCGTAACAGTACCAAGAATTCTTTGCGACCATGGCAACTTTTAAGTAGTTTTATTCGAAAAAATGTTTTTGATTTTTTAATCAAAATGGAAAACTTTCGGCTTTTTTAATCAAAATGGAAAACTTTCGGCACAGATGTCATATACGGATCAATATTGGTGCTATTTTTTTCTGGCGCCAATGTCATATACGCAACGGGTACTTAACTGGCGCCAAAGTATCGTTATTTTGCTTGATATGGTAAGCCGGATGATGTTGTTTATGCTGTTGGTGCTTTCCCCAATTAGCGTCGGAAAAAAAAATCGCGCCAATATGACATCTGTGCCAAATTTTCATATGAAAGGCGGAGGGATCAGACCGTATTTGTTTATGGCAGTTGATGACTTGAACTAATATAATATACATGAAATGATGGCGATAAAATAATATTTGGCGACTTATCACCTGTGCCTGGCTAACATTAAAGTACCGAAATGGTACCTAGAGTATAAAAAGCGAAGTGGTCTGCCCGGAACTGTTGATGATAGTCACATGCCTTAGGCTATTGTTATAGAGATTGTTTTAAAATACCGAGAGACAAAGACTCTGTATACTTAATTCATTTTACTTTAGCTTCTTTTCAAATGTTTAAATGATCCTCTTTAAACAAAAACGAAAACAACCATTGGATGTCTTAACAGCAACTTATTCGGCCTTAAATTTTTGTAATCAAAGGGAATTGAATGGAAACCCATTTACAGGGAGATCTAACACAGCTTTTTTCAATATAATTCAAACTTCTCTAATATTTTTAAAACCCATCAGATTAGCGTGATTTTAGATTCTGCGGTGTCTGAACGGGGGTTGGCGAGCGTAGCTTGCAGGGGATAGAGCCCCTAATATATATATATATATATATATATATATTATGCATTTTATAACCACGCATAGTTAACCCTATTTAAGAAGATGTTGTTCATGAACAAAATTGTGATTTATATCTTCTGAACTTTATTTGTTTATAGAATCTTTTACAAAACTAACAGTTTGCATTTATATAACACGCCTTTAACTTTTAAAATTTAATCCATTATTAAAAGTTTATTAGATAAATACACTATAAACCTGAAAATACCGGTACCAAATTTTCTTCTCTGCCCATACGTTTCAGTTCTTTGTTCATATTTTTTTCACATGGTTTTGAAAAATAAATAACACCGATTACAATCCATTCAAGCTAAATAATAAGAAACAGTTTAATATAAAATTGAATGTTTAATGAAAATTCAACAAGGATTTGCTGTCACAAAAAAATAAATTTTTAAAAAGTCACGCTAACAACCACATTCCATGACCTTCAACATTTGTATATGTAGTTACAGATCATTCAAAAAATTAAATATTCTTTTCTCTCTTATTTACGAAAGGTGAAATCTGTTGCTCTAGTGGTGCCACCAATCTATAGTCCTCTATTAATCTATAAAATTTAAAGCGAATCGCTGATCCCATCATCCTAATTTTATTTCACATACAAAGAAAACATAATCGTTTTCGTTGATTTTCTTACAATTAATGTATTTAAGACTTTGTGTAAGATAAAACGTGATAAATTCAAAATTATCTATTTTCACATTGCGTGAAGCGTCATAAAGTATAATTATTTACCTGTCTGAATAAATATTCTGTCTTTCCTCACAAACATATATAATACACTGAAGATGCTTGTTAATTTTTGGAATACTTTTACTGAGTGTTATCAAAATTGCATTAAAATATGGAGCTTCGACACAAACTATAAATATTTAGGGTTACTCTGTTACTATATTTCTAATGTTCAAGATCTGTCATGAGTTAAAAATTCAATATCATCTAGTATTTTTAATATTGTTAATCTTTAGGCTATTACAAATAAAATAAAAAATCAAGTTAAAAAATTAATTCTATGAAAGCTTATGACCGGTACTTAGCATCAGCGTTATTACAATTTACTTCAGCTGGCGTTAAAGGATTTGTTACAAAAAAAAAATTACAGACCGCTCAGTTGTTGCAACCTCATTTGAAGTATTGAGTCGCTTACAGAGGTAATTAATTAATTTATATAGGAAGTAATTGATGTAAATACCTTTCTCCAAAATATATGATTGATATTGAAGAGCAATATTGTTTTTAAAATATGCATGTTCAGTTGAACTTTATCTAAGCAGCAAAAAATGCAACTATTGAAAATGGAAAGGTTTTGTATTTCTGAGAATTATAATGCCATATAACTATTTAAGACTAAGTGAAATAATTCTGATAGATTCCAATTATTCAGCGCACGTTATCATATTCATTTTACACAATACCACTTGCTGTGATTTCGGACTATTTTACTATCGATCAATTATTACATACTGATGTAAGTAATGAGTTTGTGATTATATGCTATTGGGTTGTCCGGGAAATTCGTGCCAATTTTGAAGTAACATTGAAATGCGCAAGATTTACATTTTAGTATACATTTATTAAATTATACAGGGTGTATCTGAAATGCTTCAACAAACTTAGGGGGATGATGGTACTCATCAAGACGAACAAAAAATGCAATGGAACATGAGGTCGCAAACCACTTATTGAGTCACAAATACAGGGTGTTTCACCCTATCTGAAGTCGGATTGTCGGTAATAATTTTGCGAAAAATTAAAATATTGCCATAAAAATGTAACGATATGTACCTTATTTTGTACGAAATGTGATAACATCACAAGAAAAGTGGTGGAAGATTCCATTATACGCGCTAGCAGTATGCATTGGACGCTCCCCATTTTAAATTGTGATTATCCGTTCATACGGTATGTGAGTACCCTGTTTTTCCTGAACTTTTTGTGATGTTATCACGTTTCATACGAAATAAGGTACATATCGTTACATTTTTATAGCAATATTTTAATTTTTCGCAAAATTATTACCGACAAGCCAACTTCAGTTAGTGTGAAACACCCTGTATTTGTGACTTAATAAGTGGTTTGCGACCCCATGTTCCTTTGCATTTTTGTTTCTTCTTGTTGAGCACTATCATTTTCCTAAGTTTGTTGAAACATTTCAGATACACCCTATATAAGTGCCATTCTGTTCTACAACCTTCTTCCATCTGTCCAAAAATCTCATATTGTCTTCTTTCCAAAACATTTGTGATTTGATGGTAAAATGCTTATCCATGTGCTTTTTTATGTCATTCAAAGAGTCAAATTTTGGCTAAGAGTAGTAATTTGGCAGAGCAAAGTCTGAAGAGTAGGGAGGGAGGGTCAGAATGTCTCAAATGAATGCAAGGAGTTTGTTTCTGACAGTCAAAGTTTGTCCCAAAAGTTTGTTTCGCAACTCACATGATATTTTTAAATTCATCTCGTTCCACGTTTAAAAAAAAAAAAAAAAAAAAAAAAAAAAATCACATATACTTTGACAACATCTGCAAAAGAAACATACTGTAAAACGTATTTTTTAAAATAATGGTACGAATAGAACATAAAAATAGTTACAATTAGCACAAATCGGGACAAACTTTCCGGACAATCCAATATTTTAGACGGGTTTTCTAATTACAGTAAACCCTCGATTTAACGGACCTCGGTTCAACGGACTTCGGATTCAACGGACTTCGGATTCAACGGACTAATTAAAAAAAAATTAAAAATTAAACAAAAATTAAAGTAAAACAAGCGGGTAAGTGTGCTCGCAGATCGCACAGAGGGTTTCGTTTAATATCCCTTTTAAAACACTTTATCCTTAAATTAACAAATCAAGATCGTTAATTTAAAATTATTCCCCTCTGCCTAACCTGAAATTCAACGCTCGTATTTCAAATTTTTATATTTGACAAATGTCAAATATTTATTTATCACTATTATTTACTGGAAGCCTCAATGATAAAACAGCTTCTAAAACGATGAAACACGCTTCGAAAAAAAAAGTATTACTGCCCCCCTCCCCCTCCCTTACTTGAGAATCAACACGCAACCCTCTTTTAAGCTTTTATATGTAAAAAATCAAGCAATGAGCGACGACAAAGCATTTCTTTTTACTATTTTTAAAAAGCGATTTCTCGGTAAAATAAAAAAATATTTATTATATCTGTGGCGACACAATGTCTCGTGATCAAATGAACGAAATCTTAAAAAAAGGGAAAGAACACGAAACGCCGAAAGCGCGCGCTTTGATTCTCACTGCAGCGTGGTTTTCGTTCTAAGCATGCGCAATGATGCTGGTGACCTATGTGGCCATGTGATATGCTTTTCGTTCTATGCATGCGCTAGCGTACCCACGATCCATTTCTGCTTCAGTTCACAAGTGTATTTTGCTACTAGTGCTTTTTTGAAATGGCTTGTAATATTAAACGGAAACGCGTTAATTTATCTATAAAACAGAAACGTGAGTTGATAGAGAAGTTGGAGATTGGTGTGTCGGTCGCACGTGTTTGCGAACTATACGGAGTTAAAAAACAAACCGTTTCAGACATTCGCAAGAATAAGGAAAAACTAGTCCATTTTTCCTTTAAATACAGCGTGGGTGATTCAAAAAGCGGTTTCTCTGTGGCGGACAGGAAACATGTAAAAGTGGCTCAAAATAAAAACCTGGAGGAGGCAGTATACAAATGGTTTGTACAACAGCGGTCAAGTGGCGTCGTCGTCCGTAGTGTTGAGTTCGGGTAGCCGCAGAAAAATTGGCGAAACATATGGGTTTAGTGACATTTCGTGCAAGTGATAGTTGGCTTTGGCGCTTTCGTAAACGCCATGGTTTCACTAACAGGAAAACATGCGGGGAATCTTTAAGCGCGGACATCGAACATGTGGAGCCTTTTCGAAAAAAGATAAAGAAACTGATAGAATCCGAGGGCCTACTTTTGTGTTAGTTATACAATGCTGACGAGACAGGACTCTATTTTCGTTCTGTGCCGGAAAATACCTTGGCGTACAAACATGATGCCCAGACGCCTGGCCGCAAGCTAAACAAGGAGCGCATTTCAGCACTCCTTTGTGCTAATGCTCATTGTAGTCATCGTCTTAAACCAATGGTAGTTGGAAAGGCCAGGAAACCGCGTGCTCTAAAAAATATTAGTATGCAACAAATGCCAGTCATCTATTCTAGTTCAAAGAATGCTTGGTTCACAGGCGATATTTTTTCTCATTGGTTTTTTAACCAGTTTGTTCTTGCCGTGCGTCACTATCAAGAAGAAGTTATGAAAATACCTTCCCACGAAGTAAAAGCTCTATTACTCCTTGATAATGCTCCAAGTTAAGTGGAATGCTCCAAGTTAAGCGGAAAAGTTAGTTAGTAGGGATGGACGAATAAAATGTGATTTCCTTCCTCCAAACACAACTTCATTAATTCAACCGATGGACCAAGGACAGGAGTCATTGATGCCTGCAAGAGGATTTATAAGAAAAAATTCCTTGAAGTAATGATAGTGTTGGAAAATGAAAATGATGCAGTAGAAGATTTGAGAGGAGCCAGAACGCTGCAAAATTTGCGCACCTACAATTTAAAATCAGCTACCTTTAACTTTGCTGCTGCGTGGAGGAAGATGAAGGTATCCACACTGGCTAACGGCTGGTCAAAACTACTCAACGACGCATATCCTGAATACGATTTTACAGGGTTTGAGATTTCGGATTTTAGGAGTACAATAATGGAGGCTGGTGATGATATCCCTGAGAAAGATATAGAACAGTGGCTCGAGAATGACGAAGCAGATCCAGGCTACCAGATTCTAAATGAGGGGGAGATTGCAGAAGGTATTCTGCATGATGATAATGAAGATGATTGGAAAATAAGAAAATCTATTCACAATAATATTTACAAAAATACATTGTATCAAAAATCAAGTGATGTTCCCGAAGAGAAATATGAGTTTATTTAGAATTTAGAATCGTCGAGGACGACAAGAAAGAAGAATTAAGCGAATTTTGACCGAAATTATCTACAATACGAGAGCATATGGATGACGTCATTACTTACATAGGGGCATCTTCAGATTCCGAAGTGTTTGCGTATTATGAACACTTTAGACAATTTCGAGCTCTTATAATAAAAGAAAACAGCATTCAAGTGGGAAACATCTGAAACTAGACTCCTTTTTTCAATCCAGAAGTATGGAGCAACCTTAATGTGATGTAAATAACATAAAATGATGCCTGTTATTTTGGGGGCATTGTAATTTTTTTCCATTTGTTTATTGCTTGTTTATTAATTATTATTTCTGTGTAAAAAGTGTTTCATTCCCATAAAAGTTGCATATGTGTTAATTCGTTTGTATTTCATTACCAATATCGTATTATTAAAAGTAATGTATTGTGTTTATATATATATATATATATATATATATATATACAGTAGTATATATGTATATACAATATATATTTATGTATATACATATATTGTATATATACAATACATGTATATACACTCTATATATTGTATATATATATTATATATATATATGTAATTTGCAGTGTAATAATATATGTAATTACAAGTACGTAATAATATATATATGTACTATAATTATAACAAAATAATATTATAAATAGTACTTTGCGATTTAACGGACTTTCGATTTAACGGACACATCTTAGTCCCAATTAGTCCGTTAAATCGAGGGTTTACTGTACTTCCAAACTATGTATAAGCTCAATTCTCATGTGATCGTTAATACTTCTAAGAAAATCTATTCACAATAATATTTACAAAAATACATTGTATCAAAAATCAAGTGATGTTCCCGAAGAGAAATATGAGTTTATTTAGAATTTAGAATTCTCCAAAATATTTTCTAGAAATTCAAAGTATGTTTCTTACAATATATTTCAAAGAGAGACTTGTATTAGGATCGGGATCGTGACAAACAATCCCTAGCCTAATTTCCAATTCTGAGATTTTGAAATTGCACTGAAAGAATCCCAGGATGATTCGATTGATCCTAGGATTTTGAAAACATGAATTCCCTATATTATTTCTATTATTTTAAAAACTAGATTATATTTCTTTACAGGAGTAATACTTTAAATAGATATTTAACTTTAATATTAACTCATCTTATTCTTTTGTATGAACACAAAATAAAAGTAATAAATTAATTTAAATTACGGAAAAATTGAAAAATAAATGTAACGAAAAATATACCATTCGTTTCCTACAAAAATTCCAATTTTATTTCCAGTTAAGGGGACGTTCTACTTCTTTGACCTGAAATTCACGTTAAATTTACGAATTTTTTTAGGTTGCAAAGAAAGGAGATACCACTTTTGGCTTTGCCAAAGGTCGGTGGTTCAAATCCTTGACTGGACACTTTTTCACTGATTTGGAAAACTACAACTCATATGATTTATTTACCAATTAGTACAATTGCGTTAAAATTAACCAAGTATAATTATGTTTCCAGCGCACGGTGAGTGATTTACCGATTCTAGCTGGCCTAAATTATTTTTGGCGTCAATATAGTCGCATAGACATGAAATTGAAAATTTCAAATTATTTCTTACAAATTATTACTTAGACATTATTTTTCACGTTATTAAGCCATGAAGTTTTATAATAGTAGTCCGAATGCGTGGAAAAATGTTTCATAATCTGATTGACGCAGGATTTTACCTCCTTCTTGATAATTTTAATGATACTTTCTTAATGGTGTGGAAGCTAAATTGATGAAACTATTTTTGTATTATTATAACAAATCTTAACATTTCTTTTTTCTAAAATTTAAGATACGGGGCAAACATTCGACAGCTTTAATGAAAATTGCTGTGCTGTATATTCTGTTGTATAGTTATATATGTACTTTATAATAATATGCACCTTGGGCATGAAATATCATCGGATAATAGTATCATGAATGAAATCAATAGAAGAATAAGAAATGGATGGAGTGCTTTTGGGAAGAACAATATTATTCTGAAGAGAAACATGCCTGTTTGTTTGAAAATAAAGGTATTCAACCAATGTGTTTTGCCTGTGCTAACTTATGGAGCAGAAACATGGACGCTAACAAAACGAATGGTACAAAGATTACAAACAACACAGAGAACTATGGAAAGATGTATGCTAGGTATAACTAGAAGAGACAGAAAAAGAATAGCCTGGATAAGAGGTCAGACGAAAGTTTTTGACATCATTGAAAGAATTAAACGACTAAAATAGAAATCGGCCGGGCACATTGCAAAAAGACAAGACAGTAGATGGAGCACAAAAACCCTTCAGTGGTATCCCAGAAATGTAAAACGGCCAAGAAGACGACCTCAAGTAAGACGGAGGGATGAAATCAGAAAAGTAGCCGGTGTCAATTGGATGACTAAAGCACTAGACAGGAAACATTGGGAAAATCTGGGGGAGACCTACATCCAGCAGTGAATTGAAAACAGTTGATAATGATAATGATGATGATGAGTTATATTTATCTCAGCACAAAGGAACCCTATGTAAAGAATGGAAATCATAAGATATCATGGGAAAATGTCTACATTATGTTTTGCATTGTATCAAGTCTGAATTTGGAGAATTTGCCTGGATCAATTTTGTAACCACTCGAAATTTGCAGCCAAATAATATACTTTACATCATTTTGTCTGGCGATATCTACATACAACTGGCAAACTCTTGCCCAAGTTAGATCATAAATTTAAACATTCCGTGCTTACAAAACTTTATGTGCTCTTCATGGTAATTTTCCTCTATAAACAAAACATTTTCAACCAAATCCACATTTTCCTCAAATTTTAAATCTTGTTGCCGTTGCATAACGGTGCAAAAGTTTATTTATGTGATTAACTTAAATTCTGCTGTCTTTGGTAAAAATAAAATGGTACTTAAACTAAAATTTAAAATATATATATTTAGACTTAATAACGTAAAAACAATTCTAAAAACTGAGGAGGCACCTAACGGCAGACAAATTAAATTGGAACGAAAAGGTAATAATCTAAGCTATTTAATCATAGCAAAAATTGAGCTTAATTATGGTATATCATATAACTTTTTCTATATTAAAACTGAAAAATTGCCAAAAAAATACAGAGATTTTTGCGACATTAAATATGAAATAACTGCTGATATGTGCAAAATTTATGCACAAAAATCCAATAAAATAAAATCCATATTTTGTTTGGAAACATCCATAATCGAGCAGTATATTTTATTCCGCTTCAAGTAGCAGATTAAAGAACTATACTCAAATTGATTGACTCATTCCCAACTAAGAAGCAGCAACTTTGCACTAGTCTATGGACCATACAATTATATTTATATCAAAACCAATAGCAGGGTACAACGCCCTAACTATTGAGCCATAACAGGAAAAGAAATATTTATGCTAGGATAAACTTTTAAAAATCGACTTTTGGCCAGTTAGAATCGGTAAAAAACCCCACCGTGTAGCGTTTACTTGGAGCTCCATTACTTACGATTTATTCTGTTGAGCTGTTTCAGACAACAGATCAGATGATCTTATTGAAAAGTTAACTGAGTGAATTGTATGAGGCAGATTTGTCCAGGATAGCTCGGTTTGCAGAGCATTGGCAGCTTAAGGTCAAAGGTTTCTGGTTCAAATTCTGGCTTAAAAACTTTTCACTCATTTGGAAAGTTACAGATCATATAATTTATTTACCAATTAGAAAATTGTTTTAAAATTAATCAAGTTTAATATAAAAGGATAAGTCGAATATCTTGAATATTCATAAAATAATCTGTGATATAGTGAGCTGAATTTTGATTGCTTTCAAAGAGTTGCCGAATGATAAGGGATTTGAATTTCCTATTAACTGTCTTCCAACAAAGGAGTTAGTATTTAAAGAATATCAGCGAGTTGCTTTGAAAAGGATGCTTTGATTTTTATAATTATTTTTTTCTTGGAATACCAGTCTTCGTTCTACTGGTCTTCCTAGGAGAACTAAAGCCTCAATAAAAAACGAAAATTAAAAAATTAAAAATTCCAATTTGCTGGAACCCCCTTATTGTCCCTTATTGAATGCAAGGCGTGAGAAATTTTCTATAGAAAAGTTTCCCTGAAATGTATAGATTTATTCGCTTATTGCCCATCTGCTTTTAGAGAGCAACTGAAAATGAGTTCACTCTAGCGCCGATATTTTTCTGAATTTTCAAGATATTCGGTTGATTTTTTTTTTTTTTTTTTTTTTTTTTTTTATTAGTTGTTCTATGATGTTGACTTCCAAATAATCAAAAATAAATCTTCGGTTCCATGATTTGGTGGGATGTTTTTTAGCTGTACACGCAGTTAAAAAATATTTCATACAATTGTTCATAATTCATTAAATATTTAATATATTTATATTCCGATTGTACTGTGTTTTATCATTGATGATTGTCCAAATTTTCTGAAACTGACGTTAAATTTTGTTCAAAATATATTCTAGAAACTTCTATTAGTAAACCACATATAGTTCAGCAAGAAAATGCATAACAAAATTAAAAACTTAAACAATTCATTCCCACAGTCAGTAACAGTTACGAATTCTTTTGAGTAGCCCTGTATATGATTAACAGAATTTATACACACCAAGTACTATGCAAAAATTTTTATATACTTCAAAACTCAAAGCAAAGTAGAAAACATACTTCCAAAAATTATCGCTCATAAAGTGTATTGTAATCAAATTCTTTTGTGTGTCCCTATAAATGAAATAGAAATGCAATGAACACCATACTTTTCTGTAAACAACTTATAATGGATCTCAGAAACGCATATAAATTTCATTATGTTTGAAATACTGTAGCGTCATTAAAATATATTTCAAACAATTATCTCCCCGTAGACCATTGTGAAAAAGAAATCTTTTGTGTGACGCTGTAAATGAATAATAAAAATGCTTTGTACCCCTATTCTAGAGAAAACATGCGTTAGTGCAGTTTGGCGGAGTACTGTTGGTGCTAAATCTTTTGTCCTTTCTTTTTCAAATAATGAGCATTTATGAATTTGCCCGTAATCGAGAGTAAGCAGAGATAGCTGAGCTTCTTTTAGGATATATGCTGATCCAACAGATTCTCAAGAAAATTTTGTATTTCTATTAGAAATGAGTTCACGCTCTATTTTAGAGCCCGTGCCCATAGATTCTAAATCCACGCCCGCCCGAAATTTTTTCTTTCATCAGAACCCGAGACCAGCTGTAGAAAATGGATAATGGTTTTTTTTTTTTTTAATCAGATTAATTTTCTCATTTAAAAATCTTTACTTACATCTATGTACTATTAATCCTAAATACTCCTACATGACGAAATTTTGTAATTTTCATGGTCTCTGGAAATCTCGTTAAAGTAGAAAATTTCAGAGTTATACGAACCATTGACAGAAATCTGCAAAAGTCACAAATTTTATTCTTTTAAATATCGTATCTGTGGCAGAATGAAATGAATTCTTTTTTCCACTACATTCTGAAAAAAAGACTTCACGCAGGAAAAAAAATATATATATATATATCATGCGGCTTCTTTATTTTTCTAACACTGTCCGTGCAGAGGCTTGAGAATCAAATAGAATATTTCTCTTTATATCGCATTAATTACAATTTAATTACCTTTTAACTAATTTTAGAGGATTAAAAAACGCTTTAAGAAAGTTAGATAACATTCTTGTTTCTCAAATAGTATTGAGAAAGTTCTTTTTAGGATTTCGTTAATAAGAGTGTTTTTAATCAATATGCATTCAAAATAGGGTAAATGCACCAGTAGTCGGCCATCCCCCAGTAGTCGGCCACTTTGAGATAAAATAAGTTATGAATAGCTTATTTTTGGTTTCAAATGAAATATTACAATCCCCTATATGTAGCCATCCTTTATACGTCATAATCCATCAGCAAAGAATTGTGGGTATTTTTATTGAATTAGTAATCAGCCATTTTTTATTTGGTTGCGGTCAAATAACCGTTTTTGCTAATTTTTTGTTAATCGATGACAAATTTTTTAAAAGACTGGTATTAATTTATTTTTTATTATTATCTAAAATTATAAGACTGTACTATTAAAAAGTTTAATAAACAAATGTTTTTCAGCATCAAAATTAAATAAGTGTGTTTGTATTAATTAATTTTAATGTGGCCGATTACTGGGTATTACATTTTCTTACAGGTTCAGTAATCGGCCACCCCGGTTGACTACTGGCTAAAAGGCAATTTCACTTTTTTTAATCTATTTTTAATAAATAGATTTTTTTAGTAATTTGAATTCACAATTTGAGATTTATATAACCATTTACTTGCATTTTATTTTATGCACACTATCTATAAGGTATCATGGAGGTAAAAATGCCATGTTAAGGTTCTACCAATTTTTACGGTTTAGTTTTAGATTTTTTCCCAAAACAAATATAGGATTTGATACAGCAACTTATTGATGATATATACAAAAAGACTATTTTAGCAGATATCTATTCATAAAATGCAGTGGCGTGACTTCTTGACAAATTCTATAAGGCGTTATTACCCACCTGGTGGGTAATAACACCATGCAAACAAAACTATAAAATAAGATGGAATAATGGCATGTAAATTGTCCAATGTAAAGATACAAACTCTACACTTTTAGAAATTGAGAAATTGCTTTTACTTACCATTAATTGAGATATCAGGATGCAGTAATAATCATATGATATTTTATTCTTCTGACATAAAAAAAATAACAGCATTGAGGGCGAACAAATTTCTCTTTATCTTTTTTAAGTTTTCAACAATGACAATAACGGTCTCTCGTGTATAAAAAAATAAAAAATAAAATAAAAAAATGTAGTTCTGCCACTGAAAAGAATCAACCGGGTTACAACACTAGCGGATGGCGTTATTACCCCAGTATGCATTTTGAGCAATATATTTTAAACTACAAGTTACCTCGCGAATACATCTAAAATCTCCCACAACTTTTTGAAAGTACATGAAATACACTAGAAATTTATGTAATAAACAAAGTGTTTCCTAACAAATATATCGCTCATCCGCCAGAAAAGTGATACTTCTTGACAAAAGTAAAATTTCACAGGAGAAACAAAAGAAAACTTGCATAATTTTACTGTAATATGAAATTATAGCACTAGTTCTGCATGCAGGAATAAAAACGCGCATAAATGCATAAAACACTTAAGAATGAAGACGTAATTATCTTACGTCACCTAATTCAAAACAAATTTACGTTACCTAATTCACACCAGAAAATTAAAATAGTAATTTTTGCTTTAATTAACAACAGAAATTCCGTGTTTAAATAAAATGAAATGAACCAATGAAATTTTCTGGGGTAAAGTCAGATTCTCTGAAATATGTAGTTTCTAGAACGTATTCTATCACAGGAATTAAAGGGTTAAAGGTTAACTTTTATAAAATAAATAATTATATAAAATAAGGTATTTAGAGACATTAAAATATTTACTAATTTGCAATATTTTAGCGTAAAATAGCCACACGACAGTAGTTTTTACTTGTATTTCAGACGTGTAGCTGAAGAAACGATTGACGTATTTCATGAAAAATGTACCTGTGATTTTTTTCATTATTTTTCCTGGGTAATAAACCTTTCAAAGAATCATATATATATTTTTCGGGAAAAAATACAAAATCGCGCATTTAAGAGTTAAACATGTAATAGTGCAATGGTATTCGTATATTTTACTTCAATTCGCAATGACATTTCAGCCAAAGGCTCATTTTGCTTTAAGGGGTCTTGTACCTTTTAAACGCGTCGAAAATTAACGAAAAACTTCAAAGTTTGAATTAGTCTATCTTCAAAGTATTTTTATGTATAAACATGAAATTTTGGATATTGATTAAACAGATTGTGCTTTGTAATGTGCTACTATTAGATATTTATTAACCCTTTACAGAATTTGTGTATTGTTGAAATCAAAATAGCACTTTTTTTACCCCATAAGTCATTGCGCGCATGATATCTTAAGAAAGTATGTGTGGATTGGCATGAAATTCGGTAAAGATACTAAACATATATGTGTGTTCTAAATGATCTACTCTTAGGCTAAAATTATTTCATTAACTACATAAAAAAATATTTTCGTAAAAAAAAATAAAAATTTTGTATTTTTAATGAATAAAAATAGTTATAACTAAAAATATTACCATTGTAAATACTTAAAAGTAGATCATTTTAAACACACACATCTGTTTAGTATATTTACCAAATTTCATGACAATCCATACATACTTTCTCAAGATATCATGCGCGCAATGACTTGTGGGGTAAAAAAAAGAGCTATTTTGACTTCAACAGTACACAAATTCTATAAAGGGTTAATAAATTTCTGCTGGTAGTATATTACAGAGCACAATCTGTTTAATCAATATCCAAAATTTCCTGTTTATACATAAAAAGGTTTTGAAGATAGACTAATTCAAACTTTGAAGTCTTTCGTTAATTTTCGACGCGTTTAAAAGGTACAAGACCCCTTAACATTTGTAATGACGCTGATAGAAAATATGTAAACTGTGAATTTAACCTTGTATTTACAAGGTTAAATTCACCGATATATTTCGTCTGGGAAAATCGACCAGCATGAAGCCTTCTAATATACTAAAGTTATAAAGAAGAAACGTTTCTTTGTTTGTCTTTTTGTAGAAGGAAATCTTTGGAACTGCCGAATCATTTTAAAATGTAAAAGTTAAAAAATGATGGCGACAGTCTCTGCAGAAGCAAAACACGTTCTAAAATATCCTTTTTTGTAACTGAGGATGTTACATATTTAATACTTGGCATGGTGTTTTTTCAAGAAATAAATGCCCACTGAAAACGGTTTCTAAAAATAAGCGAAATATAAAAGATTGAAATAAGTAGAAAAGATTCTAAAAATGTTGAAAATTATGATTAATATCAAATTATTAAGAATAATGACTTGAAGTATTAAATGACAGTTATTTATAAAACTTAAATGTTTGCGCATAATAGTTATGATAAATTTGAAAAAAAAAAGTTAAATTAATCAAAAAACGTTATACTTATTAGGGATGGAAGTAAAATTACTTAATTTAAATATTTGACCATAACTCGAGATAGTTGTTGCTTACTCGCACATAACACCTTTTTTCAATATGGAAAATTTAATGTGTGAAATTTGCTGAAAGCTTACTTAAACCGATGATTTATTTGGGAATTGCGAGGGCTATTGCTAGAAACTTGAAATTTTACATGTGTCTTACTTTTAAGATATAAATGCTCTCACAAAGTAGATTATAAGATATTCGAAATTTAAAGGGGTGATATGTTTTTCACAGTCGTTTAATGCGTTATTAGGATGAAACTTCAACAAATTGCGTCTTAATTAATAATATTTAAACTTTCTGCGGAATATAACATCTTCCTTATTTTAATAGGCACACAGATATAATTTATCACTAATGTTAATAAGCACACAAATATTATTTGCAATATATCAATAACCACAAAGCCACGGATTGTGATAACTTTTCAATAATATAAAATAAAACATATTATCTGGTTGATTAACTCAATAGTCGTCAGCAATAATATTAATTACAGGCTAACTACTGGGTTTTAAAATCCCATCTTCTGCTTCTATAGAACTTAAATTTTAAAACATGAAGCTAACATTGTTCATTTTCAAAGGAACTGGCACTTTAAAATATACATTACACAGAATATCAATAATGAATGTCTATGACATTTTAAAATTTCACATCGAAACTCGATCTCTTAGGACCGCCAGAATGACGAATTGACGCCTTACTCTGATCGTATCGTACCGAGATATCGCGAAAGAAATAGTAATATTTTTACTGTGCTAATCTAAAGATGCAACATATTAAAATTTCATTCCGAAATTCGATGATGCAATAGTAGAACTAAAATTAAGAATTGGCACCCCGTTTTTTAGATATCTTATAGAGATATCACGAAACAGACTGAAGTCTTTATAAACAAATCTGTAACTTGAATCATTAACATTTCATGCTCAAAATTGAAAACGAAATAGTACCGCCAAAATAAGGAGTTGGCGACTCATCATGCTTGTATAGTACTCAGATACCACAAAAAGACTGAAATACTTAAATCGTATTAATCAAAAAAGACGCGCCTACCTATCTCGGGTGCTATGGGCCCGATCCCCTAGACTAATATATCTACGGATAGTTTGTAAAACGGAGTTTCGTTCGGATAGAGGTTTGTTTGGAATAGAGTGCGTACCCTGGTTGCGAAATGTGGAACTAACAGATTTCGCAAAAATATATAAGTGTTTTTAAAAGAATATTAAACGAAACCCTCTGTGCGATCTGTGATCACACTTACCCACTTATTTCCTCTTTCAGTTTTTGAATAAATAAAAATTTCCTTTGAGTGCGAGTCCGCTAGAGCCCGAAGACTGGTGTAAAAACCGAGCCCGTGCTTTTTTCGGGCCGAGGCTCGGGAAAAGGAAAGGGCTGATCCAGTCTCATCTCTAAGGGCTGCTGCTGATTAATTGTTTTATTATGCGACTTTTTCAACTTTAGAGTTCTTAAGATATAAATGTTTTACCATTCATAACTCTTGATAAAAAGAAATAAAGTTTGTTTAAAATTTGTTACGAATGCCCCTTTTCAGCTAAATGGAACCTAATGCAAAACATGTACTTC
Organism: Maratus speciosus; assembly: GCA_963932465.1. Taxonomy (NCBI): domain Eukaryota; kingdom Metazoa; phylum Arthropoda; class Arachnida; order Araneae; family Salticidae; genus Maratus; species Maratus speciosus. The sequence goes on from OZ010787.1 coordinate 4,860,634, forward strand.
TGTCATTTAAATTATTAGATAATTATTTTTCAGTATGATTTCTATTCGGATGGTTATGTTTTTAATCTTTTCAATCAAATAAAGTTTGATCAGAGTACGTTAAATGGTAATTAATGTTGTGTTTAATATTGTATTTAATTCGATAAATATGAAGGTAGCATTCATTACTTGAAAAAAATAATTTTATATCTCTAAAAGAAAGATATTTTAAGGTTATATAATTTTTCCACATTCTAATAGTCAATCATAATACGTAAAAAAACCACATACATTATAGCGTACAGAGACCTACTCATGAAATTCGGCACGAACTGCCACTGGTTTACAAGCATTCATTATATTTTGTGTAAGGTCAATTTTTTATATGTATTACTATAGCTGTTAACCATGAATTCGTTCGCGTAACATTAAAAGAAAGATAAATGTATTAATTAAGCAAAACATTTCACTCCCGATAAATAAAAACATACACTATATTGCCATTAATGACCGGCAATTTTCAATTTTAGACATTTTGTCGAATATTTAGAAATATACTTGTCAGATTCATCTGGAATTTCAGGATTAAAAAGAACAGGTATGACTTCATATTTAGCAATGTCGATTTGATAAGGGGGACAATTAGGGTGCAACAAAAAATCAAGGAAAAAAATAATACTTGGGATCACCCTGTAAAATAAAATGCACGAAATGATCTATCGCTACCTAATATAAATAAACAGACATTGTACAATATGTGTATTCTTTTGTGTAAGAATAGCACGTATATTAATAGAGATATAGCGATTTATTTTTAAAAAATTAAAACAATTCTTGCATGTTTTTTGCTTATAATATACAGGGTTTTCAACCATTTAACGCCGATTTCAGAAAACTTGGCAAAATATAGTAGAAACAATATAGTGCAATTGGAATATAAATACAGTCGAACCCCGTTAATACGCGAAAAAGGGACCGATAAAAATTCGCGTATTAAACGGGTTCGCGTATTAACCGAAGTTCGCGAATTTCGACCAGTAGTGTATATAATAACAACCAATACGGATAAAACACACCTTTATGACAGTTTTTAGCGTTTTTAGGACATAAAGTGACATTTTATTTGTTTTTATCACTATGCGTTTATTAATCAGGAACGTTCGATATCTGGAAATTCAAATAACAGTTATTGTCTTAAGCAAAAATTTTATGTCTTTTCAAAATTACATTTATCATATACGTCACATAAAACTGAAGAAAACAAACATAAACATTTGTGCTAACCATGATGTAAACTAAAATTAATGTTAATAAAATAAAAATCCTTGTTAGCTATACAGAACAAATAGAGAACAGCGTCGATAATAATAAAATATCGATATAAAAAACCAAAAGTTAAAAGTTAATAAAGTCAATAATGACATAAAAATTTATTTTTGCCAAAATGACATGCGGCTGCTCCATCAGTATGATGTTTTCAGCTCTGTAAGGAAAGGGCATGTTTACAAACAAACACTTCCGTCAACCAATATACCACTACATTTTTTGTCATAGCGATCATTGCAGGAATCGTCTTGGAGACTTAGGCCAATCGTATCATAGACCTGTTAAACGTAGACCAATCAAATTTCCCGAGCTGATGTGTACAGTAGGAGCCATAAGGAACGGACAGTTTTTTCTTGCTGTTCCACAGTAGTTCGACAAACAGTGTCGTCAGCTGCCCTTTCCTTAAACAGCTGATGGTAAAGCCCACTCGTCGAGGGCCCTTCTGTCAATGACGATGCAAACTTTATGAGGAAACCGAACGCCTCCGTAACTGTAAAGGATGGAAATCGGACGGGGGGCACAGGTTCATTCTCTTCTTTCGCCTCATGCGGTTTACCAGTCGAAATTGATGTCACCCAGACTTTTGAGCTCGGAGGTTGCTAGATCTTTGTCGATATTAATGAACGTGTCTAAATAAGCAAAATCTTCCCTTACAATTTCTTGTTCACCAAGCCAGTGTTCTCCAACATCAGGGTGCGAGGTCGGCTCTTTACAAATGATGTCCTCACTACTTCCAAAACCCCCTTTTCTGAAACAATTTGCAATCGTCGTTGGTATGACACTCTCCCATGATACAGTAAACATGTGAAAGTCGAGGATTTTAATAGTGTGACACTTTTAGCAGTAAAGGTTGCTGCCGTGTTCCATTTGGTGAAGGTATCTTTGTACTATGCGAGCCTTTTAATTTTTCTTGGCGCTGTTAATGATTCCGTGGTTTATTGGGTGAGTGACACTGTTCGAATTTGAGGGAAAAATTCAATTTGGACATTAATCAGGCCTTCGTTATTTTCCGGATGCGCAGGATAGTTGTCCACAAGCAATAACACATGGCGTGATTCTTTTCCCATACGCCGATCAAAATAACGAACCCGTGTGAAAAAAGGGTGCCCGTCATCCAAGATCTGCGCTGACTTTCGTACAGGGAAGAAAGATTTTTGACGTTTTGAAAGCCTCGCAGGTTGCTGATTTCCCTATGACCAGAAGCTTTAACTTGTCTGATCCATCAGATTTGTCATCGAGAAGAAGAGTAAGACGCTCTTTGCTTAATTTACACCCAGGACATGTTTCTCCTTTTACAGCCGTTGTTTTGTTCGATGTCATTTTGTAAAAACGCGCAAATTCATCCAGGTTGTAAATATCACCGTTTAAGTAGTTTTTACAAACTACGGTAGCACATATGTTTTCCATCAATCGACGTTTTCATTGTTGACAGCTGCTGATTCATCACACACTTTCTTGAATTTTATTCCGTGGCGAGCTTTAAATCGATGTATCCATTCATTTGAGGAATTGAAATCTTACAATCCCCTTTTTGCTCTACGGACTTCGTTTCCTCGTCTGAACAGTCCCTCTCAGGCTATTAAATCAAATCAAGTCCCATTTTGGCTGCAACATCAGAAGCTCTTTCTTGGATTAACATGCCGCTTATTGGGATATTCGTAGATCGCGCCATGAACAAACGACTCGTGGAGGGTCTTCTCCATGTCCTCAAACTTGGTGATTTTCATTTTCTTGGTCCTTGTTTCCCCAATAACAGCTTGTTTAACGATGACATCCCTAATCTTCACCAAAGTCCTTAAAGTTGATTCCGTATGCCTTTTTCTTTCGAGAACGCCGACTTATTCAGGACAGCCTGGGCATTGTACTGGTTTATAATTTGTAACTTCTCAGTAACAGAGAGGGCCTTTTTAAACACTTTTTAACAAAGTTGAAAAGTGTTTATGACTTCGGTTTGTTTGTCCGTCTGTGCGCGCTCTAACTCCCGTAAATATACTCGGATCGTTCTGAAATTTTTTAGTCACCTCTACCATACCACAAACCCTATTTCAAATTAAGTTTGTAGCATGTTTAGTTCATTTAGAGGGACAGTCAAAAGTTTTCCGTTACATTACGGCCTATGGGAAAAAATGTTTAAAATGATTTTTAATGATGTTACATGCTTTCAAACATAATAAAATTAATATGCATTTATCAAGTGCACTACAATATGCATTTTGTGCAGAATATGCGGCGCAAAAAAAAGTTATTATTCATTTACAGGGCCACACAAAGAATTCCGTTACATAATGATATAGGGGTGGAGGGAATTTTTTCCTTTGTATTTTAATTATATTAAAATATTTCATGTATAATGAAATTAATATACGTCGCTGAGGTTTACTACAACTTATTTCATGGATAATACGAAGTGCATAGCTTTTACAGGGACACACAAAATATTTCATATACTATATTGTATCCGAAGTACTGTACAGTAGCGATGATTGCTGGAAATGCATTTTTAGTTATGCTATGTGCTTTTGTTACACTATATTTATGCATTGTATATGGTGTGTATAAATGCTGTATTTCATATACAGGGCTACACAAAAGAATTCGTAATGGTTACTGGGTGGGATTGCAAATTGCTTAAAGGTGATTTTTAAATGAGTTAGCCATCCATTTTTATGCTGAACTGCGTTTAGTTTACTAAGAAATGTTTGTAGAACATATATAAAATGATATACAGGGTCACACGAAGAATTGGATACATGGCCGTCTATAAATGATAATTTCTGGAAATGTGATTCCGGTAGTTTTAAGAGTGTTTTACTTTGAATTAAACTTTAGTGGCGTGTAATAAAGGTACTAGGTTAACTACAGTGTTCTGCAAAAGTATACAAGCATGTTTCCATCTATTATTATAAATTGCTGAAAGAGAAATTTCAACCTGTTGTGTGTTTTCTTGCTAAACTAAATTTCTCCATTATATAGTACATATATCAACCTACAGATCAAATACAGGGCTGTTCAAAAGAATTGCAATCCATATTTGCTATGGACGGTAACTGCTGAAATCAGTTTTTCAAATGTTTTATGTGTTTTCTAAAATGTTTACTTAGTTCTCTTATATACCTTATTTCCCTACATAACGAAGTTTTGTTAAAGCATTCAGGAAGTGTTGGAAAGTGTTTCATAATCTATGCTTAACGCATGATTTTTCTTACTTGTTTTTATATGTTTTGCTCCATTTGCCATCGTAAAAACTAGATTAAACTTTTAAAAGCACACGTGGATATCGTAGATCAGATTCTACCGGGAGCAACTAACAATCCTTTACCTTCCTAATCACTGCACTGACCAAACAGCGAATCGGCACTGCTCTAAGTTAGCAAGGGGGTCACATCGTTAGCAGTAAAAATTTTCTATTCTCTCTTTCTGGCCTGTTTGACTATAAATAGTAATCAGCGCCGGGAAAGATTTCACCTTTAAGGCTCCTGTCCCTGCCTGCGAAGACACTCACGAGCTAATGCTAATCTTATGGGAAGGGATTTTTCTAATATCTCGTTTGCATTTCGACATTTTTAATTTTTTTTTTTGCATTGGATAGCCGAGATCCGTCTCTACTTCGCACCTTTTTTACTTTTTCGATTTTGGTCGCAGATATTTTTGATGAAGTTACTTTCATTTTCAAAACCGGTTCTGAAAATGAAAGTGTCATTCTAAAAAATATCTGCGACCAAAATTGAAAAAGTAAAAAAGGTGCGATGTAGAGACGGATCTCGGCTATCTAATGCAAAAAAAAAATATTTAAAAATGTTGAAATGCAAACGAGATATTAGAAAAATCCCTTCCCATAAGATTAGCATTAGCTCGTGAGTGTCTTCGCAGGCAGGGACAGGAGCCTTAAAGGTGAAATCTTTCCCAGCGCTGATTACTATTTATAGTCAAACAGGCCAGAAAGAGAGAAGAGAAAATTTTTACTGCTAACGATGTGACCCCCTTGCTAACTTAGAGCAGTGCCGATTCGCTGTTTGGTCAGTGCAGTGATTAGGAAGGTAAAGGATTGTTAGCTGCTCCCGGTAGAATCTGATCTACGATATCCACGTGTGCTTTTAAAAGTTTAATCTAGTTTTTACGATGGCAAATGGAGCAAAACATATAAAAACAAGTAAGAAAAATCATGCGTTAAGCATAGATTATGAAACACTTTCCAAAACTTCCTGAATGCTTTAACAAAACTTCGTTATGTAGGGAAATAAGGTATATAAGAGAACTAAGTAAACATTTTAGAAAATGAAGTTACTTTCACTTTCAAAACCGGTTCTGAAAATGAAAGTGTCATTCTAAAAAATATCTGCGACCAAAATTGAAAAAGTAAAAAAGGTGCGATGTAGAGACGGATCTCGGCTATCCAATGCAAAAAAAAATATTTAAAAATGTTGAAATGCAAACGAGATATTAGAAAAATCCCTCCCCATAGGATTAGCATTAGCTCGTGACTGTCTTCGCAGGCAGGGACAGGAGCCTTAAGAAAGGAAGAGTTCAAAACTGATAATTTTAGTAAAGCTATTCGTGGATGTAATAAATTTGGACAGAAAAAAGCATTCCTAGTTTAAAGAATTGTCGTACGTAATGCTTGGCACATTATTCCCTATAAAATCTCCTCTGTTTCAAACCAAGCTCATTCGCGTATTAAACGTAGGTTTTTATTGCCAAGGGACTGATAAAATTTGGTGTCTTAAGCGGGTTCACGTATCAACCGTCCGCGTATTAAGAGGGGGTTTTTTAATGCAAAAGTTAGGCGTTGTTCAAGGGACCGAAGAAAATTCGAGTATTAAGCGGTTTCGCGTATTAAGCAGGGCGCGTATTAACGGGGTTCGACTGTATATTAAATATTTTAGGAAATATGAGCAGTTGTATGAAATAATATTTATCTGCGCATGCGCGAACGATAACAGGGATCATTTTACATAAATTAATAGTCAACTGTACGGAGCAACTTATTAAAAAAATCTAGTCAAATATCGTAAAAATTCAGAAAGATATCGGCGTTAGAGTGAGCAAATTTTTAGTTGTTCTCTAAAAGCAGCTGAATGATAAGGGATTTTCCACAAATTGTCTTTTGTAATTTTATTTTTATTTTTTATTTATTTTTTTTTTTTTTATTGATGCTTTAGTTCTTCTCTGATAACCACCAGAACAAGCCTATACCATGATCAAAAGAAGTATCAAAATCGAAGCATTTTCTCCAAATCTACTCCTTGATAGTCACTAAATACTAACTTTTTCTGAAAGTCAGTTAATAAAAAATGACAATTTGTGTAAAATCCCTTATCATTCAGCTGCTTTTAGAGAACAACTAAAAAATTGCTCATTCTAACGCCGATATCTTTTTGAATTTTTGCGATATTTGACTAGATTTTTTTTAATTAGTTGATCCATAGAGTCGACTATTAAATTATGTGAAATGATCCTTCTTATCGTTCGCGCATGCGCAGATAAAAATTATTTCGTACAACTGCTCATATTTCCTAAAATATTTAATATATTTATATTCCAATTGCGCTATATTGTTTCTACTATATTTTGTCAATTTTTCTGAAATTGGCGTTAAATTTGGTTGAAAACCCTGTATGTTGTAAGCAAAAAACATGCAAGAATTTTTAACTTTTTTAGATAAATCATTATATCTCTGTATGTAGCTATTCTTACACAAAAGAATACACATATTGCACAATGTCTGTTTATTTATATTCGGCAGCGATAGATCATTTCGTGCATTTTATTTTACAGGGTGATCCCAAGTGTTATTTTTTTCTTTGATTTTTTGTTGCCCCCCTAATTGTCCCCCTTATCAAATCGACATTGATAAGTATGAGGTCATACCTGTTCTTTTTAATCCTGAAATTCCAGAAGAATCTGACAAGTATATTTCTAAATATTCGACAAAATGTCTAACATTGAAAATTGCCGGTTATTAATGGCAATATAGTGTATATAATTAACGAACTCTTTAATATATTTTATTGGAGGCAATACGGAATTTCTTATTTGTAGAGGCCTTGGCATAACTCAGGCATAAAAAATTTTACTTTTGTGCCATAAATGATAAAGAATTGCAAAAATGAAATTGGAACTAATGAAAAAGGAGGACCAAGTGAAAACGTGGAGTTCGACAAATCTTTCTTCGTAAAAAAAAAAAAAAAAAAAAAAAAAAAACGCTGGGAAAATTTTACTGCAGCAATATATTTTAGGTGGAATTTGGTGTGAAATTTGCATATGTATTCATCGCATCCTATAAGACTCTACAAAAATCCATTACAAAAAAAATAATTTAAAGAGATAATTTAAAATATGACAAAATATTTTTAGAATTTTAAAGCTAAAAGAAATGTGAAATTAATATCCCGTTGCCAAACTACGATTTACAAACTTGTCTCCAATATACGTAATTCTCCCGAGCCTTAATTTCGATACTGGTCCAGAGAAAAAGATTTTCTTTGATGCAATCATATTAAACCTATATATTTTGCGAACGAAAATACAACTTTCTTTAAAAAAAAAATAATTTTTATTCATATTTTCTGAAATAAACGGCTATAATAATTAACACACATTATTTTTTTTTTATGCAATCGAGTTAATTTTATAGTTTTTAAGAATGAAAATATCTATTTCCCGCTAGGTATGACCTCATTTCCGACATGGATTATTTTGCGGGCATATTATTGACATTTACTTTCCATTTTCTATTATAACTTTTTTTTTAAACTTATTTCAATTTTAAATAAAAAATTAAATCTTTATGTTAATCTTGCGTAGACTAAATATTGATAAGTAATTTTGTTTTACTCAAGTTTTGGTAATAATTTTCTGTATAAAATAAGAATCAATACCATAACTCGAGGCCATTTTATTTCAACAACAAAGCATATCCGTTTTATTTTCCATATATGACGTCATATTCGCATTCTTTCCGTACTTACTCATTTTAATTCACCTTAAATTATTAAGAAATACTTGAAAATTTCCATTTTATTTCTAATATGACGCCCTATACATATATTTTTTTTAATTCTTAATTTTTTTATTTCAGTTTCCTTTTCCGCGTGAAAATATTTTAGTTGAAAATTAATTCTATTGAGGAGAAATTATTATTCCGGGTTTTCATTTACTGACAACAAAAAAAGAAAGATGGTTAAATTTTATAGGAAAATTGTCAATTGATTCTGTGTGAAAATAATGAAATTTTGAATTATTAAGAAAACTATTTGAATAAAATAAATAAGCCTATGTTCATTTCTGGGTTATAATCCATCTATATTGAAAGATACAAAGGCATTAACTTATCCGTTTGGACGTTGACTTCATTCAAACATTCACATTTCACTTTCGGATTTATAATATTAAAATAATTTTCTGTGCTTCCTTTTAGACCGGGAGGCGGCTGCACAAACCCTCACCTCATCGAGTTGACGGCTGAAATTGCAGGATTAGTTAAAACATTTATAATATTAAAAGAATTTTCCGTGCTTCCTTTTAGACCGGGTGGGGGCTGCACAAACCATCACCTCATCGAGTTGACGGCTGAAATTGCAGGATTAGTAAAACATTTATAATATTAAAAGAATTTTCCGTGCTTCCTTTTAGACCGGGTGGCGGCTGCACAAACCATCACCTCATCGAGTTGACGGCTAAAATTGCAGTATTAGTTAAAACATTTATAATATTAAAAGAATTTTCCGTGCTTCCTTTTAGACCGGGTGGCGGCTGCACAAACCATCACCTCATCGAGTTGACGGCTGAAATTGCAGGATTAATTAAAACATTTAGAATATTAAAAGAATTTTCCGTGCTTCCTTTTAGACCGGGATGAGGCTGCACAAACTAGAGGTCTGCACGGGCCGACATTTCCAGTCCCGGGCCCGGCCCGATACAAAAATTAAAACCTCGGTCCGGGCCCAGCCCGGCCCGATACAAAAATTAAAAGTTCGGCCCGAGCCCGGCCCGGAAAAAAGTTAAGATCTCGGCCCGAGCCTGGCCCGGCCCGAATGAATTTCTACAAAATATAAATTTTTACGTCGAATTGGTTAAAAATTTGTCTCGGACGAGGAGTTCTGACCAAAAATATTTATCTTAACTTTTTTTTTATGTGTATAATTTTTATTTTTGCAGAAGTGCCACAGGCTGCGATATTTATTTTTTTTAATAAATCTCTATTTCTTGTATGTAAATGTTTCAGGTATCATTAATATTGTTAATCCATATTCCATGTATAGAAGTGTTAAAAATCTGAAAAATGCTATACAGTAAAGTCTTCTAAGGCGGAATTGCATAGAAAAGCAAAACAAATTGTTATAGACAAGTTGCCTTCTTAGCAAGTGTAAATGTATTACATATTCTTTTCTTACTTATTAGTATATTCATTTTGCATGGATCAACACGTTTTTCAGTTTAAAACAGGGTTCCGTCCTAGGCAAGTTTCCTTTTCACACATTTTACTATATTTTAATTTAGCTATATTTTAATACACGTAGAAATCTACAATTATTTAAAAATAATAAATTTTAATCTTTAAGTGTAGAACAATGGCGATTCAAAAATGTTTGCATTTTTTGCAAAAATTTTTGGGCCAGGCCTAATTTAACTGACTTTTAAATGGGCCACGCCAAGCTGAGACAATGATTTTCATACGGGCTGGCTCAAAACTAGGACTGAAAATTTTGGGACGCGAAGACTAGGAATGAAACTAGGTCCGGCTCTGTACAAAAAAATTAAGTTAGGCCCGGCCCTGCCCGAGCCTTCAGAAAAAATTATGGCCCGGCCCGAGAGCCGTGAATGAAAATCGGCCCGAGCCCGGCCCGTGCAGATCTGTAGCACAAACCATCACCTCATCGAGTTGACGGCTGAAATTGCAGGATTAGTTAAAACTCGACTCCATATTAAAATGTAACGAGTCTGCCACGTCTTATCTCTGTGGAAACAACCTTCAAACCCGATTTTAGTGGTTGAATGGTACGTATACCATTGTGTTTACCTGCTCTCACTTCTCCACGATTTCATGCCTTTGGGGTGCGGGAAAACACAATGATAAACCAACCGATAAACCACTAAAATCGGGTCTGCAGGAGTTTTATACGAAGATATGACTTGGCAGACCAATTGCATTTTAATATGCTAATCGAGTTCTGTCAAATTCTGGAGTTTCAGCCTCCAACTCGGTGAAGTGATAGTCCAAGCTGCCGCCTCCCGGTTTATTTATCTTGTAATATCTCACAGATCTACGTTTCTAATCCATATATGGTTCATATTCACAGTAGTCAAATTTTAATTACGTATAGCTAATTCTATTTTAAAGATTCAGCTGCGCAGTTTTTTGTAATAATCTTTTTACAGAAGGTTTTATCAAAATTTAAAAAGTGCAACATTTTGAATATTAATGGAAGGACAAATTCATTAGTATAAACTTATTTCCGATTATGTTTAGGAATCTTTTGCAATTTACATAGTCTGCAAATCACCAACAAGTGAACAATTAAAGCGCCTTTCAATATTTTTGAAACAACCTGTATAACTAATACTATAAGACTAATGTGAAATCTAAGAGTACATAAACATTTTGAAAATTATTGATGACTATGAAAGTCGAAATTATTAATGAATGTTTACTGAAACTAAGTAAAATCAGTTTTAAAGAAAAAAACATCATATCTCATTTTTTTTTTATAAATTTCAGTAATTTCAATAACATGATGAATAAAAATGGAAAAAAACTTTAACAGACATTAATTAATTAATTAATTAATTAATGTGGAAGCAGACATTACCCTAATCATTAAAGACAAGGAATTCGAAGTACGACACTTCATTAAGTACATAATTCTTTTTAAAATAGATTGTTCTTTCAGCGAGCTTATGAAATGTATTTTCTTCTCATTTAAGCATATTTCGAAGTGCTCATTTTTGTTTGTTTGGGATACATGAAGATTTATTCTTTATAAAACGATAGTAAATATCTCCTCGAGCATAGCACTTAAATGGATATATTTTTCACTTTTCTGATTAGAAGGAAAGAAATGCAATTTTATTCATAGAAAGTTACTAATACTAACAATGTTCTCATAATTATTAGCCATTATAAATTTACTAAAAATATTTTATTATATCGAATTAAATAAGTTATTTAGAAGCGGGCTTTGTAAAACTTTTGTTTTCAAAATCAATCAATCAATATATATATATAATAGGGTGGGTCGAAAAAACCGAAAATTTTATAATCGAAACGTAATAGGTCAAAAAAGTTGCATTTTGTGGTAAAGATTAATTTCTTAAAATGTTGCACCAATCGGTTAATATCTTTTACCGCCGCAAAGGGGTTAAATTTCCAAAAAATCGCAAAAACGTAGTTTTTTCATTATTTTTTTTTTTTTTTTTAGTTACTCAAACATAGCAATACAACTTCTAATAGAACACAATAGCTACATGAAGATATCAGAAATACCCTGTAAAAGTTCATTAAGATGAAAGCATATCTTTTACCGCCGCAAAAGGACCATTTTTTTTCAAAAAAATGGCAAAATTTCAGTTTTCCGTTTTTTCTGTACTTTTATAATATCTCTAGAATTAAATAACTTTACTTTATTTCTACTAAAATGTTATAAATGTCTAGTAATTATTATAACAATAGATAAAATAAAAAAAATAAATAAATAAAGATACTCACTTATTTTTCTTGACGATCGCTTCATGCTCTGCTGCTTTACTTCATGTCAGCAATAGACAGAAGTTCCTTGATGCACCACAAATTAAAAAATGATATAAAATGAAGTATTTTATTAAGTGAAACAAAGATATTTTTAGCTGAATCGGGTTAAATAAAATTTAAATGAAAATATATTTATTTGAAATGAATTTTATAATCTGATTTGCTTTCAAATGAAGCCATTATTCCTCGAGAGGCGAAAGTTGATCTAATGTAACCCTCCCTCTGCTCTTGTCCACAAACTTTCGAAGCTGCTTCGGTGACTAATTTTACACATCTCTCTAATGCCTGTGTATGACAAGGAAATTTATAGCAGCCAATATCTTTAATCGAACCTGTCAAACTCACCAGCGTTGCGAGATCGTCAGATGATAGAGAAATCGTAATAGGCGGTTCCGTTAGTTCACAGTTTTGCCAGTCAATTAAATCGATATAGTTTACAACTTCAAAGTTCAAATCTGGAATAACGAATTGTCGGTTGGCGCTATTAGACTCTGCAGAATTTCTTGCTTTGGCAATTCTCTTCAAAGCTAGGGTCCTTATGTGCTGTCTTTCATCTGCTAGCATTCCAATAAGGATATTTTCGTGATTTGCGAAATAAGCATTTTGTGAAATTACAGGATCTATAATCTTTCGTAGATTGTCCGACAAGTAACGGGTGTTTTTAATTATAGTCCACAAATTCTGGGCACCATGGAAGCATGATGGGTTCATTTTAATGGTGAACCAACCGCATATACACTTTCACGATGTACTCATCTAGTATTACAAGTTCAGAAGAGGGTTCCTCTGTTCCAACATAGAGTCTCAAAATTCGATTAGAAGTAGTGATCCACCTTGCGTGAGATATTGGTCCAGGGCTTCGACGAGATAAGTCAATTGAACACTCACCTGTTGAAACAGCTTGCACTACTTCAAACATATACTTCTGGTCAGTTGACAAATCGTCTTTATTAACAGCTAGAAGATCAGATTTAATTGGCTTAAATTTTACAACTGGTAATAATTCGCAAGTCGCAAGAGATTTCCCAATTGGCCCACAATAGGACCAAGGACCCGTCGTTTGTCCATCAAGATGTTCGAAAAGGTGTCTCAGAGGGAGCTCATTGAAGTGCAGAAGACAAGGAAGCCACTGGAGTGGTCTTTGAAAGTTGTCCTCTAGGAAACGTATAACACCTCCTTTGCTTCCTGTGTTAAGGACAGTTCCATCACATCCAACTGCAATTATTTTTTAAGTTTCCATTTGATTTTTCTCCAAAAAATCTACAATGTCATTGCTTATAGCAGCCACCTTGCTAGTCGAGGGGTCAAATGACTAAAATAATGGGAACCTGGTTCAAGTATCAAAGATATATGTTCTTCCTTTACTTCGCGACGATGAAGCTTCGCCCCCTCTTTGACCTGGCAGAGAGTTCTATCTTTACGTCCATCAAAGTATAGAGCAAAGGCAATATAAAAACTTGGTGTGTCAAATGTTCTACTTATTTGAGATCTAATTTTCCTTTTCTCTCTTCGGATTTTAGATTTATCTATAACTCTAGAAGTATCATCTTCGTTTATGATAGCTACGTCCTGGAGAACTGCTGATGCTAATGCGGCAGTATCCCTGTCAGATACACCATATCTATCGCTTAACATTGAAGTTGCTGCAAGAGTCATCCGCATATTTTGAGATTTGGAAAAAGGTTTTTTGGTTTATAATCAGCAATTTCAACAGAAAATGAAATTTTATTTTCGATTAGTTCAGTCAACTCATCCGTAGAAGAATCATTCTCACACACGGCAACATTTTTAGATAATTTTTCCGATGTTTTAGTCATCCGTTTTTGTGAACGGGCTTTCCTTTCGCCCTTTTTAGTATATGGGAATTATATTCAGCATCTAATTGACCAATATAACCCACTCTTGTCGTCCGTTGATCCAGAAAAAATGCACTCTCTCTTTTTGGAACCTTATTTTGTTTCTTACAATTGCATTTGTTCAAATCTTTACATTTACATGCGTCTATATCAAACAGGGTTTTTCTTGTATCATCTACGAAATTAAATTTCTTCTGAAAATTGGGTTTATCCTTATCCCTTCTGTAAGACTTCATCATGTTTCTATATCTTTTATGATATATATTTAACATCGCTATGACTCGATTATGCGAAACTGTTGGTATAGATGATTTATTGTAGCCACTTTCAATTTTTTTAGCTACACGTTCGGCAATAGCGGAGAATTTGGTTTCCTGATCGCCGACGTCCGGTGCAAGATTACACCTTTCTTGGAAACAATAGCGCAATACATCTTCATGGGTTGGTAATCTGCATTGTGTTAATTCCTTTGGGGTTCCAAATAAAGTGGCATGTGAAAGTCGAACGATTTCGAAACTTACTTGCCTTCTTAAGTGTTTCCATTTACACTGCGAAACTTAATTTTAAAATCTATTACTTCTACCGAAATTTAATTATTCTCACACGTGTACTAACTTTCAACTACTGCACGTCAAACCTTGACACTGTCGAGTAGGAAAATAAACTATAAAAAAAACCAACCAAGTGAAATATGCCTTTTTACAAAGATAAATAAATTTATGCGCATGCAGTTGCAGGTGTTTCTATCGTAGAGTAGATGTTTTTGGTAGCATTACATCGGTCATGATAAACAATCTTTGTGAAATTAAATTCAACAGAAAATAACATTTTCAGTCTATTAGAAATATAAATATTATGGCGATTAAGATGAAGATAAAAATATAAAAAATGGGAAGCTAAAAATATTAAAAGATTATTACTATTAGGAAAACAGAAAAACTTAAATTTTGTAACATTTTTTAGAAATTTTGGTCTTTTTGCGGCGGTAAAATATATTATGCCACCATAATGAAATTTTAATATTAGATTACTAATACCTTGAATTAACTATTGCGTTTTATTAGAAATTGTATAGCTATGTTTGGATAATTTAGAAAAAAACTGCAAAAATCATGTTTTTGGGGATTTTTCGGAACTATGGCCCGCTTGTGGCGGTAAAAGATATTAACCGATCGGTTTAATATTTTACGAATTGATTCTTTATAACAAAAGGCAACTTTTCCGCACTATTACTTTTCGATTATAAATATTTCGGTTTTTTCGACCCACCCTAATATATAAGGCAAATGTGTATATGTAAAGACACACTTTTCTCCATGACCACCTACTGCCACAGTCGTAGATAACCCATACGCTCGTATTCACGAATAACTTCGACCCGCAGTTACACGAGAAACCCGGGTTGAACACTCAAATGGCATTCACCGTATACCTGGCTTGATCAGGTTGAAGCTGAAAACTAATGCTGGGTTCAGTAACTTGACCTTGGTGCGGATAGGGTTGAGGTCAAAACTTCTGAACCGAGCATGCGTAGAAAGCTAATCTGGTGCAATAATGGCGGCGGTATATTGAATTAAGGCGCTGAGAAGGATATGGAAATTATACTTCTGTAAATCATAACAACAAAGGTATGCAATCTCATATATATGTATTAACTCCAATTCTTTTTATCTGATTTGATTATATTTATGTATACATCTTCTATATTATATGAAGAATTGTTTGTTTACGCAAATACGCATGGACATGAAGAATTTATTTGCCTTTAAAAATGTCAACATTACTTAAACTTAATTTCCCCTTAAAATAACAACTATTGCATCCAAGGTTATTTATTTTTTGCAATTTTGATCTTAAAAAGAACTCAAGAATGCATTTTAACAGTAGCAAAATAAATGACAACATCAGAATAGTTTGCTTTTTTTTTTTTTTTTTTTTTTTTTTTTTTTTTTTTTTCAAAATTAAGTTTTGGTTCTTTTGGGTGAAAAATATAATATAGTTTATGTACAGACTATTACATAACTATGTATCATATCTATAAATTATTTATTCTAATTTAAAATTTAAAAAGTTCGTCTGAGCTCTATTTATTTATTGAAGTTTTTTAGTAAGTTTTTTTTTTATTATGCATATCATTATACTGATTAAATAAGTCTATTATCTATCTTGAGCTTCTAGTTTGCATTGCCCAATTTTGAGAAATTTGAAATATTTATTTTAATTTAATTGCATTTAATTTTCAGATGTGTTTTAATTTCAAAATATTGAATTAGAAGTACTATTTTCCACTAAAATAATGATAGTAGTAATTTCTTGTTATTTAAAGTTTGAGCGTCACAGTTTTAAAATAAAAATGAGTCATTTTTCGGTGTTATCTCATGGCATTGTGAAGTTTTTTTTTCTAAAACTACACATAATTTTTGCTTGGTAATCATAGGTTTGCACACGAGTAAATTTCAAAAGGGTTGAAATAGGTTAATAAAAAATTGTTCATTTTTTAAATAACCTCACACCAAAATTTTGTATTAAAATAATGTCTCCTCTTTGTCAAATAAACCTTTTTCCACTCCAACTTTGCCTATTATTATAGAATCGATATGACCTAAAACATATGATTCTATGTATATACTAAAAAATTATAACATTTGTGCGTAGTAAATGTTCAAAATCAAACTTCCCCATCCTGATTTCACTCATACCTATAATTTACATAAATAAAATCTGCCCCCCCCCCCCACCCCTCCACGAGATTAACTCTTAAGACACAAATTTAATTTTCAAATAAATTCTACCAGCATCAAAATCGAAAAGGTATTTAAGAGTCAGTTGATACTTGGATATAACAGAGTATTTTTTTACTTTAGCTGATAAATAAAAAATGCTAATTAGTCTGATAATTGTAATTAGATAATTGTAATAATAATTGTAATAATAATTGTAATAATAATTGTAATAATAATTGTAATAATAATTAGATAATTGTAATTGTCTGATAATTGTAATTAGAATATCTGAAATTTTCATTTATGAAAACACGAGTAATTTCATTAATGTTAAAATATATATGTATTTTTTAAAAAGACTAAAATTTAAAAAATAACCTTAAATGCAAAAGATGTTATTTTAGTAGTGATTTACCAGCCCGTTAGATAATGTTGATTATTTTTTAAGGCAAATTCTTCGTGGTCATGAATATTTATAGAAGAAAACAATTCAGCTTATAATATAGTAGATTTATGCATAAATATAAACAAACCAGCTAAAATTTTCGCAGGTAATACATATATGTATGTGTGTGAGAGAGATGAAGATTACATGCCTTCTTCTATTTTTGGTAGTATTTTTGGTAAGTTTTCTTTTTTTTTCTGTATCTTACACAGCATCTTAAGTAACGTTTTAATTTACTTTTATAATATTAAAAAAAAAAAAAAAAAAAAAAAACGGGCCACTTGTTCTTCTCCATTAAGGGTGTTCTCAAATCCAAAAGGGCAACTTTCTGACATAAGTGTTAATTTATTTTTGTTCGAAAATGCATGAAACTAGCTGGTATTGTTGTTCAGAAACTATGTAATTGAGCTGTTCTTTCCTATTTTTTTGCAAACGCAATAGATCTTTTAGAAAATAGTGTCAAAGTGGGCGTTTTCAACCGAATTTCCGCGCGAAGGAAGAAATAGCACTCAAGAGCGGGCGATAAACGTGTTTATCACGTGATCAAAATTGCTTATAATTCAATAGGTAATTGATGGATCAAATAATGGAAAAAACAGTTCAGTTCCAAATCACTTCCAATCCCTTTCCAATTTTATACCTTTCTGTCAAAAAATGAATTTGTAAATGTGTCAAAACGTTTTGCGTTTGTTGAGCAGAGCAGTTAAGAACAGACAAAAAGTTATTTTCTTTATAATTACATAATGCAAAATTATATAAATTTCCATTAACGAATTCAGGTTGATTTGCAAATTTACCAACTATCATTATTCCGCCTATCTAGTCTAGAAATCTATCATAATTCAGTCACAAAAAAACATTTTAAAATCTCTCTTCTTTTTTTATCCTAAATGATTTTTTATTTACATCTATGAAATGATATCTAAATGAATGAAAAATATAAAACTAAGAAGCAAGGAAGAATATAGAAAATAAAACATTAATTTTTATGTATATAATATCAATACAAAAACTTTTAACGGGTTAAAAGTTTGTGACGCAGCGCTTTATCTTATGCTCTAAGAATTTTAAATATGGAACTTAAAAATAATGATATAAAATTTTGAGTGACACTATGCTATTAGTTATGATATATATATACATTTATTTCATCATTTTATTTTTTTATAATTGCATGTGCAAAAATTATGTTCATTTTAAAAAGATGTATAAAAGTTTATTCATTGATGCATTATCATCCGTATCTCTCATAAATTCAAAATATGAGTTTTAAAAGATATGATATCAAAATTTAAGCGACGCCTTGATGTTGCTTAAAACAATTAGTTTTAAAATTCAATTTAAATTTTCTTTTGGCTAAATACATTTACACATCTAAACAATACTTTTCATTTTCCAATGCACTGTTGAATATATTACTTTCACTGAATCTATATAATGCACTGATATGTATTCATTTGAATAAATTGATTTATCTTTTGTGCCATGCTATCCAAAAATCAAAAGTAAAATTTATGTAAATAGTTTTTTTCGTCATATTATCCATTTGCATACATTTAACTTAGTTTGGATACGATGACGCAAAAACTATTTACATAAATTTTACTTTTGATTTTTGGATAGCATGGCACAAAAGATAAATCAATTTATTCAAATGAATACATATCAATGCATTATATAGATTCAGTGAAAGTAATATATTCAACAGTGCATTGGAAAATGAAAAGTATTGTTTAGATGTGTAAATGTATTTAGCCAAAAGAAAATTTAAATTGAATTTTAAAACTAATTGTTTTAAGCAACACCAAGACGTCGCTTAAATTTTGATATCATACCTTTTAAAACTCATATTTTGAATTTATGAGAGATACGGATGATAATGCATCAATGAATAAACTTTTATACATCTTTTTAAAATGAACATAATTTTTGCACATGCAATTATAAAAAAATAAAATGATGAAATAAATGTATATATATATTATAACTAATAGCATAGTGTCACTCAAAATTTTATATCATTATTTTTAAGTTCCATATTTAAAATTCTTAGAGCATAAGATAAAGCGCTGCGTCACAAACTTTTAGCCCGTTAAGGGTTTTTGTATTGATATCAGTACTTTTTTTAAGTTAATGATAAAAAAAATAAAACAACAACAACAAAAATTAAAGACCAGACAAAGAATTCATAGTCAGGATTTCTATTCACCTTCAATCTCTCCCCCTCCCTCCCCGCAAAAAAAGATGCCTCATATTTCAATTTTAAAGAGCACTGTGCTATGAGATTTTTTTAAACCACTCATTGGTAAATATGGAAGTAATTCACAACATGCATGTTTAGATGGTATTTCTGTTGGTTTGTCTCAGAGATATAAAAATCTATGTTAAATTTTATTAAATAAAAAATTTACTGTCTTAAGAAAAATAGCAAGAAATATTGCTCTTTAAACATACACATATATATAAACTTCCACCATCCTTCTTTAAAGCTCTTTATTGGCAATAATAGTAAATCATATAAAATAATCGCCTGAGCCCCAAAAATTTCACTTCGCCCTTCTCACCCATCTCACCTAAATAATTAAAATCTTTCAAACTTTAGTTTGAAAAAAAAAATAATCTGCAATATTTGTTGCTCACTAACATAAATAAATAAAGCCCTAACTCCCCAAATGTACATTTCTTCTCTCCTCTCTCCCCCTACTGCACAGCATAAAAAAAAAAAAAAAAAAAAAAAAAAAAAAAAAAAAAAGCACTCGTAGATATTAAATCTTTAGGGTTTTTGGTGAGTGAATTACATATGAAGATAAATACGATAGATCTTTATAACACACCTTGGGATGAGAAGTTCTGCATATTACAGAATTTTGCATTATATAGATCATATTTCATTCATCATTAAATTTAACTTGTAAACGTGCTTTAAAATACATTCCTTGGAACTAGAAATAGTGAAAATTATAAAATTTTACATAATAGTATAGGTGCAGATTCCCAAATCTGGAAGGAGAAAGTGGCTCCTAAACCCAAAAAGTCCAGCGGCCTCATTGTGAAACAAACACATAAAAAGAATTTAGTGTTTGTAAGGGACTGAATTCAAAGTGGAAAATAATTTATTTTATATATACATATGTCTATGTACAAGAAAACACAGACTAATTACATCAAATGTTTGTTTAATTTGGGTTTGTTTAATTTGTAATGTTTGGGTTTGTTTAATTTAATCACAAAATTCTTTAAATTTAATTATTAAGTCTAATACAAATCTTAAACTATGTTCATTCAGAAGATATAGTTGGACAAGATACATTTTTAAAAAAATGTAAAGCTAAGCAATCATGGTAGGGGTAAATATTAGGACAACAATATTTCTAATTTTGATTGTATCGTATAACATTACATTAAAAAATTTGTGAATGTGAAAAATTATTTAGCGCTATAAAAATCAAAACACACTTGAGACGTTTGTTTTTCTATGTAATACAATAGTTTTCTGTGTTAAACAGATCATTCTGGACTGTAGGAAGGAAAATACACTGATTTCATTTTTTAAAAAAGGTAGAAATCCACCATTAGCAGAAAAGGAGCATCCCTGTATAACGTATGGCGACTGAGACATTGAAAGTTAGCGGCCGAAGCAAAAAATTTAGTCGTCACATGGCGACTGTGAATCTGCACCTATACATAATAGGAATAGATCACAGGGCCAAAACTAGTCTTTTTTGTACCCGGGGCAAACATGGATTTTGGTGCTCCCCCCCCCCCTCCCTCTTCTGTAAAGTATATTTACAAAGATAATTTTATTAATTTTCTAATAGCCGACTTATTTTAAAATTTAAAGAATTTAATCATAAGACATGTTATTCTGAACTACGTAATCTACAATGGCGGGTCCAAAGGGGAGGTTACGGGGGTCATGATTCCCCTCTGAACACCAACAAAAATTTTCTAAAGAGCATTTTTAAAATGAAATATACAGTAGAGTCCCGATTATCCAAGTCCTGCCTAACTGAGTTATTTTCTTCTGATGGATTGATGGCTTCCATTTTTATGAAACAGCCATTATAAATGAAGTGTTAGGTAAAGATGAAAAAGCAGCCGTAAAGAAAAAAAAAAAAAAAAAAAGGGCCATTTCCCTTCCCTCCCATTCTGACCAGAAAATCAGAGTTCTAACTTTTTATGACTGCTCTTTCATCTTCACCTAACACTTCATTTATAATGACTGTTTCATAATAATGGAGGCCATCAAACCATCAGAAGAAAATTATCCATTCCAAAAGTATAATCCTTCATTTCGCGCCGGGGCACATGCCCCTTCGCCCCCTTAGTTTCGGCCCTGATAGATCATGTCACACATTATTAAATTACCTTTAGCTCGTGACTGACAGTTTGGGGGCACTAAATGCATGGCTGGCAAATTCATTCCTTTTTCACTATTTTTAATAATGAAATCTTTGCCTTATTTTTGGCAGAAGTTTCTTATATTAAATAAGGCAAAAATTTCTTGTTTTAAAAATATTACTTTTGGAAAGCATGAATTTAGTGCCTTAAAAAAAAAAAAAAACGTCAAGAGCTGCCACCGATTGTAACACTCATTTACAAAAAAATTTAATATATTATTTTCATTGCTCCAAAATAATGCGTTAAAGACGACAATGTATCAAATTTAGTGTTCCAAGAAATAAGCAATATTTGTGAAACACATGTGCTTCTTAACTGCAAAATTTATTGTTTACATCTGAGAAAAACATTATATGCATCTTCTGTATTAAAATTTTTTAGTGGCAGGCTTTTGTGATTGAACAAGGACTGCTTGCAGAATACTTTAATAATTTTACAACATAAAATTATGGCTCTCGAACTACTATTGATGAAATACAGTAATAGGGATTAAAAAAAAAAATCATTAATAAAAAATTAATTGAATTTTCATCAGATATACTGATTATTACTACCATACATTATATGTAACATATTTATTAGAAAAATTACAACTATTTAGATGAAGTATTAAAATGTAAACAAAATGATGCCTTATAAACACATCAAAAATACAGTTCGTTTTCGAAAGCTGTGCCTAACACTCTGAGACAATTTTACGATCCAAAGGGGTAATGATGAGATGGGCATTTGCCGAAGTTCCAGTTGTATGTTGTCACTCAGCTAAACAGCCTCCGATCATCCATATTTTGATAAAATCAAAACAGACCTGATGCATGCACAAAAGCGCAGAAGGTTTCACTTTAAAAAAACAAACAGTACCTCTGAACAAAATCATTATACAGTAGACGCCCTCAAATCCGCTCAACTTGGGACCAGAGGTTGTGCAGATTTTAGAATTTTGCAGATTTCTGGTCCTTGCTTTGTTTACAGTTTTTAAACAGTCATTTGAATGTATTTATGCAAACAAAGTTATAAAAAATCCTTGCAATATAGTAAAATATTAAAATAATTAATTACAGTAATAAACTAAAATGATAAGAAGTAAGATAATTTAAAAAATGATTAAATTATTAAAAGTAAAGATCAAGTAAATAATAATGTATAATTAAATCTGCATTATAAAGATAAGAATCATTTTCCTTGAATTATTGAATGAAACTTACCTCTTTCCTAATGGTACCTATTAATTTGCATCAAAATTATAAAGTAAAGAAGTTTTATTTCAGATTTAGTCAGTCTTAATAGTCAAAAAATCTGGATTAAAATACATAAAAAGATTTGATAAAAAGATTGTGATTACCAATTTTTTTTTTTTTTTTTAATCAGAAATAAATTGTACTTCCTTCCTAAAAAATCATGAGTTCAGTCATATTATAGAGAATTAATTACATACTGAAATACAAACGGAATGATATAAAATTAAAAAATTCTGTAATTTTGCCCTTACATCTGAACTGAAAGTTTCATTGTTTACATCTGTGATGATATGCAGATTTAACGCTGGTAGCTGGGTGGGTACCTGGGCAGATATCCACTACAACCCTGAAAATTATTGCTTGTTTTTAGCACAACATATATTTGTTTTAAATGCTTTCTCGTCACTTCTTTATATGAAAAACAAATACAGGAATAAACATAAACATCGAATCTGATTTATGTCTAAAACTAAGATTGAATCAGATATGAGAAAGATGTGTTTGGTAAAGCAAGCATCACCCTTATCATTAGCAATACAACAGAATTAATAGTCATCCTAGTGCATATGTATCAATCTACACGAATATGCCATTAAGTATTGTAGCTTTTTTTTAAATCAAAACACTATATTTTGATAAGGTACATATTAATAATATAGCAATAATGATACTAGTACTTTTTACTTGAATGTTAATATAAAGCAGTCAATCTAAGTATACCAATTTAATAAAGTAATCATCCAATTAAATAGAGTAAAATCTGCTTAGACGGAGCACAAAAGACTGCACAAATACCTTGTTTTAGACATATTCCATTTACACAGGTTTTTCTGTAATAGCATGGAGTTTGTAACTTGGTGGTATGCGGAAGTATGAACTTCTATTCAGTGGTATGTCCATCTAAAAGTTCGGGAACCCCTGCTCTAGAGGGTAGCAATATTTCTACAAAATGGATTGCAGGCTTTTTTTAAGAGTAAAATTCATTGTTTACATTAAAGAAGCTGTCTGTTATACAGAGAATTGCATTAAAAAGATCTTTTACTGCAACAATGCTTTTACTACAATGCGGTCCTTTGACGAAATTCACATTTATCTCGTGATCCTTTGATGAAATTTGTGTTTTTTTACAATCCTTTAACGAAGTTAGTGTTTTATCTGTGATCTTGTGTCAAAATTCATATTTTTTTCAACATGCTGTGACAAAATTTGTGTTTTTTTACAATTATCTGACGAAATTTGCGTTATTTCTGCAATCCATTGACGAAATTCCAGTTTTTTGCGGCCTTTGGCTAAATTTGCGTTTTTTTCCATGTTTTTAATCAATCCTTTGGCAAAGTTCACGTTTTTAACCAATGCATTGACAAAATCTTTGTTTTTCGGCATTCCTTTGACAAAATTCGTGTTTTTCAGCGATCCTGTGATGAAATTTGCATTTATTTCGTGATCCTTTGGTGAAATTTGCATTTTTTTATGATCCTTTGGTGAAATTATTGTTTTATCCACGATCCTGAGGCTAAAATTCGCACTTTTTCTGCAATAGTGTGACAAAAAGTGTTTTTTCTGCCATCCTGTGACAAGGGTTTTTTCGCGATCCTTTGACGAAATTAGTGTTTATTTCGTCATCCTTTGGCGAATTTTGCATTTTTAACGACATTAGTCTTTTATTTTCGATTCTGTGGTGAAATTCGTGATTTTTCCTCGATCTTGTGACAAAATTCGCATTTTTTCGCAATAATCTGACGAAATTTGCGTTTTTTCTTGATCATTTGACGAAATTCATGTTTTTTTTTTATCTTTTGGCGAAATTTGCGTTTTTCACGATCCTTTAACGAAATTAATTTTTTCTGCGATTCTTTGATGAAATTCGCGTGTTTTCCACGATGCAGTGACTAAATTCATGTTTTTTCTGAGTCCTTTGACGAACTTCGCGTTTTTTTCGCTATCTCTTGGTGAAATTCGCGTTTTTCTGATATATATGTTTATTTGGTGGGCAGGATGATCGGAGCCGTTTACCCCCTTCCCCCCCCCCCTTACTTCTGTACCCGAAAACTTTCGGGTTTCCGTTTGTTTGTATTTTCCGCAAAAACTGCCATAAAAAAGTTGGATTTATATTTTTTTTGGAGGGGGGGGATCAGTGTGATTATCCCCCCCCCCCCTGCACCTACCATAGGGACCTGCTGGATTCGCACCTGCCATAGGGACACTAAATGGTAAAAAGTGACTATTAAGAAATTGTCAGCGGCTACCTTCCTACAAGGACAAAATATTTTTTTTCAAGAGGAAAACATAAAAACTGCCTAATATTCATAAAATATTGGTTGACGGTTTTTCGGGTGCGAGGCCCTGTGCATCCGCACCTGTCGCACACCCGTAGGGACGCCTCTGTCGGTATGAGGTAAAGGAGAATGCAATAACTTTGAAACGAAAGATGTTTGTACTTTCACTGAAAAAAAAAAAAAAAAAATTAACAACATGTAAATATAAATTTTTTTTTTAAGGAAGAAAAAGACGAGGTTTGTAGTATAAATTTGGCGCCTCCTCCGTGCCTGGGGTTGCCTGCACCATTCGTACAGCCCTGCTGAAACATATGTAAATCTGACAGCATAACAAATTGGATTAAGCTTTCAACCTGGTCAAGTTATGCTAATGTATTATTATGGTGCAAGAAGTTCATCCAAGCGAAGACTGGCAAAATTTCTGAGTATTAGGAATAACCAAATGTAAATAAGGAAATGTAAATAATTAATTTCAAATCCATCTGCTCGCAAGAAGTACACAAATAAATATAGATTATCTATCACTTGAAAGTGACAGCACTTTGCACTCAGGAATTCACGTTTGTAATCAAAGATAGGTGGTGGCACTTTTAGACCTGCTAATGTTTGTAAACAGTTCCACGTGAACGCGGTTATCACTGCTGGCTTTCGCTTGTGTCTTGTGTTTGCCTCGTGTGAATTGGTTACTTGTGGATAGAGTTGGGCAAAATACATTGAAAAACCATTTTCGACACAAAATACAAAATACATTGTTTTTTCAACTTAAAATACAAAATACAAAATACTTTCCAAATTTCAAAAATTCAAAATACAAAATACATGTATTTTGAAAATACATTTAAAATACAAAATACATTAAAAAAACGATTGTGCATTAAATGTGCTTAAGCAACAATGTGCTTAAAATTGTATGAAAGTTGCAAGAATAACTAATAATGAATAAACTACCCTTTAAAGGTAGTTAGTAGAAATAACTGCATGAATTGATTGTGGTAGAATGAATGCGAATTTTCAAACGGGCCGGCAGAATTAGAACATTTTTTTCAACGGGCCAGGCCAAGAAACAAAATAAATGGGCCGGGCTGATAAAAGAAATTAAACGCGGCTACCGGCCCGCTATAAAATTTTACTAGAAGCCGATAAAGTATGAGCCATTTTCAATTAATGTGACTTCCGTGAGAATAAGTAATAAGTATAAATGTCCGTCACGAGCCAGTGCTCGTTTGACAACACATCAATACAGAAATGTAACATGTCCAGCGAAGAGATCAGCATCGGACAGTTACAAGGTGTCTGAGCCATGGATTAATTTTTTCAGCAGACTCGGGCCGGGCCGAGATCAGGCTTGCATTTTTTCTACATGGTCGAGCAGGGTCGGAACTGGACTTTATTGTTCTCAGGATGTTTTGTGTAGGAAGGCAATATGTTTTGTAAAAATATCAGTAGCGATAATGAACTACTCTTAACGGAATCTTTGGAAATATGCCTCAAGGTGGTTCTCAAATTCACTGCTCAACAATGAGAAATTTCCTGACACATTTTCTGACTAATTTTTTACTGTAAAGGCTTAAAATTGACAGGCCTGACTATTGAAGGGATTTGGAATCGAATAGCGTTTTTACTTTAAATAAATTACTTAACGAGATATAACAGATTCTTGTCACGTGACTGCAGCTTTTTCTCCTTTCCCGTACTTTCGCTTCCGGAAATTCGATTCAAAACTTTAACTTTGACAGTATTTTCTCAAATATATATTGCCTTTATCAAAAAAAGATAACTTTATTCGATTACATAGTTTCTGAATAAGAATGCCTGCCAATCTTATGCGTTTCCGAAAAGAAATGAATTCAGAAATGTATCAGAAAGCTCTTTTGGATTTGAGGAAAGCCTTATTAAATGGCAGAAAAATAGTTTCACAAATCTGCTTTTTATTATACAGCTTCAAAAATTATCCTGTTTTGAACCCTCCTTTCTTCTTTTATGCTAAACTATATTAATGTTGCTATTGTGTATTTTCTGTCTTGCGAACACATAGTAATTTTAAAATATTCTGTAAAATTATCCCATAAATATGTATGCAGTATTCTTTAAAAGAACCTTAATTGTATGTTTAGAAAAATCTGATTTTTTTTGTATAAATTGAGTCAGGCCTCATTTAATTGACTTTTCCACGGGCCGGGCCTGTTTTCACTGATTTTTGTACGGGCCGGGCTCGGTCCGAACTTTTAATTTTTTCATCGGGCCGGGCCAAGGTTGTTTTTGTGCGGCCGGGTCGAACCCGGTCCTAGAAATTCCGACCCGTGCAGGCCTCTCGATTGTGGATCCGATAAGGAATCTCTTTCACGAGGCATAGGATAGCACCGCCCGCTACTGAGTATTCTAAGCCAAAATTGAGACAGTATTGATTTTCAGAAAAAGCATAAAAAGTTTGGTGCAGTTCTTAGGTGCAGAGGTATAAAAATCTGGAAAATCCTAAAAAACACAGCACAGAAAAAAAATCACTTGTAGGACGATATACACCACAATGTCATCCATACTAACTCACTATGATGAAGTTTGATGAAATTCTGTGCTCTAGTTCTTGAAATATAGCTCTCATGGCACACCTGCCAATTTCAGAATTTTTAAAAATCAGCACTACGAACCAGAAAATTTATTTTAAAAAGGTACCTTTAATCTACGTGGTACTTATTTCATTTAAATTTGATTTACAAATATGATCATTTTGACATGGAAGAAAAAATAAATAAATAAATAAACGAGAATTTTACGTACTACATGTTGCGGTAATCACAAAAACACACTATAACAACGCCACATCTTGAGCGATGCACCCCAAATTTTATCAGCATTAATTTATTTGAAGATCTAAAATAATATGAAATTGGATTAAATTTTGACCATTACTTTTTGGATATAGTTATTGCGGAAATCATGAAAAACCCAGCATAGCAGCACTACCTATGTTGAGCGATATACACTAAAAGTTAATCGGCAAGTATTTCTGTTCAGGCCTATATGCAGTTAAATGAAATTCTGTATATTGATTCTTACAATATAGCTATCATGGAATAAAATAATTAAGCATAACAGGGTCACCTGTTGGGCGGTATAAACCCAAAGCTGAGTTATACCTAGGTCTATCTTAATCTGAAGTTTGATTATTATTAAACTCCATGCATTAGTTCTTGAGATAGAAGGGACACAAAAATTAAGTCTCACACAGACTAACAGACATACACACATTTCCTAAAAATTGTTAAATCGCGTTCAAGACATCCCGAAACGTGTAAATCAAGCAAAAAACGAAAGTCGAAAATTTTCTCGATTTCAATACTTTCTTCTTATTTATTAGAAGAATGTAAAAACAAATTAGTCTAGTATCAGTCTTTTCAATCAGTCTTTCATAGTATATGTCTACAAAAGAACATATTTTATAATAATCTTATATGTACAATCACACCGAATAAAATTGTTTAAATGTGTTTAAATGTATTTTTTTCTTTTTATATAATGCGCGTGTGCTTAATAAGAGCTCCCAACTACGCAAGAATTTTTAGACCTTCCACTAATAAAATATTTTGGGCACAACTTTTCTATTATGGTGCATTTTTGAAATAATGCATACGAAATTAAAAATATGTATTACTGAATGCAAAAATATAAATGAAAAAATTAGATAACTTTTAACACAAGTTGAATTATTATTATTAACAAAAGTACGAATTCTTCGTATAAAGTAGTTTTAAAATTAAAACACTCAGGTGAAATATAAACCACATATAAGGGCAAAGAAATAAGAAATCATTTGCACTTACTATGAAAGTCTTGAAACTTTTAATATAGAGCAGAAAAAATATGAAAGCTCTTACATTCGTAAATAGAAAGCACTTATAAAATATTTATAAAAAGTAGGAATAATTCGAATGCAAAATTTGCAAAGTCATAAATTTCATTTTTTCGTAGTCAAAGCGTTCCTTTGAAAGTTCATTGTAGCAATTTTCTTGCGGTTAATGTCTAACAAAATTTACATTAATGAATGAAACATGCGAATTTTTAAGAAATCCTTTTTCGATATTTTTAAATAAAACTACTAGACCAGAAAAAAATTGAGCTACTTATATGTGTGGTCAATGGGCAACTGTCCGTAATAGAGCGCTGCACCTGCGCAACTCTGAAAGATCCTTCCGGTCTATCACAATTACATGTTTTTTGTTTCTTGTAATTCCCACAGCCACATTAAGATATATAAGTTATTTTTGTAACTAATCAGCAAGAATACGTTTGCTGTATCAAAACATCATATTCATCAACCTCCTTGTCTCAGCAATAGTCGAAAAGTGTGTTTATATTAAGGGTGTATTCCGATCCAAACTGCTTATTTTCTGATTCATTTTAAAATTCATTTTTGCTCTCAAACGCATCAAACTTCAAAATTCTCTTATTTAGAAACTACATAATGTGCGGTGCTTCTTAATTTTTTGATAAATGCAGAAAATACTGTAAAAAACGCTGTCAAAGTTGGCGTTTTGAACCGAATTTTCCAAAGCGGGCGATCTGGGAATGAAAAAAATGGTCCTACTGAGAAAATAATTGTTTAA
This sequence comes from Maratus speciosus, assembly GCA_963932465.1. Classification (NCBI taxonomy): domain Eukaryota; kingdom Metazoa; phylum Arthropoda; class Arachnida; order Araneae; family Salticidae; genus Maratus; species Maratus speciosus. The sequence continues at coordinate 4,890,226 of OZ010787.1, forward strand.
AAATCAAATTCTAATTAATGGAGCTGAAAATGAAATCACACGGCATGTTAAACATGTCTTCAGAAATCACCCCAGCAAGTTTCATGCTTTTACTTTTAAAAATGAGTCTGAAAATGTCTCAGAAAATTTCGAGCTGTTGAGGGTGGAAAAACATTTTTTCGAATACACCCTTAACTTCCAGAACAGAATTTGAAAACTAATCAAAACAGATAGTCGTGCATTTCCTTTTAATGAATCGCAGCTTTTCTCCGTGCGATTTAAACATGGCAGTTTGAAATCTGGAAAAAATGTATTTTGAGTATTTTCAAAATACAAAATACATTGTAAAACCATCAGAAAATACATTACAAAAATACTTTGATCTCATCGGTTTAAAATACAAAATACAAGATACAAATGTATTTTGAAAATGTATTTCAAATACATGTATTTTCGATACTGCCCAACTCTGCTTGTGGAATAAATTTTTTGCTTTTTTAAGTCTCTTAATGGAAAATCGGCTTACTTTAGTATGTTTGTAATGTAGGGTGTAAAAAAACATAAGTATTTTTATTATTATTATTATTGAAAATGGATTTTTATGATTGTTTTTCTGTGTTAACCTTTTATGTCCCGACGATATTTTAAAGTACCATTGAAATTACTTTTCATAAAATTCATTTAATACATCGATTAGTAGTAATACAGTTTAGAATCAGCTATAGATACATTAATTATTTTATCTTGTTTCAAAATCATTATTGGTTGCACAAAACAAAAATATTTTTAAAAGGATGATTTCTTTTGCCTTTGCATCTTTTCAGTTTTCTTGACGTTAAAAGATTAGGGGGGGGGGGGGGGGGAGTTTCAGTTCGGAAATATTTCTATTGTAAGAACATTATATTTGTACATTTCCTAATTCTACAAAATACTAAAAAATATTTTTTAAATAAAAGATTTGAGTGGAGTTATAAATATTGCACAAAATCTCAATAAATTCAAATTTAATTAATTTTATTTGGCAAAATCCTTTTAAAATTTATTAAATAATTATGTAAATCTTCTAATATAGTTTAAAAAATTCACGAAAAATGCTTTAGAAGATGAAATTTTCATGAATTCATAATTTGGGACATAAAGGGTTAATCGCCGTCAAAATTGTAGGTTTTTAAAACAACCAAACCGGTAATTAGGATATTAAAGAATATTTTTATCGCTAATTATTAAAATAATAGATGGTAATTGGATAAATAATAAAAACGATAAATAAATAATTTCATTAGGTAATTTAATGCATGAAATTAATAGAATTCTTAGAATATAACAAATAAAAGAAATTTCATGGCAGTTCTTTATGTATTTCTAGTTTGTAAAATTATTGCAGTTGCATAATTCTAAGCTGATGCAGATATATGTGCATTAACAACAAAAATAATAATAATATCTGTTAATTCATACATATACAGAGACTAAATATAATCATATTAATGGTTAGTCATACTTTCTATCAACATTAACTACCCAAAATATTAAAGAAAAAAAGAAGAAGAAAGACATTTAGAATATATTAGTTTTCATGCTAAGTGCATTATGTTTCAATTTCTAATTTGTATGGACTCCGAAAATATTTATAATCATCGATAAGTTGACCATTTTGAAATTATCATGATATTTATTAACCTTGATTGGAACGTAGCTCTTCCAATTAAAAAGCAAAAAAAATTTATTACTTTTCATCTTTTATCAATTGCTTTCTTTGATATGTTGTGCTAATCCAAAAGTAGAAAATATTTTATAAACTTTTACTGAAGTAGTTCTTTCTAAACATTTTTATACTAATTAGATTTTTTTTTAATTTTTTCCATTCTCTTACTTTAACTGTATAACAGATGTTATCATTCTGAAATTTTCTTTTACCTGAAATTTATTATGTATTTATTTATAAAAAACAAATAAGAATCATTTATTTATTTTATTTAATCTAGAAAAAATTATTTTATTTGTTGTGCTTATTTTCTATAAGAGTGAATAATTTGATTATTCAAAGAAAGTTTTTATGACGATGACCAGATTTAATTAAAGTTTTAAATGAAATGCTTTTTAAACCTGGTAACATCTATTTTAATATATTTTCACATCATTAAAAAAATATTTTAATCCATTATTTTTTTTAATAATCTGATTTAAATCACGATTAAATTTGAACAAACTGTCAGCCTCAACGAGACATCGGAATTTCTGCTGATCAAAGTTTTGTTGCCGTTTTTAGAGACGACAGGTATTTTATTTTTTTCATTTGGAAATAAATGAAAGCTTAAATCGGGATTTTTCGATTATCTAGAGTTGCATTGGGGCACATAACAGCATGTATTATCTTTTTTTTTTTGCGGATTTATTCAGATTTATTAAGAATTAAAAATCCCAAATGCTATTTGACTCACGGTAAGTAATGCTAACGCGATGAAAAAACAAGTGGTACCCTTTAGATCGCTAGAGGGCGAGTTTTTTGTTACAAACGCGAATAACTAAATGTAAATAACGAGATATAAAATAATTAACTTCAAATCCGAAAGGAAACATCGACTTAAAACACTAAATCCATCGTTACAGCGTAATTTGTAATTTCTGCTCGCTACACAAATAAACATGGATATCTTTATCTATCTACTGAAAGTCACAGCCCTTCGCGCTCATTGGCGCGATGTGATGACGTCAAACCTACTCATTACGAGGCTAATGTTAGCCTCGCACTCACTAATCACAGACGAGAAAATTACCAGAGATTAATGGTTGACTGGGCATTAACGGAAACGAAAATGTCAAAAATAAAATGAGTTTTCCCAGAAAAAAGAAAAGTGTTATTCACCTCGCCTTAATCACATTTATATTATGTATCAATTTAAAGATAATTGTTAGAACCGTTTTCGAGATTTTCAAATTAGGAACTTCCTCGATATCATACCAACGTTTTCACTTTAAAAATGGCTATTTAGATCTCAAAATGTACTGCACGTAGAAATGTAAAAATTTCAGTATACGATTAGACTGCAGATATAAGACTGTTCTAGAAAATTCAGAACAATAGGACCTATATCTGCTGAGTTATTAAAAGGCGGCTTTTCGCGTTTTCTTTGATGTCGAGTTAGCTGTATATATGAGTTCCGCCATCTACGAATTCTACGATACGATACGATACGATGCGATTTTAGGCTTAAGGCTGCGTCACTCGGAATACTACCGTCTTCCATGATACATAGATTTCTATAGAAAACATCAATTTCTATGTATATATATAAAATTTTTCCAATTGCATCCACAGTCTCCATGTAAAAATATTTTTAAATTGCTAGGCTAATTTAATAAAAAATATTGAAAGGCGAATAGACAGTGAATAGATATGATTTTGTAAATCTGATAACGAGAAAATTATCATACAGAGGGCTGGGGGGGGGGGGTCGTCGTTGGAGCGCCTGTGAGGCTTGGTGCCTACGCCTGGTACCGAGACACCCTCAGAATCATCTGCACCATATTTTCTGCAGCTCTGTTAAGATTATTTCATTCTTTTTTTCCGTCAATATGCATATTATTTGCTAGTCAATTCAATTAAAATTAATCACTTTGATTAGATTGCTGAAAATCCAAACAGTAGAATTAATGCATCAGGATATAATTTAATATATAAATTGACTTGACAAAATAAAAACAGTAAAACAGGCTACTTTCTTGAATTTCTTTCTTATTTCTATGTTTTAATATTTTCCTAATCAGAATTTGCCTAATTAATTACTAATTATCGCCATTAATAATAATAATCAACACAATTTTCGTTGAAGTAATTTTTTAATTTTGATCCAAATTAAGGTTCATTAGTTTTGATCCAAATAAAGTTTCATTGTTCAGCATACGAAATTTTATTTGAAAAGGAAACTTATAAAAATTATTTTAGCAATAAACACGTTTCATATCACTGACTTAACTCAGTTGTCAATTAAAAATCTGAATGGATTGTTTAAAAAATATTAAAAATTTCCAAGAAAATAATTTAAATTAAGTTGATGTATATTTAAGGATTACAGGTTTTTATTTAGTGCATATATTTTGTAGGAAAAAAGAAAATCTACACTGCATTAAATGTATTTTTTTCGGCACTTTTCTCTCATAATGTAAACAAACGATGCGTCGACGCGAAACCGAACAGAGCATATCACCTTTTTTAACCAATAAGCACACTTCCTTCAACCGGGGTCAGGAACTCTGAGTTGGGTAACATTTCATCAGAAGTAAACAGTGAATACGAGTTTTCAACTCTCGGTTGAAAATCTCAACCTGGGGTTACTGGACACGCGCTTTAACTCTCGGTCGAAGTTATTCGTGAATGCGAGTGTAAGTCTCCTGCTTTTATTAAGGGAGTTTGATTGCGTTGGGTGGAAAGGGGTGGGTGTGGGTGGTAAAAACGTGAAATGAGGTATACCTCTTTTTTTCTCACATATTGTGTTTATGAATAGAGTCTAAAATGTTTTGAGTGGCGTTTCATGTGTCAGTGAGGGACAAAGATGTATTCGGAATTTTCTAGAATGTTTCAGATTTTTTCAGAAAGTTTCAAAATGCTCTAGAATTTTCTAGAATGGTCCAGATTTTTCCGGAAATTTTCGAAATGTTCTAAAATGTTCGAGAATAATCTAAAATGTTTTAAGCTAAAATGTTCCAGAATAATCTGAAGTGTTCTGAAATAATCAAGAGTAATCTAGAATGTTCGAAAATAATCTGAAATGTTCTAAAATGATCTAGAATAATATAGAATGTTCGAGAATGTGCGAAATTTCGATCATCAGTGGTATATAAGTCGAAACTCAGCGCGTTGTCGTCAGTCACATTTTATCAACGATCCAGAAAGGACCAAAGAGAAAAATGCCCAAAAGTCAAAAGTGAATATTCAAAGGATAAATTCAAGAGATTTCGTAAAAAATATTTTGTACTTTTTTTTTTCTTTTCTTTGCATTCAATTGTTTTCTTAAAAATTTTATCCGAGTGAGTATAAAACTTTTTTTACTTTTATTATATTCTGCTAATGATTTACATTTATTTATTGACTTATTTTTCAAAGCTTTTGTTACGGATAAAATGCCAAAGCGTAAGATAGTGTTTGTACAATCTTATGTGAATTCTCAAAGAAGAAAAGCAGCACGTAGAAACGAAGCAGAAGAAGGAAGAGAAAGACGACTTACGAAAGTTCTAGAAGTTGTGCAACAAATAAGATAAAGTCAAAGTGAAGAACAAAAAGCAAACATTAAAGAAGAGACGCGAATCAGAGTAAGTTCAATTAGAAACAGTGAATCAGCTCATCAACGTCAAATTCGAAATAAACAAAATAGAGAAAGAATGGCCACTTTACGTGAACATCAACGCGTTACATTAGGTAGAAACTACAATTTAGAGCCTGAGGCGTTCCATTATGATTCCATGAAAAAATACAATGAACATCGAAATTCCGTCATCGGAAAAATGGACAAGGCATGCAAGTACTGCGGCGCTGAACAATTTAAAGGCGAAACTGTAGGTATGTGCTGTATGAGTGGTAAAGTCAGATTACCAGTATTACAAGTACCAGAATACCAAGTACTGTTCGCTTATATGATCAGAAAGGCACCAGAATCAAAACATTTTTACAAAATATACGTCGATATAATTCTGGCTTTCAAATGACTTGGGGCCTACATCAATATGCAACGTAGAAAATTTCAGCCCATCTGTTAAAGTCCAAAGGCAAATTTATCATCGAGTAGGCTCGCTAATTCCTTTACCTAGTGAAACACCGAAATTCCTACAAATATATTTTGTTGGTGATGAAAAACTCGAAATAGAGCAGCGTTGCACTTACATTCAGGGGCTACAACGAGAAATTGTTCAAGAGTTACAACATCCACTCCTTAAACATAATCAACTGATCAATGTGTTCAAGATTTCTCCAAAACGAATGGTTGCAGACAAATCTAAGATCGTCATTCGAACCGACAAAAGACCAGCCAGTGAGCATGAATGAAGGTTTAATGCACCTCAAGTCAATGAATTTGCAGTAGTAATTGTCGATAACGAATACAGCCATCGTGATATCATTATTCAACGCCGAAGCAATGAACTGCAAAGAATTGCTGAAACTCATCTAAGGGCGGAGCCAGAGGGGGGTCCGGGGGGCATGTGCCCCCCCCCCCCGTCGGGCACACCTGCCCCCCCCGTCGGGGTCAAATTTAAGAGTCGTCGGGGGAAGTTTTTTGACTTGAGTGTTGAGCCCTGCATCGGGTTGGGTAATAGGGTGGGTCGAAAAAACCGAAATATTTATAATCGAAATGTAATAGAGCGGAAAAGTTGCCTTTTGTAATAAAGAATAAATTCGTAAAATATTACACCTATCGGTTAATATCTTTTACCGCCGCAACGGAGCCGAAATTTCCGAAAATCGCAAAAAACATGTTTTTTTCAGTATTTTTTTTTTTAATTATACAAACGTACTAATACAATTTCTAATAGGACGCGATAGCTACATGAAGATATAAAAAATGTCCTGGTAAATGTTTATTATGATAAAGTAATATCTTTTACTGCCGCAAAAGGACCATATTTTTTAAAAAAAAATTGTAAAAATTTCAAATGCTTATTATTTTTTTAATTTTTATAATTGTTTTTAATATCTAGAAGTAAATAAATTTACTTCATATCTATTAGTATTGTCGTAAATTTTGTTAACTATTTGTTATAGACTGGAAAAAAAAACGGTAATCATTCATTATTTTTGACGATCGCTTTATGTACTACTGTTTTACTGCATATCAGCAGTTCATATACCACAAATCACAAAAATGATATAAAATGAACAAAATATTTTAGTATTTTATTAATTAAAATACAGAAATGTTTAACCGAAACGGATTAAATAAACATAAAATGAAAAAGTATTTAAAGTAATTGAATTTTATAATATGACTGTCTTTCATATAAAGCCATTGTTCCTCGAGAGGCCAAAATTTATCATATGTGATCCTCCGTCTGTTCTGGTCCAAAACTTTACCAGCACTTCAGAGACTAATTTCACGCATCTTTCTATTGATTGAGTGGGAAAGGAAAATTATAATAGCTGGTATGTTTAATCGAACATTCTAAATTCACCAGCGTCGTTAGATCGTCAGTCCATAGACAAACCGTAACAGGTGGTTTCGTTAGTTTGCAGTTTTGCCACTCGACTAAATCCATACAATTTTAAGCTTCACAGTTCAATTCTGAAATGACGAAGTGACGAAAGGCACTATTCGTGCCCACAGAACTTCGTGCTTCGGCAATTTTCTTTATATCTGGGGTTCTGATGTCCTCTCTTTCATATGCTATCATTCCAATGAGGCTATTTTCATGATTTGCGAAACAGGCATTTCGTGAAATTACAGGAACTATAATATTTTGTAGATGATATGGCAAGTAACGAGGGTTACTAATTATAGTCCACAAAATCTCAAAAACATGATGGATTCATTTTAATTGTGAACCAACTGATGCAGTACACTTTCAGGATGTACGCATTGAGTACATCCTGATCAGCTGATTGCCAAAATTAAAAATTGCCAAAGCACGAAGTTCTGTGGACACGAATAGCGCCATCCGTCATTTCGTCATTCCAGACTTGAACTTAAAGATTAAAATTTTATGGCTTTAGTCGAAAGGCAAAACTGTAAACTAACGAAACCACCTGTTACGGTTTGTCTATCGATTGACGATCTAACAATGCTGGTGAGTTTAGAATGTTCGATTAAAGATGCCAGCTATTATAACTTTCCTTGTACCACTCAATCTGTAGAAAGATGCGTGAAATTAGTCGCTGAAGTGCTGGTAAAGTTTGTGGACCAGGACAGAGTGAGGATCACATATGATCAATTACTGCCTATCGAGGAACAATGGCTTTATTTGAAAGCAAGTCATATTAAATTCATTTACTTTAAATACTTCTTCATTTTAAGTTTATTTAATCCGTTTCGGTTAAACATTTCTGTATTTTAATTAATAAAATACTAAAATATTTTGTTCATTTTATATCATTTTTGTGATTTGTGGTATATGAACTGCTGATATGCAGTAAAACAGCTGTAGATGAAGCGATCGTAAAGAACAATGAATGATTACCTTTTTTATTTTCCAGTCTATGACAAATAGTTAACAAAATTTATGACATATTAATAGATATAAAGTAAATTTATTTACTTCTAGGTATATTATTGAAATTATAAAAATATAGAAAAATGAAAATCTGAAAATTTTTACAATTCGTTTTTTAAATATGGTCCCTTTGCGGCAGTAAAAGATATTATTTTGTCATAATGAACATTTGCCGGGACATTTCTTATATCTTCATATAGCCATAGCGTCCTATTAGAAATTGTATTCGTACGTTTGGATAATTAAAAAAAAATATTGAAAAAAAACAAGTTTTTATGCGATTTTTTGAAATTTTGGCCCCCTTGCGGCGGTAAAAGATATTATCCGATCGATATAATATTTTACGAATTTATTCTTTATTACAAAAGGCAACTTTTCTGCTCTATTACATTTCGATTGTAAATATTTCGGTTTTTTTCGACCCACCCTATTGGGTAACCCGATTTTTCCTGCACACGACCCGAGTCGTGTCGAGTCGGGTGCTGGTTAATTAAAAAAAAATCTTAGGTTAGTTTGTATAAAACGCGACCCACGGAATAGCAGGCCTCTGATTTTTTTTCCTTCGAAGTCGGATTGGCTTGGCTATGATTTTTTCGGTTTCGGGATGAGTTTTGATTCTTACCGGTCGGTTTTGTTTAAACTGATTTTTCAAAAAAGTGCTTAGAATTATATCTCAAATTAGAGTCCTGCATCGATTCAGTTTGCCCGATTTTACCTACATCCGACCCGACCCATGGCTCGGATTGAGGATAACTTTTTTCGTTGCGGTTGGGTTCGGTTTCGGGTTCGGATGGGTTTGGGGTTGAGTTTTGATACTTACGAGCAGTGTCGCCAGGTGTCCCGAATTACGTGGAACGTCCCGAATTTTCTCAAATTACTTCAAATTTTTATGAGCTTAATTCAAATTAAAATTTTATTCCTTAGTCTGATACGAGAAAATTTAAGAATTTAACCACATGTCGGTTAAAGTCTATCATCACAACGGACGGATGTTACCGAAAACCTTATATATTTTGTCTAGAATTCATTCATGTGCACTCCAGTCCTATGTTTATTCGATTGACCGCCCTTTTACGTGCCTATAAGAAACACGATTTCAAGAGGAGACAGGACGTTTAAATTCATCTGCTCGCTTCGATCTTCTCATTAAAAAGCGTAGGGTAAGTAGTTTTATAAATGAATAAGTAAATAAAAATAGAGTTTTATATAATTATTCAAGCAAACTTAGTATCAAACTAAAAATTCCTTCTCTGTTCATTAATTTCAATATACTGTGAATAGAGTCTCATTTTATGGATATTAATCTATATTTAATATATAGAAGAGAAATGGAAGTTATAAATAAGAAAATAATTATATACATACATAACTTCATTATAAACTGCGGGAAGATGTGTATATAGCAACAACTAAAATCTTGCATCGTGTCAGTTAACCCGATTCTACCCGAACGTGTATATTTCTGATGATATTCGTGGGAAGAGAATTTAAAATCCGTTAGAAAATTAGTTGAAGACATAGTTTTACAAAGATATACATGAAGCATCATAAGTTGAATAAAGGTCATAGAAAGTAGTTCTTCCAAGAGTAAATGGCAATAAAGTGTAATTCATCTGAATTCTGTTGTCCTGTAAAATAATTATCTTTATTACACAACCGCAATTTCAAAGGTGAGCATGCCACAATAAATCTTAGTAACATATACAGATTTCGTAGAGTTTCAAATAACATAATTGCACTAAAATGCATTTTAAGTAATTATCACCCATAGATCGTAGTGTAATAGAATTATTTTGTGCGGCTCTGTAAAATAACTATAAATGCTATAAACAACCTCTTCAAGAAAATCATACTGTAGATGACTGTGCCAACGTACTAAAATTACATTATAGTCAGTGTTCTACAAACTCCGCATTTAAGAGTTTCAAAAAAAGTTTCATGGACATTTGTATCATAACAAGCCATATGAGAAAACATAAAAAATTACTTTTAAAATTTTAGCTATGCAGTGTCACACTAGGGCTGCCAATAGTAAAAAAAACCTATCATGTGAATTCTTTTATAAAAACGTAAATATGATTATGGAAGAAGCTTATTCTGCAGATTTATTAATTATATTTATTATGAAAGAAGCTTATTCTGGAGATTTATTAATTATAATTATTAACATTTTATTTTTTTACACCATAGATATTTGTTATATATTTGTATATTTTCATCGATTCGTTTCTTAATTTCGTTTCTTAAAATCTTTTCATATAATCATTACACAAATTTGGTTCATAAAATCTTTAAATTAGAAATTTATAGCTATGTGAGGACGTCAGTTTCAAGACTTGCCTTATCCAGAAAATCAAATTTTAGGAAATCGTCAAATATCTCTAACTGCATCCATTGGTTTTCATCATATACCAAGATTTTACAATGCCAAAATACAGTATAAAACAATTTTTTTTCAGATTGTAGTGTTTTTTCGGTGCAGATTTACCAGTAGAATAGATTGATAGAGAAAACACGATTTTTTTTTTCAATTTAGGCTAAGGCGAGTTTTGAAACTCTCGTCCTATATATATATATACCCGTAAGGCATGGTGACGTCACGGCGACGTTGTTGTGAAGTCACACTGTGATTTTGTGACCGTCGATGTGACGTCACAGTGACTACAATGCGAAGTCGTTATGGCCGTTTTAGAGGTCGTTTGTGACGTCACATTGTGACCACTCTGTGAAGTCACGGTGTGACTAATTTGTGTAAAGTGTGTCATTTGTGACTATTTTGGCATTAGCTTTGTGACGAACATGTGACGAAAGCGACAATGCTTTGAAGTCACATTGTGACCAATTTGTGAAGTATGTGTCATTTTTTACGAACTTGTCATAAACAATGTGATGATTTTAAATGAAAAACAGATTTCAAATTAATTGCTTAAAAGGCGCTAAGGCCAACATAGTGAAAAAGATTCCGTGCCGGGACTCGAACCTGGGCCATCAATATAGCACACTGACATTCTACCGACTAAACCACATGGAACGATACCCAGCCGGGAAAATTTCTCACTATTACATGTTGGCAAGGCTACAAACGCAGCACAAGATGGAATATTTATCGTGAGCCACCGACATTGAGCAAATACGAAACTTAATTAAATCCAGCATCGATTGAAACTATATTAATACTTGGAAATTTTTCCAAAGAGAACCATTCGCCTTACATACAATATTTCGAATGAAAATCAATTTCAAATTACATGCTTAAAAGGCAATTTTAATTTTAAATTTGATTTTTATTTGAAATATTGTATGCAAGGCGAATGTTTCTCTCTGAAAAAATTTCTAAGTATTAATATAGTTTCAACCGATGCTGGATTTAATTAAGTTTCGTGTCTGCCCCATGTCGGGGGCTCACGATAAATATCCCATCTTGTGCTGCTTTTGTAGCCTTGCCAACATGTAATAGCAAGAAATTTTCCAGGCTGGGTATCGTTCCACGTGGTTTAGTCGGTAGAATATCCGTGCGCTATACTGATGGCAGGGGTTCGATTCCCGGCATTGAATCTTTTTTACTAAGTTGGCCTTTGCGCCTTTTAAGCAAATAATTTGAAATTTGGTTTTCATTTGAAATATTGTATGCAAGCCGAAGGTGTCTCTCTGGAAAAATTTCTGAGTATTAATACTGTGATGGTTCTTGCCATAAACACTGTGATGAACATTAAAATGCACAATTTTAAAATAAAGTTTTGTTTGAAATATAAATTCTTATCTTTTTACCGTACTTTTTAGCAAAATATCGCTATTTTGGAGTTCTATTCTTCTAAAACATTTTAAATTTTTCCACTTAAAAAACAATGCTTATCAACTGACATCTTTTTTTATTAAGTTTTAAGCTTTATCTTGAGTTCAAGCTTGATATTAAGAATGTGTAAAATTTTATTGTGTTGTGATTAGTGATTGCTTTATTAAACATGACATGATAAGCCATATTTATTTAAATTTTTTATTCCCGTGTATATTGTATTTTGTGAATATGAGTTAAATAGATTTGGTATGTTTTATAAGAAAAGACTGATCTGCGAAATAGAAAAAAAAAACAATTAAGAAAAATCATGCGTTAAGCATAGATTATAAAACACTTTCCAACGCTTCCTGAATGCTTTAACAAGACATCGTAATTTTGGGAAATAACGTAAATAAGATAACTAAGTAAATATTTTAGAAAACACATAAAACATTTGAAAAACTGATTTCAGCATTTCCCGTCCATAGCCAAATATGTTTTCTAATTCTTTTGAACAGTCCTGCATTTTATCTGTAAGTTGATATACATATTATATAATGGGAAAATTTATTTTTGCAAGAAAACGCATAACAGGTTGAAATTCTCTTTCAGCAATTTATACTAATATATGGAAACATACTTGCATACTTTTGTATAATCTTGTAGTTTACCTAGAACGTTTATTACGCGCTACTGCTTAGTTAAAATTTAATTCAAACACTCTTAAAACTGCTGAAATCACATTTCCAGAAATTATAATTTATAGATGGCCATGTATTCAATTCTTTACGTGACCCTGTATATCATTTTATCTATATTCTACAAACATTTCCTAGTAAATTAAATGCAGTTCAACGTAAAAATCCATAACTCATTTAAAAACTACCTTTAATCAATTTGCGCATATACCCAGTAACCCTTACGAATACTTTTATATAGTCCTGTATATGAATTATAGCATTTATATATACCATACTCTATGCATAAATATAGTGAATCATAAAAGCGCATATCATAATTAAAAATGCATTTCCAGCAATCATCCCTAATGAACTTCGGATACAATATAGTATCGGAAATATTTTGTGTGTCCTGTAAATGCTATATACATTTCGTATTATCATGAAATAATGTATAGTGTGTAAACCTCAGCGACTTATATCAATTTCATTATATATGAAATAGATTAACATAATTAAAGTACGCCGCAAATAATCCCCTCCATCCCTGTATAATAATGTATTGGAATCCCTTTTTTAGCCCTGTAAATGAACAATAACTATTCGTTGCACCACATACTCTTCAGAATGCATATTTTAGTGCGTTTCATAAATTCATGTCAATTTTATTCTGTTTGAAAGCGTGTAAAATCGTTAAAAATCATTTGAAACGATTTTTTCCCGTAGACCGTAGTGTAACGAAATACTCTTGACTGTTCCTGTAGATGAATTAAACACGCTACAAACTTCATTACAAATAGGGGTCATGCTATTGTAAACGTCAATAACATCCAAAAATTTCAAGGCAATCCGAGTATATTTGCGAGAGTTAGACCGCGGACAGACGGCCAGACAAACCGAAGTCATAAACACTTTTCAACTTTGTTGAAAAGTATTAAAAAGAACATATAAACGTAAAATAAATGATTGCATATTAACTATTTTTATTTTTTAAAAAACATTTTAATATAGAAAGTAGTTATTAATCGCTTTAAAAATATATTCAGTCCTATATTACGAAAGTACATACCAACTTTTTAAAAAATATACTAAAGCAGTTTAAGCTATAAACTTGTTATCACAGGCATGAAAAACACTTTATTTCAATCTTAAATATATTTAATTTTTTTATTCCAGTGATTACATATATCGAAAACGTAGAAAATGAATTTACAATCGAAGAAAATTTAATAACTGATTCTGAGTGTCTACAATTACATGTTTGATTAAAATCACAAACAGAAAAAAAAAATGCTTACATAATGTTAATTTCTAATCTGAAACAATTTCTAATTTCATATTTAACTCCAAAATAATAATGATGCTTTAAGTGTTAGTAACTAGAAAACATTAAAAAGCCGAAAAAAACTCCACACCACTGTTTCAACACATTTTCAATTTCAAGAGACTAAAAATTAATATTTACATTCATTCTACTATGAATGTAGGCACGAATCAGTCTCTGCGCCAGCTTTTTTTTTTTTTTTTTTTTTTTTTCGAGCGATGGCAGATTAAGATACAACAGAATCGAATAAAAATATCCTTCTGAAAACAATACAGACCAGTCTCTTTCTATATGTGTAACATAAAACTACTTAACTGATCATTATAATATATACAAAACAGGAACAAAATATTTAAATTAAATAAGACTTACATATGTGCTTCATCAATAATATCCGTATATTTGTAATATCCTAAAATGGCAGATGTCTTTCTTTTATATTAAAAGAAGTGCTGTAGGCGTGCTGGTGTTCTAAACAGCGGAGTGAAGGTGACTTCCCGCGTATTCTCTTGTTTATTCTATGGTAATATCGCGAAGCAGACGATTTGAGCAGGTGTGTTTTTATCATTTATTTGTTTTTGTAAACAACTGATTTGAATCTGATATGCTTAATAATTATATGAGAGTGTAACAATCAGTGGAGGATTATTATATTAAATTGCAATGCTAGATAAAATTAAAATCATGAAAAAAGAATACTTTTACTGTCTTAGATATCAAATTGATAAAATATAGCATGAAAATTTAGTTTATTAATGCTTGTATCGTGCACTTTATTTATTATGCCCCCCCCCCCACCTTTCGTGATAGAATTTACTATTTGCTATCCACTAATATATTTTCATTCCTTATGCCGCTGTAACTCAGGTCTGTTTAAAATATTGTTTAACCCTTAACTGATGTGACAAAAATTGCCGCATAACTACTGTGAGCGGTCTGTGAAACCGCTTAATCTATCAAATGGATAAAATATAGCATGAAAATTTAGTTTATTAATGCTTGTATCGTGCACTTTATTTATTATGCCCCCCCCCCCCCCACCTTTCGTGACAAAATTTACTATTTGCTATTCACTAATATATTTTCATTCCTTATGCCGCTGTAACTCGGGACTGTTTAAAATACTGTTTAACCCTTAACTGATGTGACAAAAATTGCCGCATAACTATTGTGAGCAGTCTGTGAGACCGCTTAATCCATCAAATTGATAAAATATAACATAAAAATTTAGTTTATTAATGCTTGTATCGTGCATTTTATTTATTATGCCCCTTCCCCCTTTCGTGACAGAATTTACTAGTTGCTATCCACTAATATATTTGCATTCCTTATGTCGCTGTAACTCGGGACTGTTTAAAATATTTCTCTTAATTTTCAAAGATTTTTGAAGTTCATATTTTTGTCACACTGTGACTTACAATATGGTGGTTTTTTTATCACATATGTGACGTGACATACGTTATATGCAGTGACATAATAGTGTCGTCACAATTTTCTTTTAATTGCCAGAAAAATATAATTTTACACTAAATAACATGTTTTAAAGAATTTTTCAATTTTTTAAAGTTTTCTAAGAAGTTCACATCTCAGTCACAATGTGACATCACTGAGTGGTGGCATTTTGGTCACAGATGTGACGTGACCACAGTGACTTACAGTGACGTCACAACGACGTCCCCGTGACCATGCATGCTATGAGGGTATATATATATATATATATATATATAACTATATATATATATATATATATATATATATATATATATAACTATATATATATATATATATATATATATATATATATTAACTTCGATGTGTTTACGATCGCCATAAAAGTTTTAACTTCGGCCGCAATGTCTTAACCCTTTCCGGCGTAGCGTGCCCCATTCGGGATACCTAATTTTAATTCCAACCTTACGAATGGCACCAAGAATATGTTAGTAAAATTTTGCTTTTACAATCAACATGTAAAGTAACATGTTTTTAATATCTGAATGTGTCGTTTTAAAATTCCGGTGTCAGTCAATCATTTCATCATTTTACAACAAAAATTGCCTGTGCCGGAAAGTGTTAAGCACACATATTTTTTGAGCAGAAGACTCCAATGAAAAATTTTCTAGCTGCATTAACTTTAGTAAAAAGTTTTACTTAGTGTTATGTTAAGTTCTTTTATTTTGTTTTTTAATAATATACTACTGCGCTATCATGGATGTGTACGAAATGTTTCCTTAGCTTTAAAAATACATTTCCTCGTAAGAAATGTAAAGTATTTACTACACTTTACACGACTAGAAAAGCACTCTAAAAGCATCTAGTATCTTCAGAAGTTACGTTTCTAACGGAGTAGCGCTGTGGGACTAGAAAGAAATAATATTTTGGCAAAACAGTTTTTAGATATTGAAAATCAAATTTCTAGATGATCCATCAGTTTACCCTTTCTCTATATCACTTTTAGGGAATTTTCTTGTAAAGTGTTTCGTTCAAAATAAAGTTTCTTTCTGTAAATACATTTCTCTTATTTTTGAACACGATATATTAAATTTCTATTTGCATGCCATTTAATACTTTGTGACTCAACATCTCAGATTTGAAAAATATTTACTCAGACATCATTTTAAGCATGCAAAAAAATTAGAACATAAAAATAAACAAGAACGAAAAATCATGTGTACATCACATACAAACACTTTCGAACACATTCACAATACTATTACAAAACTTCACAGTTTATTAAGGTGAAAGATGACGTCTAAATGAAGAATATGGCAAACACATAACGCATTGGAAAACCTGCTATTACCATGAAGAGTCGTTAAAATATGCGATTTTTTTGCAGCCTTGTGTAGGATTTACAGATATGCATGCATACTGCATAGTATGCTAAAAGTTAGTTCACTTAAACGCATAGCACAGTTGAAAATTTCCACTCACCAATTTCAGCCAATAAACGGAAGTTGTTGAGAACGTTTGTGCGACCCTGTATATTACCTATAGAGTTTATATATACCAAGTAATATTTAAAAATAGGTAAATTTAAAAATGCATACCACAACTGAAAACGAACTTCCAAAATGTATTGTTCGTAAGGTTCAATATTTGAATTACTGCTCAGTTTCTTCTGTAGCCAAATTCTTTTGAGTGTCACTGTAAATAAACGATAAGTTCGATACACACCCTAGTCTGTAGTAAGAACCTTGTAATACATCTCAGTGATGTATATCAATTTCAATATGTTTAAAATATTGTAATATCATTAAAATACACGACAAACGATTTTCCCCCATAGACCGTAATGTAACGGAATTCTTTTGAGTAGCCCTGTAAATGAACCGAAAATGCTACTCACTTAATTTTCAATACAGAACATACCATAGTAACCCCCAATAACATATATCTATTTTATTGAAATCGGACTATATTTAAGAGAGTTGGAGCACGGACAGACAGATGAAGAGACGAACAGACAAACCGAATTCATAAACGCTTTTCAACTATGTTGGAAAGTGTTAAAAAGTTATTGATTAAAAGATTCTTTTTTCACAGCTGCAATAAACAGAAAATTGCATACTTCTCTTAGGGGATCTTGTACCTTTTAAACGCGTTGAAAATTAACGAAAAACTTCAAAGTTTGATTTAGTCTATCTTCAAAACCAATTTATGTATAACCATGAAATTTTTGATATTGATTAAACAGATTGTACTTTGTAATATGCTACCATTATACATTTTTTTAGCCTTTTACACAATTTGTGTATTGTTGAAATCAAAATAGCTCTTTTTTTAACTCCAGAAGTCACTGCGCGCATAATATCTTGAGAAAGTATGTATGGATTGTCATGAAATTTGGTAAAGATACTAAATATGTGTGTTTAAAATGAACTAATTTTAAGTATTTACAATGGTAATATTTTTAGTTATGTCTATTTTTATTCATTAAAAATATTAAATTTTTATTTTTTTTACAAAAATATATTTTTTATATAGTTAATGAAATAGTTTTGGCCTAAGAGTAGTTCATTTTAAACACACATATATGTTTAGTATCTTTACCAAATTTCATGGCAATCCATACATACTTTCTCAAGATATCATGCGCGCAATGACTTATCGAGTAAAAAAAGAGCTATTTTGATTTCAACAATACACAAATTCTGTAAAAGGCTAATAAATTTCTAATGACAGCCTATTACAAAGCACAATCTGTTTAATCAATATCCAAAATTTCATGTTTATGCATAAAAAGGTTTTGAAGCTAGACTAATTCAAACTTTGAATTTTTTCGTTAAATTTCTTCGCGTTTAAAAGGTACAAGACCCACTAAATATTGCCATTATTTCTAATACAAAATTGTGTAAAGTATACAAAATTACCTTTGTAAATAAATCTACTTTTGGACATACCAGCCTTTTTAAATTTACAAAATTCACGAAGTTAATTTTAGCAATAACGATGCAAAACTGCTCAAATGATAAGTAAAATTTTGGCGGCATGAAACGTTAACTCATTATCGCTGTCTGTTGAAAATTCTATGAACAATTAATAGTATTAACTGCGCTGTTGGGAGATAGCATCAATAACTAAAATAGTCTTTTAAAACCGGCAGTATAAGCAACATTGATTTTTGTGTATGATGCAGATAGGCAATGGGGTGATACAAAGAGTGAATTTATTTCCATTTAGTTATTATGAAATAGCTCTTACTAAAGTATAGACACTGAATGAGAAAAACGAGAATCTCTTTTAAAGAATATCCTAATTTTTTTTTAATTAACGACAACATCTACAACATGTTTAAGTGAAAAAATAATTTTCTGTAACATAGATTTTTAATAAATTTTCTACAAAAAACAGATTCGATTTCATCTTTCTAATTATCTTGTAAGTGAAAGAGTTGTGCACTTTAACTACCATTTCCTTTTGTCTATCTTTAATATACACTGTATTCTTCCTTCCATATATGCCCCACCAGTGGCCGAGAGGTTCTGCTCTCGAAGCTGGTAGACGGGAGGTGCTGGGTTCGATCCCAATCGCGCCCGTCGGCCTAATCGTTCGGAGTTTTCGTGGTTTTCTTCGAACCTTGGTTCTCCAAGCGTTAATACGGGTTAGGTTCCCTTAGAAAGACCTCCACGGAAGGCACTCCCCCCACCCTTTAGGGCCTATATCCCACGTGCAGATAATTGGCCGACATAAATACAACCAACCAACCAACAATCCTTCCATATATACCACAGTTTTGCCTCGTGTAAAATATTAGGCTAGAAGAAGGACGTTTTTCTTGTATCCATTGTTACATTATTATTTTATCTTATTACATTCCTCGCAACATTTTATACTTTGTCTTCCAAATTATTGTATGTATCAATTTTTGTTTTTCTATTTTTCGCGACTTACCAACTATCAAATCTAAAATTAAATTTTTTCATAAGCATTTTTTCAGTTTTCTGAAACTGACAATATCTGCAGCTTCTTTATTATACGTTTATACACAGAGAAGCTCAACTGGTAATGTTTCGAAAAAGTGTTATAGATGGTGCTATGTATGAACGAGCTAAATCGTAAGTGGTGCACGGTGCATGTGATCTTTATAGTGGACAATTGTTGATGCGTGAATTTCGTTAGTGGCCGAATACTACTTTAGTTGCTTGAGCAAAATATTTTACTGCTACTGTGGCAGAGAAAAGTCTTAATTCACAGTATTGGGTCATTCCATAAAAAATGAGCAAATCAGATGTCTCAGACATGTCACAGATTTTAATGAAAATCATTATATAAGTAGAT
The DNA here is from genome assembly GCA_963932465.1 of Maratus speciosus. Classification (NCBI taxonomy): domain Eukaryota; kingdom Metazoa; phylum Arthropoda; class Arachnida; order Araneae; family Salticidae; genus Maratus; species Maratus speciosus. Next base: position 4,909,958 of record OZ010787.1, read on the forward strand.
CATATCTATTTATGAGTAAATTTAAAATAATAGAATTTTAAATAATTTTCCAACTATTTTCAGCAGTGAAATTACGCTTGAAATTATTGAATATTAAGAGCCATTATTTTGAAAATCAGACAAAGTGCGACAGTTGTATTTTTTGTTTTGCTTGATTTTTTTATGTTGAAGTAGATCGTATTTAATAAATAATGTGAAATTTTGAAGCTCTGAAAAAATTTCCTGTATCCTGTAGAAAATGTCAAAGTTCAAGACCACGAATCCCTTCATGAAAATTGAAATTCCAGTATATTTAGATTGCTATATCTCTGAAATGCAACAACATCCCAAAATACTTTTGTCATAAATTGTTAGTATAACACTTCATGCTTAGTAAAATTTACATGGTTCCATGGGCATTGTTAATTTTCATTGTTATGTTGCCACAAAATGCAATCAAAATGATGTTTTTGTCCGTTTTCTGCACTTATTATCTTAGTTAAGCAATAGTACACCAAAATGTTTCTTATAGAATATGAAACTTTACTATTAAGACAAGCTAAGTAATATAGAACTTTACCGAGATATCGACGCTGTTAGCAGATATAATCTGTTAAATATTCAAAAGTTTCAAAATCTGCAACTTTTGAATTAGTCCTATCTCAAAACAGCATCACAGTTGAATAAAACAAAATATATCAGGTAGTAGTTGAACATATTTACAAAAACAAAGAAACGAAAAATAAGTGGGGTCTCATGCTATTTTCGGAAGAAAAAAAAACGACAAAAGTTACAAAAAGGCAGTGATATAATCAGGCTTTTCCCCTACAAGGAGAAAGAGAAAATGGATGTTCCATTTCCTCATGGGGGAAAACAAAGAAAAGGGAAAGAGAAACGGGTTAAATCATTTTCTGATAGGGAAAAAGCCTGATATTGGCACTGACTTTTTCTTTTTGTAACTTTTGTCATTTTTTTCTGAAAATAGCATGAGACGCCACTTATTTTTCGTTTCCATGTTTTTGTATATATGTTCAACTACTACCTGATATATTTTGTTTTATTCAACTGTGATGCTGTTTTGAGATAGGACTAATTCAAAAGTTGCAGAGTTTAAACCTTTTGAATATTTAACAGATTATATCTGCTAACAGCATCGATATCCCGGTAAAGTTCTATATTACTTAGCTTGTCCTAATAGTAAACTTTCATATTCTATAAGAAAAATTTTGTGGTTCTATTGCTTAACTAAGATAATAAGTGCAGAAAGCGGGCAAAAACGTCATTTGATTGTATTTTGTGGCAACATAACAATGAAAATTAACAATGCCCCAAGGAACCAAGTAAATTTTACTAAGCATGTAGTGATATACTAACAGTTTATGACAAAAGAATTTTCGGATGTTGTTGCTTTCCAGAGATATAGCAATTCAAACATACTGGCATTTCAAGTTTCATGAAAAAAGGGATTAATGATCTTAAACTTTGACATTTTCTACAGGAAACAGGAATTTTTTTGGGAGCTTCAAAATTGCACAATATTCATTAAATATGATCTACTTCAACATAAAAAAAAAATCAAGCCAATTAAAAAATACAACTATCAAAATATCACCTTTTTTGTCTGAATTTCAAAATAATGCCTCTTAAAGACGAGAATTATCACTTTGCTAACTAAGCGTAAACCAACATAGTGAAAATGTCCAAGCCGGGAATCGAACCCGGGCCCCTGGAATAGCGCTCCAGTAACAGTAATTACCAAATAACAGTATGAATTGGAAAAATACACAAAATTTACTCTGTATTTCTATCGTCGAATTATTTATTTCAAATAAGAAAATAAGCGGGATACAAAATGATAGCAGCAACACAAAAACAAAGAAATTAGTTCGCTTTTTATACATAAAATGCGCAAATATTTGAGTTAAATACATGATATTCCAAATAATATTAAAACAATTGTTTACAAAAATTGCATAAACATTTCTAAATCTATTTTAAACATATGTATTTGTTAAATTTACGCTGAGGCAAAATGATAAGAAATCGAAACCTCGGCTCGTCAATGGTGAATATTTTTGCATATCGTTTAATAAAGCATTAAAAGAGATTCTCAGCGCATTTGTTTAGTTTGCAAACCTTTTTGACAATGGGTTGAGGAAAAATGCTTTCTAACGTCGAAAGAGGCAAAAATCTAGCTTATAACAATATCAAAATGTCAATTCAAAGAATTGCTGATAAAATTAAATATTCAAAGGCTGTCATTTTAAATTTCTTACAAAATCCAATAACTTATGGTGCCACAAAATCTACAGGAAAGCCAACAATGCTTTTGAAACGATCCGAAAGTTGTATTTTTCGAGCGATAGCAAGCTACAGAATGTCAGAAATGGAAATTGGAAACCAAATAAAGATGCTAGAATCAGTATCAACTATACCAAGAGCAATAGGAAGGTCGGTAATCCTTTAATGTGCAAAACCATGTTGGTGTCCGCGTTTAACACCTGATCATAAAATAGCACTCATTCAGTTTCCAGAGAAACATCTGAAGTACAAAAGAATTGGTCTATAAGTGTTTTCAGTGATGAAAACAAATTTAATTTCGATGGTCCTGTTGGTATTCATTCATATTGGCATGACCTTCAAAAATAATAGGATGCATTTTCCACGCGTCAACTATGTGGGGTCTCCCTAATGGTTTGGGTTGTTTTTTCCATCAAAAAGTAAGCTTAGAATAGCTTTTTCTAGAAAGACGACGAAATAGACATACCTCTATTCACATGTTCGAATGCTATTTGTAGAAACAGGGTGAAAAAATTCCCGACCTTAATTGTATTTTCCAACAAGATAATGCCTCAATTCACTCCGCAAAAGACGCCAAAAAGTGGATTTCGACAAAATAAGATTCCCACACTTGATTGGTAGGCGAATAATCCGGACCAAAATTCCATGGAAATGTTTTGTGTTTACATTAAGTAATATCTGCCTTACAAATGGTCAAATGTGGTCCAGTATAACTCGAAAGTAGAATTAAAATCTGCCATTTGGAAAGGATGACATCTTTGTCAGCTCGAGAAGTTCCAAACCTTCTAAAGTCTATGGCACAACGTACATTGAAATTATTAAACAGAAAGGTAGCACCACTGGCATGTAATATTTCTAAAATTTTTGAAAAATCTGTTCCGTTCTTATTATTTTATGCTCCTATTACATATCTAGTGAAAATTCTGTTTATAACATTGTAATAATTCCATTAGTTTTATATTGTTATCTTGTTTATATTGTCTATTTAGTTTGAAAAAATCAATTTATACGGTTTATATGTAGAACAAGATAATTATATTTATTATTTAGTGAATGAAATGTATCATTTTGCATCCTGGTGCATAAATAAACTCACTCATCTGAAATATAAATGAGGTTTCTTGACTTTTCACAATCCGTAATTCAGGATATAAGTAATAGTTTTAAACGAAATAAAATCATACAGAAATAAGTAGTTATAAAATTACAGTTAATGGTACAAATCAAACAACTGCTACAAGCAAATTTTAACTGGTCTGACGATTATTTTCTTACACGGGTGAAAAATGTTATGGTGATTTCCCGACTATTCATCTTGACTGTTATCTACTTGATTCTTGCCTCAAGTGCATCTTGAAAAAAGTGAATTTCGTCCAAATAAATTGAAAATTACTCTAATGTGCGTCGCACAGATCCCACATAATCATTTGCTACAGATTATTTGGAGCATTTTATGTTACAGGGTGATCGCAAATATTATTTTTTTATTCAAATGAATGTTGGTCCCAAAATGGCCTCGTGAATAAATCTTAACTGAAAAATACGAGGTCTGATATACTATTTAGAGTACCAAAGTTCATGAATGGTTCGTCAAGCATTCCTCTTTGCTGTATTTTAACGCAAGTTCCAACACGATCGCTATGCCTTATCAAACGGCCTTCACATAGAGTAGTCTATACAAATACTTGTTGAGTTTGGATCCCTGTACATATTTTTCATGCATCGTCACAGAAGCAAGACACAGCAAGACTGAGTCTTGCTCCTTCCCTGAAAGTGGTAGCACGTTTTCTTTGCACCTGAACAAGAAATACAAAGTTTTTTCGAAAGGTATAGCGCATTTTTATTGTATGGTGTTATTAAGAAAATTTTATGCTTTTACAATTAATGTATTCTGTGAACTAATTTTAGTTGTAGGAAAGCAAGAAGTGCAAGAAAACTATTTAAACCTAAGTATAAGAAAAAGGCTGCCTTTTCTTATTCAAAGCTACAAGAAATCGCGATAAATTAACCAACGGTCGCACTGTTTGGGTTGAACTGACTTCACTACAGAATTTCTGGCTTGAAATCTCCGCAGTTCTAGGTCTTAAAACTACACGGCTTTGACAGCAACCCCATGTACATTGTGAATCTCTGTGTGATTTTCGAAGCATATTATTTGAATTCAAAGTTTTTCACAACTGATACTGTCCACTATTGGCGCATTTACCTCGTAGATCCTTTATTGGGCTAGTTTCCACTAAAGTATGTCATGTTACGTGCATCTGTTTAGACGTATGTATTATTTATAAATATAGAAATTTTGAATTATTTCTTATTTCATAGGTCAGTAATGATTTCCGTTATTAATGTAAATGTTTTTAAATTAATTTGTGAAATATTTATGATAAAATTTTATCAACAATGTCATTATAGTAATTTACTTTTCTTATTGCTTCAAAAATCTAAGAAAAATTGTTTTTCTGAACAGTAGCAATGTAAAGTAATTCTACGTTTTTTACAAAAGAGAAATTTTTTTACATATTTTACATTTCGAAAGATTTTGTTTGCCCCCAATAACCCTTTTCTCGTAAATCGATATTTGCGGGAAGGACTTATATATTCAAGAAAGGTATTTCTGCATGATGTACTCTATAATCTGTAGCTCGGAATCACATTTTAAGATTGAAAAATATTTTATTTTAAGCTTATATATATATATATATATTCAAGAAAGGTATTTCTGCATGATGTACTCTCTAATCTGTAGCTCGGAATCACATTTTAAGATTGAAAAATATTTTATTTTAAGCTTATATACATATATATATATATATATATAAGAAATATTTATAGAGCACTGTGGTATCAATAGATATCGTGATTGTTAAATTTTTAAGAAAACGAAAAAATATATATTATTAGCTTATTGTTAGTAATAAAATGCTTTGAATCACTCACACAGGAAATATTACCTTTTTATTGCTTTTCATTATCATTAATTGATACCCTTTTGAAAGTACTACATAGGGGAAGGTGGGGCAAAATCGGGTACCATAAACGTTTTTTGTTCGCAAATGCAATTAAATGGAAAAAACAAACTATGAATATCGTTTTTATTACTAAATGAATCTTTGGCTATAAAAATACATATTCTTTTCGATAAAAAGTATAAATTATTAGATAAAAAATAGCCTTTTTCACATAGAAGCAAAAATCCCGTTTTACCCCACTGGTTGGGTAAAACCGGGTATCCATTTAAAACTCCCTGAAAACTCATTTTTGTCCGAAAAAAGTCTTATTTAATATAGTAAAAAATACATTTTTTGTTAATTTTAACAAAACGAAATTCTACATGTTTGCTTCAATGTATCAAAAATAAATCTGTAGCAAATTTTCTACATTGTATATGCCTATCTATTTTACACTAGAAGTCCTAGAGTTATTTTAATGCAAAAATCACAAATGAATTTGTTTTCATATTCTTCTTCATTCTACATGCTTCGTGTGCCCATCTTCGGCATTTCAAACATTTTGTCCAACTTTCTTTGAAATCAGAAGTGGAGTAAAGTTCATTGCAAAACATTCAGGCTTCATTATCTTCTTCATCTTCTGAGGATGTCTCTCTAACCTTTTTTGGTTTCTTTTCTGTTGATTTTTAATTTCTTTTTTTCTTTTTAAAAATTTTTTCGTTTTCCAGACTGTTTGGCTTCTTTCACCTTAATATTTGTTTCCAACTCTGATTTATAGGGGGACGAAGTCAAAATAACAGTATTCCCCTCCTTTTGCCAGCTCTTTTCTCTCAATCATAAAGCCTTCCTGAGGAGGGTTTAAGAACATTTTAGGCGAAATAGAAAATGCAAATTGCTAAGATACACAATCTGAGATGTCGATGGAAGAGGCTGGATGTTGTCAACTGCTGTTTGTGCGATGTTAACTGTTAATGTGGAAGGATGAGCTTCATTATCGTGTGATGTTTCAGAAATATTTATTGCTGCAGCTATGCTAACCTATGGCTTCGTAGAACTAGGTGTTTTATCACTGACTTTTATGGGTTTCTCTGTGATTTTCAAAGGAGCAAAAAGATGGTCTGGAAAAACATCGTTGTTGTAGGGAAAAATCTCTGTTTTCTAAAAACGTCTGATTGGAGTATTTTCAACTGCTGCTCTCAAGAATGCAGCTTTGAATAATTTTACAATTTATTAAATAGTTACAGATTGCCCCCAGGATTGGAAAGCAATCACTTCCACACCTATTTTTTGTAGTGTGAGTTTGCAGGTGCTGTGAATGACGCATCAAGGGGTTAACAGTTCTTAACATCATTAAATTGAAATTAAAAGCTCCATGCTAAATTATTAACTATCTTAAAAAAATCATTCCATGAGCGTAGGACAAAACCGGGTATACCCGGTTTTGATCCACCCTTAAGTACCCGGTTTTACCCCGACATGCCACTGATTTAAAAACATGTCGTTACTACTCTCAATCCTATAGTAAAAGATTAGTAAAACTGATAAATTGCTAGCAGAAAAAGCAAAGAATTAGATATTATTCTTACCAATATGTAATATGCTGACCAGCAGTTAATATGTAAGTAAAACCTAGAATCAAACAAAACAATTTTTAAGGGTAATTCAAACGAAATTTTTCACACAAAAAAAAAAAAAAAACGCGCACAGTAGCGTTTCGTTCAGATACAAATGCTGTAATGCCGTTCGATAAGCAATTCCTCGTGTTGGCCGATAGATAAAAGTTCAAATCAAGGAGGAGTCTGCTGTACCCGATTTTACCCACCTACCTGAAAATAGTACACCAAAATTGCAGAGGCTATATTAATATAAGAAGAAGATGTCAATGAAATATGGCCAATATATTTTTGTTCTGGTTTTTGAACTAAGACCAGGTGTTCGTCTTTAATGATTCTTAGTTATACTTTTTTCCCTCTGCTTCAGTTATCATAATGTTATCCTTTCTGCCATCAAAATACTAACCTTCTAAAATTAACTCGTTTCGTCTTCCCTATTCTTTCAAATTCTTCCTTTTCTTTTCTCTTTGTCGTCTTCAAGTCCTTCTTTTAGTTACCTTTTCTTTATTATCATCAGAAATACCCATATCTTCTAAGGTGCCATTTGCAATAATATTTGCAGTTCTGTCTAATACTCCGGTTCTTTCACCTTGTTGATTATCAAATTCAGGTTTAGAAAAACAACCGATTGAACTATTTCCTTCCAAACTATTTTTTACACTTCACGATCATTCAATCAAAACATCATTTTTTTGTTTTAAAATAACTTTTTTCCTTGATATTTCCTTTTCCAGTCTTGCTACACATTTTTTGTAGTTTTTATATCTATTGATCCTATTGCGATCACCCCATCTCTCTTTGGTCTTTGAGAAAGTGACGTTCTTGTTCTGATACACGATAACATTTAGTGCTTTTACACAAAGAAATGTTTTTTGCAGGATTACCTAACATTTTGCAATTTTATATTGGATGTGGGATTATTCTTTCTAATCTTAATATTTTTCTTCAAATTTTGACATTTCTCGAGCTAGTCTCTAATCTTTTTTTATGATTTGTGTATCAAAAACCGTTGGAAATGAAGGTCTCAGCAATACACTTTTAATTGTATCATCAACAGCTTTAGATATTTTAGAAATAGTGTGTACCAGATTCCAGCTGTCAGATTTTAAGTTAAATTGAACCCAAAAATAATGTTTCATAACATCTTCATATGTTCGTCAAAGATGACAGTCTAATGTTAATTGTTTTGGTTCACGAAATACAGGACACTTCAACAATTATCTAGATTTAGGTACGTTAACAGACTTTGTCGCTATTGACACCGAATGTTTATTGAAAAATAATTAAAGAAACTGTTAACACACGTTAAATCGGACTAACTTGTTATGTGTCGCAGCCGAATAAATCAGAGACAATGAAAGCCGACGCCCACGACGCTGGCTTCTACAAAAGTCAAACAAAGTGGGGCTAACTTTTCAAAGGCACTCAAACTAAATTATTCTCTTTATTACAGGACATTAACACTTAATTAATTTAATTTTGCAAAATATAAATTTAACAATAAGATTAAAAAACTTTTCATGCAATTATTGGCTTTTTTTCGTTTTTTAGAGAAAATCAGGCGCTTTGAGGAAACGGAAAATATCATTTTAAAATTAAAAGAAAATTATTTTCTTTTTATGGAGTTAAAAAGGAAAAAAATAATCACTATTAAAATATAAAATTCGAAACTTCATTTTTTAGTTCCACCCTAGCGTACACGGAAACTGAACAGTATTCCGTTATATTATGGTCTATGAAGAAAAATGGTTTTTGGCGTATTTAATCATGTTACTCTTATACAAACATAATGAAATTGATATGGATTTGTGAGGTGCACTAATACAATATTTCTGTAGAATATGGGGTTCAAAGAATTTATCAATCATTTACAGGGTCACACAAAAGAGTTCGATTATATACTGATCTACGGGAAAAACTGTTGGTAGCGCATTTCAATTAGGTTTCACTATTTCAAGCATGAGGAAATAGATATTAAATTACTGAGATTTACTACAAGATACTTGCATTAAGAATATAATTTGAATTGCATTTATCTTTCATTTATAGGGAAGCATGAAAGATATTGGATAAAATATTGCATACGACGTGTTGTCTATTATAGACCGGGAGCCGGCAGCACAGACAGTCACCTCATCGAGTTCACGGATGAAATTCTAGGATTAGTTAAATCTTGATTCGCCTATTAAAAGGCAATCGGTCTGCCAAGTCATATCTTGGTGGAAAACACCTGAAAACCCGATTTTAGCGGCTGACTCGTAGGTTTACCATTGTGTTTTCCTGCACCAAAAGGTAAGAAAACATGGAGGACTGGGAGCAGGAAAACACAATGGTAAATCTACGAGTCAGCCGCTAAAATCGGGTTTTCAGGTGTTTTCCACCAAGATATGACTTGGCAGACCGATTGCGCTTTAATATGCGAATCAAGATTTAACTAATCCTAGAATTTCATCCGTGAACTCGATGAGGTAATTGTCTGTGCTGCCGGCTGCCGGTCTCTTAGAGATGATTGCTGAAATTGCAGTTTCAGATATTGAATGCGAACTAAATTAATGCATACTACGTAGTGTGCATAAATTTTATAGGCCCTATACAGGCCTACACAAAAGACTTCGTAATCATTACTGAGAATGAGCATGAATTGCTTAAAGATATTTTTTAATTTGAGTTAACCAATTTCAAGCTCACCTACATTTAATATATTATTAAAACATGTTTGTAGCATATAAATAAAATCATATATGGGGCTATGCAAAGAACGGTACACATGACCATCAATGGAAAGTAATTCCTGGAAGTGGGATTTCAGTAATTTTAAGCATCTTTTTGCCTGAATTAAATTTCAGATTAACATATGACGAGTAGAAAAATATGTATGTAATATACAGAGCTGGACAAAAGAGTTCAAGTATGTTCCCGCCTATTGGTAGAAATTGCTGAGGGTGAATTTTCAACTGTTTTATGCGTTTTCTTACAAAACTAAATTCAAACATAGCATGTAGAATCCATACAAATATATGTACCATACACATAGCTGCACAAAAGAATTGGAGTAGCTTCCCGGCTTGAGCGCAAATGTGGAAATCTGGTTTTCAAATGTGTCATAGTTTTCTAAAATGTTTACTTAGACATCGTATTTACTTTATTAAACGGCGAAGTTTTGTTAGATATTTAGTAAGTGTTGGAAATTATTTCATAATCTATGCTTACGCTAGATTGTTCTTTCTTGTTTTGGTTTCGTTTTCGCCTCCGATCTTTTAACACAATAAAAAAAATAGTCCTTATCGTCCAAACTGTCTAAAATTTTAATAGGTTATAAATGCAACCGCATTCAAGCTTTGTTTAAAATTTAGTGAAAAAATACGCATATTTAGTTGCTAAAACATGAGTCGAAGCCGCAGCGAAACAGTCCGATTTTCAGCGTTTTCATCCCAAATTTCTCAGATTTTATTATTTTTTTTTAATATCTCTACTTTTTCGAACGTTTCAAAATTTTTGTAAGCGACTTAAATAGAGCTCTAAATGCCGATATGCTCTAAAATGATTGTGTCAAAATACCAACGTTTAGTTAATTTTAGTGTAGAAAAACAATCGTCTTCTGGAGGCACGAAGTGACCTGCAGTCGCAAATCTTTTCGAAAGGGTTAAAGAGAAGAACGTTGCAGCTTTAAATAGATTTTTTTTTTTTTTTTTTTTTTTGTGAATCGACACCTTTAAAATCAATCCCCAGGGCAGCGTTGTCGAATGGAAGAAAAAATCAACCGCGGAAAGGACCCTCTTTGAAATTTTTTTTCAAAACGTTAACAACAATATTTTTTCTATCTGATTGTGGCATTTAAGACGTAAAAGTACTAAATTTAGGAATATGACTTCTTTTTTCCGCATCTCGAGCAGTTCAGCCGATAAACGTTAAGACAAACGGCCAAAAAAGCAGCATTTTTTTTCTTTCCTTCTATGCGCTCTAGAAAGCAGCGACCTGCATGCGCGTGCCCATCTGGAAAAATAATTGCTTTTTGATTGATTTTTTATTAATCTCAGCTAATTATCAAAAATTTATTAGCCTCGGGTGCATCAGGATCTGGCTTAGACATCTGCGTGCGCTAGATTTCGTCTAAACATCGCCGACAGACCGGCCGAAACACATACACACACACAGTCCGAAACTTACTTTTATTAGTATAGAAATCAGAAGTCTTAATATCAAAAGTTAATAGTTTCATGAAAAAATTCTCCATGTACTTTAGGAATATTTTAATTCTGCTGTTATTCAATTTTCTTGACTTTCAATTGCGAAATATCAAAACCTACGCAATACAAGCAATTTTTAAAAATATATATAATGCTGACTTGAAAAAAAAGTTTCCTTCCTTCGTGTTTTTGTTACAACACTTTGCTATTATCAACATTGAAGTCCTGCATGAGTCGGTTTACAACTGACTCGTACTCGAAAATTTTGAAGCTAACCTGGAACCCGTTACAAACCCAACTGGAACCGCACGCATCTCAAGTACTTTCGATTTGCATCTGTAACCTCCATCAGGGAGAAATTTGATTATATGTTTAAATATCGTAAAAAATAATAAAATGCTAAACACCCAATAACATTTTTTTTTCTCTGCATGTGTTTTAAATTCGAAGCACTATTTCAGGCAACAACCGAAGAATAATAGATTCCCTCACCTCAAACGAAGAGACGCAGTTGGATGAATAGAATGGCAGTTGAAGAAAATTTCTTCTTGATGAAGGTTGCCGATGTACCTCCGAAAGTAATCTATTTTAAACCTCCGAAAGTAATCTATTTTAAACCCCCGAAAGTACTGGTGGGTTAAATAAAATATGTTTATTTTAAACTTTTAACATCTATGTTCATATTATCAGCTTTTAAGTAGACGATGATTTTTAAAGTTCAGATCATATTTTTATAATTTTACACATTTGTAGAGTCTCAATTGTAACCAATGGTTAAAATGCACCACGCGAACTAATTTTTCTGCAATCACTTTGATACTTTACAAGCACGGTAATGGTTTTATTTTTTAGATTACTGCAAAAAAAGATTAATTATCAAAGTTATAAAATGCAGTATCGACATTGTTAAAAAAATTTCTGTGAAATTACAGAGAATCTACGGGTAATCCATTATCTTAAGTCTTATGTAAAATTACGGAGATTAGAAAAACAGAGATTTTGGTAAATTACGGAGAAGTTATACGGTAAATTTACAGTAGACTCTGTAAATTAACATCGTTAAAATTACACAAGACTCTGTCAATTTATTTTTAATGATAATAATCTAATTTGTTGTTCAAAATTCGTGAATCACTCCGCTGCGTCATTTAATTCCAGCCGCCCTGGAGCTTGAACCCGGGCCTTTTAGACAGCAGAGGAACACCATACTGACAGAGCCATAGGAGCTGTTGTCATTGAGTACAAAGTGTGTCTTTTATGATTCAGCGGGGAAAAATCTATTGTGCTTTTCAAAGATTTCGCTTCAAATATATTTGTTAGAAAATTCGTAAATGGTTTATTTTAATTTATTTTAGACCAATACATAATACCTATTATTCTTTTTTATCAATTTTAATTTTTTAACTAGTTTAAGTAATAAAAAAATGAATCTAATTCATTTTTTACAACAATAATGTTTTAGAGAATTTTTCGAAATTGTCGCATACTATTTATTTTTTAATGTACTAATATTTAAAAGAATTTTTTAGTAAGAAATAAGAGAAAAATAAACAGAATAAATATAATTTATTATTTAAAAGTGATTTTTTACGTTTTCATTATTTTATTCATTTTGTGTAATATGTTTCTAAAAAATTAATATATTTTTTATGACTCCTTTTTTATGACGCATTTATCAATAAAATAATAATAATAATAGCATTGTAATGATAATAACAGCTTTGAAATAATACTACGCAATTTACTTTTAATACTGCCAAGTTTCTGATATATGGTGAAGGGAACAACTGCAAAGTGATTGTCGATGAAAATCCCCACTAACTCCGAGGAGAGGATTTTTCCCTTTCTAAGTTATTCTAAGTTAATAAAAACAATTTTTAGATTAATTTTCTTTTTTTTTAATGTCTAACAACATTGGAAAAGAATTTTAAAAGTATGTATTTTGAATTATAAGTTTTAACATAGATAAAAATATCTTTAAATAAAGACATGGAAATCCCTACAGGGAATTAGATATAAGATAAGGGAAATATCTGTAAAATGGTGATCGAGAAACTCAATCGAATGCATTTAACCAAGAACTAGTTATTAATGTAAATTTACTGAGAGTCTCGCTTTTTTTCTGTCTTTTTACAAAAATTTTTAACAGTGCAGGGGGAAACTAAACAAAAACGTGCCCCACATTCTTAATACGTTGGCCGCCGTAATGTTAAATGGTATGTGAATCCTATTTGATTTATATGACGGAAAATGTATTAAAATTATTGCTATAATTTTAGTAATAATCGATGTATATAAAAAAAAATTCACATCTATATTAAAGTAATCAATCACTCAGTAGCAGTTGAGTTTGTATTAATCATTGGTTTTCAGTCATTTAAAAATGGAATATAACACTTTTTTAAACATAAGCTTTTTATGTATTCTTTTCTTTAAAAAAAACCTTTTTTTCGTGCAGTAAAAATGTTTTATTTCAAAACATGCTGCTTTCACGTATAAAATGCTTATTTGACGTTAGTGATAATTTATATAGCTTTTAAATAAAAAGAGAAAATTCTTAATTTAAACGTCCATCTTCCTCTTAAAAGCACAATGTCCGTTTTCCTACTGTACGAAATTCTTTTTGTTTTTCTTGCATCTTAATTTAAATAGATACAACATAAAGAAAAATCTAAAATTCGCATTTAACACTATCTAATACTCAAGGATATGTTTATATTCATAGCATATCTAATGTGTCATGGAGACTTTTTATGAAAGACTCTTTTTTCTTCTTTTTTAAAGAAATATCAGATATATAAAGGTGCTTAAGGTATTTCGAATCATAGTTCTTATCCCTGAAAAGACGTTCATACTAACAATTCGGTTCTAAAGAATGACATATTGCTGAATATATTGTTATTGTTACTGCTACATCACGTTTCGAAAATTATTTTTCTCAGATTTAGATTTTTATTAGTATTTAAAATAAAAATACTTTTCTTTTTCACATAGAACTTGAATAATCAGTAATAGAATCCAGTTTAACTGGTTAAAACTTTCTGACCAAGAGCGTATATTATTTTTAGTCTCTTATAACTACGTTTTGTTTCCACCCATTAAATGTTAAAGAGTATTTAATTGTGTAACCCAAAAACATATGCACTTGACAATGTGTTTTGGTGCAAACAGCGTTTATAAAATCCCTGTTTAACAACATCTTAACCCTTAAATGCCTGATTTTACAAAAATCAATTTAAAAATGTTTTCCGGCTTTCATTTCTTAAATGAATCATGGGAAAAATACTTTTAAAAATTATATTTTGTTTTAAGTATGGTTTACGGCTAAAAAATAGTTTATTGCCAATAGGCAACACTGGCTGAAGTTGAAAAAATATTTTTTCTTGATAAAATTCTATAGTATTAAACACGCATGAATTTTAAGAACTATGATAAGAAATAAATTTTACTTGCTCACTGCAGAACAGGGTACTTTGCTAACTTCCAAAAAAAACATCACATGTGCAGGGTGTTTCAGAAAGGTCTTCCCAACTCTGAAATGGCATAAATGCGAAACAGTGAGAGACAGAACGGTGAAACAAGTGGTATGTTGGACAGACAGGGCCTGAAATTTGTTATACACCGGTTTGTAGAAATAGTTCGAGGATTGGACATCAGAAGTCGCTGCAGTCACAGAGCTGTGTTTTTAAAATAGTTTCTGCAAGTGTGCTTCTTGAACAGAGGTCAAGTCACATTACAATGGTTTTGATATGGTCATCTTTCTTAGCAATAACATGACGCAACCGAAGGGTAAAGTTCGAAGTCATTCGTTGCAATATCTTTACTGAAACGGATACACACGCCCCACAGATGTTACAACGTTTGACGATTCTTAGAGTAAATAGCGTCTTTCAAGTAGCCCACAAGAAGAAGTCGCATGGATTGATATCCGGAGAATATGGAGGTCAATCCATACCAATGTCACTCGAGGATAATTGAGAGCAATGTCTCGATCACTGAACCATACCAATGTCACTCGAGGATAATTGAGAGCAATGACTCGTTCACTGAAGTATTCCTCAAAGAACTCAAACACTGCAGTAGTACGGTGTGGTTGGACCCCATCCTGCATAAACCAGGAATATTCTGGTGCATCCTCTAGAGCTTGAAATGTGGCAACAAATTCCTGCAAATTTTCAATATATCGGAGTGAGTTAATCGTTTCCCTCCTGAAAAGGCCCGATGATCCCTTTATTGGACAGAACAGCCCAAACTGTAACTTTTGCAGAGCGCAAGACACACAAACGGGTTTTCACTGCCCCATATTCGCAAGTTTTGTTTATTCACAAATCCCTCTAAATTAGGGATGCACAACCTGTGGCCCGCGGGCCAAAAGTGGCCCGCGATGGGGTAACGTGTGGCCCGCGAACTTCGTCAATTTATAACTGGAAAAAATTGCAATTTCTGTCCAAAAGTCGCAGGAAAAAATCGTGAATTTCGTCAATTTGCCGCAGGAAAATTTGAAAATTTTGTTTGTCAAATAAGAATCGCGAATTTCGTTGATCGGGCGTGGAAAAATCACGAATTTCCTTGATCGTGTACGGAAAAAATCGCAAATTTCCTTGATCGGGCACGGAAAAATCGAGAATCTGGTCGATGAAGCACGGAAAAAACCGCAAATTTCGCTGATCGGCCACGGAAAAATCACGAGTTTTGTCGTTCGGGCACGGAAAAATCGCGAATTTCATTGGTCGGTCACGGAAAAATCGCGAATTTGGTTTGTCGGGCACGGAACAATAACTAATTTTGTCGATCAGGCGCGGGAAAATTGCAAATTTTGTTGATAGGGGACGAAAAAAATCATAAATTATGTTGATGATGCGAGGAAAAACTGCAAATTTTCTTCATCGACAGCGGAAAAATCGTGAGTTCCGTCAGTCGCGATAAAATATCGCGAATTTCGTCAATTTGCCTCGGGAAAAAATTGCCAAGGGAAAAAATTGTCAATTTCGTCAGTGAGTAAAGATTTGGGAATTTTGTAGATCGGGCGAGGAAAAATCGCGTATTTCGTTGATCGGGTGCGGAAGAATGTCGAATTTTGTCGATAAGGCTCGGAAAAATCGCGAATTTCATTAATCGGACACGGAAAAATCGCGAATTTTGTCGGTCAGCGAAAAATCGCGAATTTTATCGATCAAACGCGGGATAATCGCAAATTTCGTTGATTGGATACGAACAAATCGCCAGTTTTGTTGATGATGCGCGAAAAAATTGCAAATTTTCTTGCCGAAAAATCGTGAGTTTCGTATGTCACGCGAAAAAATCGCGAATTTCGTCAATTTGCTGCAAGAAAGAATTGAAAATTTCGTCAGTCAGTTGAGAATCATGAATTTCGTCTATCGGGTGTGGAAAAATCGCGTGTTTCGTCTGTTTATTGGGAATTTCGTCAATTTACCGCGGGAAAAATCGCGAGTTTTGTCTATCGGGCTCGGAAAATTCGCAAATTTCGTTGTCAGGCACAGAAAAATAGCGACTTTTCTCGATGATGTGCTGAAAAATTGAAAATTTCCTTGATTGTCTGCGAGAAAATCGCGACTTTCGTCAGATTAGCGCGAGAACAAATCGCAAATTTCGTCAGTCAGTTAAGAATCCCGAATTTCGTTGATCGTTCGTGGAAAAATCACGAATCTCGTTGGTCAGGGGTGGAAATTCGGAAATTTCGTCGTCCTTGCATGAAAAAATCCCGAGTTTTTGTCGATCGATATCCGAAAAATCGCGAATTTCGTTGGTCGGGCACGAAAAAATCGCGCATTTTGTCGATCGGGTTAGAGGTCTGCACGGGCCCGGGCTTGGTCCGAGGCCCGTACCCGGCGGAATGAATGCGAATTTTCAAACGGGCCGGCAGAATTAGGACAATTTTTTCAACGGGCCGGGCCGACAGACAAAATAAACGGGCCGGGCCGGCAAAAAAATTAATCGGGCCTATCGGCCCGATATAAGAATTTAAGCGAAGCAGATAAAATACGAGCCATTTTCAATTTTCTCGAGAAGTATAAATGTGCGTCACGAGCCGATGCCAGTTTAACAACATCAATACAGAAATGTAACATGTCGATCGTAGAGATCGGCATCGTACAGTTGCAAGATGTCTGATTCCGAGTTTAATTTTTTTTCAGAAGACTCGTGCCGGAACGGAACTGGTCTTAATCGATCTCAGGATGTGTAGAACAGTTGTGTTTTGTAGTAGTGATAATGAACTTCTCTTAACAGTATCTTTGGAAATATACCTTAAGGTGGTTCTCATATTCACTGTTCAACAATGCGAAGCTTTGAGACACATTTTCTGACAAAATTTTTAACTATAAAGGCATAAAATTGACAGGCCTGCCTATTGAAGGCATTTGGAAACGAATAGCTTTTTCCATATTTGATAAATTACTTACAGAGATAACAGAGATTCCTGTCACGTGACTGTACGTTTTTCTCCTTTCCTGTGCCATCGCTTCAGGAAATTCGATTCAAAACGCTAACTTTGACAGTATTTTCAGAAAGATATATTGGTTTTATCTATGAAAAAACGACATTTACATAGCTTCTAAATAAGAATACCTGCCAATCTTACGCGTTTCCAAAAAGAAAAGAGTTCATAAATGTGTCGAAATGTAGCTCCTTTGGATTTGAGAAAAGCCTTAAAAATGAGAGTAATATTTTCACAAATCTACTTTTTATTATACAGCTTCAAAAGTTATCATGTTTTTAATCCTTTATTCTGATGAACTACCTTAATCTTTTAATGAATCATTATTTCCATTTTGAAATGTCTGTAGACACGATGACTAAAACACTGTAAGTAATCGTTAATGTTTACTATTGTGTGTTTTCTGTTTTGCGAACATCATAGTAATGTAAAATATACTGCAAAATGTTCCCATTAATATGTATGTAGCATTCATTAAAAAAATCGTAATTGTATGTTGAGAAAAAACGATTTTTTTTTGTGTGGAAATTCTGTCGGGCCGGGCCTGTTTTCACTGATTTTTGTACAGGCCGTGCCGAGAACTGTAAAAATGCAAACGGGTCGGGCCGAACTTCCAATTTTTACACCGGGCCGGGCCCGGTCAATATAGCTTTCGTTCGGGCCGGGCCCGGACCTGGAAATTCCGGCCCGTGCAGACCTCTAGATCGGGAGCAGAATAATTGGAATTACGTAGACCAGATGCGGAAAAATTGCTAATTTCGTCGATCCGGTGAAGAAAAATCGCTAATTTTGTCAATCAGGCGCGAGAAAATCTCAAATTTCGTTGATCAGGAACGTAGAAATCTCAAATCTTGTTGATCGGCTCTTCTTGCCCCCTTCGTTCATAAAGTTCGCATTGTTTTTCAGCACCAGCCATTCTCCTGCCTATGTTTGTTTTTTAGCACTTTTAATAAAACAAAATTTACTCCCCCGAATAAAGTCCAGGAATATTATCACTCTTTCAAATTAATCCGTGTTATATATACAAACGTAAACTGTTGATTGCCAGCTGAATTGGATATGTTGACTGGGTAGGGGAACCTAGAGGGGTAACCCTCCACCTCCCCCTAATGAAATTATCTTCATGTGACTGATGTGGCCTTCGACAACCCAGACATTTTTGAAAGTGGCCCTTCTCATAAAAAGGTTGTGCACCCCTACTAAATGAAAATGGGCCTCATCGGTGAACCATATGCAGCCAACATCAATTTTATTCTTATAAATCATCTGGAGAACTCATTTGCGAAGTCTTCTTTTTGTCGCAAAGCTGTATTTGTAATCGCTTGATGGCACTGTATCTTATAGGGAAACAGCTTCAGGCCCTTTCGCATTATTCTGCACGTAGTTTGAAAAAACCGTTTCAGCAGCTGCTCGTCTAATGGTTTTCCGAAGACTACGGTTAACAATTTCTTCAACTGCTTGCACATTTTGAGGTGTCATGACTGATCAGCTGCATCCCACATTTCCGTCTAAATCATCGTCCACACTGGCTGTGCGTCCAAACTTCTTGAATAAATTACGAATTGTTTTCTGGTCCGGACCTTATTAACATTTTTTTTTTTTTTTTTTTTTTTTTTTTAAAGCTTTGCTTTGTCTAGGTTGGACTTCGGCCTATTCCCGTACAATAAAAAGTCGTTGCTCCAAGGAATACAGCATGATGTTCTTGAATTTCCGTATAATAACTAATTCGATACTAATTCGAACTCCCTTACACGTGCCAGCAATTAAACAGACTCACGAATGAACTTTCTGTACTACAGCCACCTATTAACCAATATTGGAACTATTTCTGCAAACTGGAGTATAACAAATTCCAGACCCCTGTCTGTCCAACATACCACTTGTTTCACCTTTCTGTCTCTCACTGTTTCGCAGTTATGCCATTTCAAAGTTGGGGAGTCCTTTCTGAAACACCTTGTAGCAATAATTGAAAAAATAAATCTATCTTTATTAAACAGCGCTAGTTTTGCCATTTACATGTTGAAAATTATTTTAATAAAACTTTCAGTATGTATTTTATTGGCAACATTAGGCATTAGAGATTCAATAATATTATAATAGCAATTTTGAAGACTGAATTGGGTATGCTGCTGAAAGGTAACACACGGCATATAAGGGTTAATATTATGAAGGTATCAAGAGCAAGCTTTTTATTTTAGAAAAAGTGTAATTAAAAATACCAAAAATTTATTGTTATTATTTAGATTCCCAACTAAATTTTTATATATTTAAAATAATAAAATAATTATGAAATATAAAATTTATATTTTATAGCTCTATCAATTTTCAATTCATATTATATTTTTACCAATTAGTATGACTGAACTAAAATTAACCGGGTACCTACATACCCATCGTTTAATGGAGTTCCATTACCTGCAGTTTATTCTGTTCAACTGTCTACATGGCAGACCAAATGTTATTATGAATAGGTTTATCTGAGAGAAATTCTCGTATGTCCGCCGTTGGTTGGCCCGTGTAGCTCAATAAGTAGACCATTGGAAATGTGTCAAAGGCTCTGGATTCGAATCTCAATATGGGCGATTATTTTTCGCTCAATTGGGAAAATTCAATTCTATTGATATCTTTACCAGACAGTATGATCGCGACTAATGACATACAAGGCCTGGTCATGACTTTTAAAACGTCACACGGAGTAGAACATCTTTATACGGTGTTTGGCACAAAGCGGTGGATGCGCCGCTCTGTACCGCTCACAGTGTAAAGATGATCCACTCCGTGCGACATTTAAACGTCATGAGCTGGCCTTGTATGTCGTTGGTCGCGGTATGATTGACTTAAAAATAATCGTACCTCTACTATAACTAATATATATAAGAAAAGATTCATTTATTTGATTAATTAACATCAGGTAATACCATTAAAAGCAGCTTCTCCAGCTAAGTTTGGACTCATCAAACCTTTTATTTTTACTTTTCATTTATTTAATTTTTTTCCAGTATTATCAAGCGTAATGTCTGCATTTCATTCAATAACATCAATGTGTCCTACATTTTATACTTTAGAAATTTATACTACTTATCTGATAGCCAGTACTTTTAAAATGGATTTTTCTAATGCAATTTATAATGCGAAAAAACTTCTTTTTTCATACTCCATCCAACTTCATGAATTTTATGCCACTACTCAAAATCAAGTATCGCGCATTAAAATAAAGAAAAACAAATGTCAAAAGTGATTCATGTTTTCCATTTCATCGTATATGAAAAAAAATGGCTATTTAAAAGAGCACTGCACTCTTACGAATAATTGAGTACGAAGAAGAACTATAAAATGCGAAGGATATTTTTAATTTAAAAGTAGTGAACTGATTTTTTTCTCTAGTTATAACAAAAGGGTTGTATAAAACATGAAAAATATTCTGTAACATTTTTAAAGCAATTAAAATGCCAAGAATTTAATTGACATTATTAATTGTATTTGTTTATTAAAATAAAATATATTTACATAGTTATATATATATATATGTGTGTGTGTGTGTGTGTGTGTGTATAATATTAACTGCTAGCTGACCCACCTGGCGTTGCCGGATTTTATGATAATAATCTTAAATATGCCAAAAATAAGTGTTGAATGGTTTGTATTTTTAGATAAAACGAACCAAATTTTTGGGCCCAACTGCCTTCTGCAGATAAACCCTCGAATTCGCATGATTTTATATTAAAAAAAAACTATCGAAAGGAACCTAGGGTTGGAGGCCCTTCTATATTCGGCCGCATACACCTCGCGTGCTTACGCACGCTCAGGTCTGTTTTGTTGTTCTAGTAGTTTTTTCTGGAATGTTCTAGTAGTTTTTTCTGGTCTATTTTTGTTATTTTGCTGGTTTGTTTTTATCGAAATGAACTCCAAATTTGTATGATTTTATCTTTCTAAAACAAAATCTATCCAAAGAGACAGAGAATTGGGAGGGGGTACTGCCTTCGGCAGCGTACATCGGGTGTGCTAACGTATGCTCCTGTCTATTTTAAAACCAAACCTCACATTTTCATTATATTATACCTTTAATCAAAAACCCATTCAAACAAATCTGAAGAGGGGTTTCTTTCAAAGGGCGTGCTACGCCGTAACCCTCGGGATACTCAAGGCCGTGACACTCCCCAAACGATACAGCGGGGGGAGGCAATGTTTCGTCCAGCGTCCAGTAAAGGAAGATTCTATTTTCCTCACCTGCATACTATGTAGCAACAATCAATTTCATAACATTTTTAAAATTATAAATTCATTTTTAAATACCTATTTAAAAAATTACACAAAAATGTTAGGCGATAAAAAATTAAACGATATTAATGAATGTGAAATGAAAAAGGTCAAAAAGTAAACTATTAAAACGTATTTAAAGAAAATATTTATAAACACATTATCATGATATTTAGAAAGGGTAAGTGAAGTTTTTGCTAGATTTTTCAGAATATTTTTTATTATATTTTATTTTGGAACGTGTATAAACATGACTATTTAATATACTACATATAACTATCTGCGTAATTTTATTGTAAATATCGGAAATAAAAATGTGAATCTGGAACAATATATTTACAAATATTATCATTCTTATTTTATATGATTAAACTTACTTTATTAATAATAAAATAACATTTTAAAATATGTATACCTAACAAAATACTATTTTTTTTTTGTAACTAGAAAAACTAAGTTTTTTTAAAAAAAATCTGTAACTAAAAATTATCATCATGCAAGTATTATCACTCAAATTTATTTGCTTGAAATTTTTGGAAAATATGCCAATGTATCAAGCATACATGGAATTGCTGTTTCATTATTATTATCAGTTTACTTGATTCATTGCTATTTGAATAAATTCTCCAAATTCTACTTTGCTTAAGACTCAAGGGAATGATATAAAATATTAAAATAATGCCTAAAATATGTGTTATATAGTTAGATTTATACATAAAAACATCATTATAAAACTAAGCACTAGAACTTATTTCTTTGAAATTTTGAAAAAAAGATGTAGATAAAGCAATGCCAAAAACCATACAGGGTATTATTTATCATTATTATCATTTTTCTTCCTTTATTAATGTTAATGTTTGAAAAAAAAAACTTCCATTTGTACGTTGTTTACATAAGATCCAATGTAATGATACAAAACACAAAAACGATTGCTTTAAAAAACTGTAACATTGTTATTTTATTTATTTATTTATTTTTAAATTTCGGGAAACAGTCTTTGAATGAAAGTAAAAAGGGCACAAAGAATTATTATTTTATTATTATCCTTTAACATCCTTTATTAATAAACTGACATAAAATACTTTAGAGCAAAGACAAATACTTTAAAAATGCTTAAAAATCTGCAATATCTGTATTTCAAAATTATCATTATTGCAATAATCACAAGAAGTTATTTCTTTAAAATTTCGAGAAAATGTTTATAAATTAATTTTAAAAATATACATGAAATTATTTAATTATTACAAATTTACTTGCGCAACTAATATTTGGAAAATAAATCCTCTTATTTGTTCTTTGTATAAAATTTAAATAATTGATATGAAAATGTGTTGGAAAAATGAAAATAAATGTAAAAAGCAAACATGTAAATATGATTACTACTATCGTTTTTACTACTGATACTATTATTGTTTTATGGACTGTACTAATGCTTAATAAATATTCTAACATATTTCTCCATTACTTTCTTGAGACTAACTTTTTTTTCTCAAACATAAATGCGAAAAATTTTATTAATTTAAGGAATTACAGCCGAGTATAAGAAGTACCAATAATAAACCATCATTAAAACTAAATAATTGAATATAGTAATTAATGTATACATACATGAATAGACATTAATATATTTGAAGATATCCATATTTATATTTATATTTATATGCCAATTATAAGCTATTTCGCATAAAAGTTTATTTTTGTTTGGTTTTGGAGAAAAGTATTCATGACTTTTTGTGATGGATTCATAGGACGGAAACGTCCGCCATGTTTATTTCCTGTCACAGCCTTGAGTATCCCAAGGGTTACGGCTACGCACATCGTGGTCTGTTTTGTATTTTGGGTTTTTAAACGAAAATATTTCCAAATGAAACTAATTTAGGGGTCGCACTGCCTTCGGCAGCGTACACCCTCGAATTCGTAGGATTTTATATTTTTAAATGACAATCTTCCCAAACGAACTAATATACCCTCTTTATAGTAACTGCATATTTAATTCTAAACGAATTAAGAGCTCTCGGGTTTAGTAATTGTCGATTTTATCTCTGACATTTAGATATATTAAACATTTAATTCGGAACAAAAGTTCCTGAGAAATCCTAAATAATATAAAAAGCGCACCACCTCCCTCAATCATTTGAAATGTGAAAGGATATCTTCCAGTTTATTGATAATTTGAGTTGAAAATGAAGAGGTTTCCTGGAACATGTGCAAAAAAGAAAAACCCCTCCGAAAACATTCCCAAAGCATAATTAATACAGTAAACAATATCGTCAAAGGCACTCTCAGAAAAAAATTCTCTGGCGAATAAGTACGTCGTTTTATTTGTTTGGAAATAGTAGATATTAATATTTTTAGGGTTCCGTACATAAGTGAAAACGGAACCATTACAAAATCACTCCTGTGTCTCTTGGTCTGTCTGTCACAGCCGTTTTACTCATAAATTATGGAACGTGGAAAGTTCAAATTGAGGGAAGTAATAAAGACTATTTACCAACATATTTATAGATTATTAAACCTTGACAAATATATTTAGGAAAACTGTAGAGGGGATAATTAAATTACTTGAAAAAAAATCTTTTTTTTGTATATCGTGTGAAAACTTTCGTAACGCTGAACTTAAAAATACATTTCTTTTAATTTTAGGTATTATATTGTCAGAGATATCGTCGAAAATGTAGTGTAAAAGTATGTCCCGTCCCCCCCTCTATTTACGAATCTACTGAAACTAAAATTATGAAAAAATTACAGGTATTAGACTAGAGGTCTGCACGGGCCGGAATTTCCAGGCCCGGCCCGTTTGCATTTTTACAGTTCTCGGCCCGGCCCTTACAAAAATCAGTGAAAACAGGCCCGGCCCGGCCCGACACAATTTATACAAAAAAAAAGAAAAAAAAAGAAAAGAAAAAAAAAGAAAAAAAATCCGTTTTTTCTCAACATACAATTAAGATTATTTTAAT
Organism: Maratus speciosus; assembly: GCA_963932465.1. Lineage (NCBI taxonomy): Eukaryota > Metazoa > Arthropoda > Arachnida > Araneae > Salticidae > Maratus > Maratus speciosus. The sequence goes on from OZ010787.1 coordinate 4,934,657, forward strand.
GAATACTACATACATATTTATGGGAACATTTTACAGTATATTTTACATTACTATGATGTTCGCAAAATAGAAAACACACAATAATAAACATTAACGATTACTTACAGTGTTTCAGTCATCGTGTCTACAGACATTTCAAAATGGAAATAAGGATTCATTAAAAGGTTAATGTAGTTCAGAATAAAGGATTAAAAACATAATAACTTTTGAAGCTGCATAATAAAAGTAGATTTGTGAAAATATTTCTCTCCTTTTTAAGGCTTGTCTCAAATCCAAAGGAGCTACATTTCGACACATTTATGAATTCTTTTCTTTTCGGAAACGCGTAAGATTGGCAGGTATTCTTATTCAGAAGCTATGTAAATGTCGTTTTTTTTTATAGATAAAAGCAATATATCTTTCTGAAAATACTGTCAAAGTTAGCGTTTTGAATCGAATTTCCGAAAGCAATAGCACAGGAAAGGAGAAAAACGTACAGTCACGTGACAGGAACCTCTGTTATCTCTGTAAGAAATTTATCAAATATGGAAAAAGCTATTCGTTTCCAAATGCCTTCAATAGGCAGGCCTGTCAATTTTATTCCTTTATAGTTAAAAATTTTGTCAGAAAATGTGTCTGAAAGCTTCGCATTGTTGAGCAGTGAATATGAGAACCACCTTAAGGTATATTTCCAAAGATACTGTTAAGAGAAGTTCATTATCACTATTAATACTACAAAACACAATGACTGTTCTACACATCCTGAGATCGATTAAGACCAGTTCCGTCCCGGCACGAGTCTGCTGAAAAAAAATTAAACTCGGAATCAGACATCTTGTAACTGTACGATGCCGATCTTTACGATGGACATGTTAAATTTCTGTTTTGATGTTGTTAAACTCGCATCGGCTCGTGACGCACATTTATACTTCTCGAGAAAACCATATTCATTGAAAATGGCTCGTATTTTATCTGCTTCGCTTAAATTCTTATATCGGGCCGATAGGCCCGATTAATTTTTTTGCCAACCCGGCCCGTTTATTTTGTCTGTCGGCCCGGCCCGGAACGTTGAAAAAAATTTCCTAATTCTGCCGGTCCGGCCCATTTGAAAATTCGCCTTCATTCTGCCGGGCCGGGTCGGGTACGGGCCTCGCGCCAAGTCCGGATCCGTGCAGACCTCTATATTAGACGTTAATTTAAACCTTGCAGGAAAATCATAGCGATTAACTTAGGCCACATAGTTTTTCTGTTACACACAAATTCTGATTTGCAGGCTTTCAGCAAAGGTGTTGAAGAGCGCAAGAGGCACCTATCGTAGCAGAAGTATAAAAGCATTGCTGAGAATAATTTTCGAAAAAAATCGTCGATAATTAGCCGAGATATTAACCCTTAAAGACCTAGAAGATAATAACTCCCTATTCCAAGCGGAGCTGTTCGCAATACTAAACGCATTAGAGTGGGCGGAATCCCACCCTAGCAATAGTTTTACCATCTACAGCGACTGCCTGTCTGGCCTGCAGGCAATACAGGCACACAGGACAAAACATCCTCTAGTATTGCAAATAAAACTAAAACTAAAGAATCTCCTACATCGAATCTCGCTAGGTCACGTCTCGGCTGACAAAGGTACCTTTGGCAATGAACTAGCAGACGACCTAGCGAAGAAGGCCACACAGAAAGAAACAATAGACACACACCTCCAAGTTCCCTAGTCATACGTCAAAAGGGTCCTTAGAGCAAGGATACTGACGCGATGGCAGGAACACTGGGATACCTCATTCAAGGGCAGGCACACATATAAACTAATTCCTAAAGTTTCTCTTACACTATATAACTTAACACCGTACACCACCAGCTTCTTAACAGGACATGGCCCTTTCAAGGCATATCTGAACCGCTTCAAGATAATATCCACTGCCACTTGCTAATGCGGTGAACTTGGCACTGTAAATCGCCCGTATTATAGTTGTAGTCTCACGCAACGCTGGCACTTGAGGCGTCCAGACATACTTCCAGTCAATTGGCTCCAAAATGTCCTTTCACGCACCCTCCTACTCAACAAATTAAAACACATTCACAATTTCATTACTTACCTAACAAACTTAACGTAAGTCCTGGTTCTGCTTATCCAGTCTCACTGCCACCACATCAAGCTTCAAACAGCACCAGAATCCTGTCCTCTTTATAGCCTCCAGTAATTTCTCCTATCCATCAAGTATGTCGTCTCCTACGAACGCAAGAGCCTCTGCTCGTGATTTCCACCATTCCATCAAGAGATACATCTCCAATGAACGCTTGGGTATTTGCTCGTGCCATCTTACTTGTGCCACGCGAATCATTCTTTTCCCTTCCTGCCGCCCATTGTCGCGAGAGGGGTTCGTCTCCTGGCGGCCAGGAACAGTGATGTAATTTGTTTTGTTAATTATTATTTTTTTTTATCTTAGATGTTCTTATTATACCGCCCTCTGTCGCGAGTAGGCGTTTCCTGGCGGGCAGGCATTCGCCTTTTTTTTTTGTAAATTCACTTTGTTTTTTTCAAATAATTTTTGGGCTCTTGGTCGGTGGTGCGTGGCCGCCCTTGGCGGGTGTGTGTCGCCCCTTGCACCTCTTGTGTATGTCCGTCTGCATACGGCCGGACATGGCTGGACTCACTAACGAGCCCCAACGTGTCGGGGAACATACCGGGAGAGACGTTAAGCTCTAAGGGGCAGGCCTAAACGGCCCTGAGCAGTCTCTCTTAGGCTGCCTAACCCTTAAAGACACGGACAATTTGGACACACATAATGACAGGAGCGGCGTACTCTATGTACCATCGCGTTTTAAAGCCTAGATAACAACTGTTAATGATATACCTGTGTAGTGCAATGACCAATATAAGTATAAAAGCAATAAACGTCAAATTGTTAAAACGGACTAATTTAATTAGAATTAATCGCATAAATACTGAGGAATTCGCGACTAATTTGCATGGAGTGGATATCTCAATACGCCTACCGTTCCTACCGTTCATTAAAAACTTATCTCGAAAAACGCGGCACGGAGTAAGGCGGCGTTGCAAGTTTGAGACCTCCTTTCAAAACGCGATTAGCACAATGCCAAGTTTAAACTTTGAACATGGGTTTTGTTTTAGCTACAGTTTAAAAAGAAAAGATTATTACTACGCCGAATTTAGTTTTACGATATGCCAAATGAAGTTTAACCTTTAACTGATGTGACTAAAATTTGTCACACAACTGATGTGATCCGGTCTCTCAGACCCCTCGAATAAAATGAATAAAAAAAAAACTCAAATGGTTGAATTTACTTAAATTTTGTCCTAACAATATCATTGTACTTCTCTTAGGAGCATGTGAATTAACACTAGAAGCGCCAACGGGGTCATTTTGCCTTTTTTTCCAATTTCCCATGCTTTATTTTAACATACAAGCGAACACCGCAGATCGTATTTTTTTACTTTTTCTAAAATGCTTCCAAGAGTATTGTGACAATTTTTCGTGTTTCTACATTTATTATTAAAATAAATAATCATCGAAATACCTAAAACAGCCAACAGGTGTCATTTTGACCCGCATAAGAAAAATGACCGATTTTGAAGTGAAAGTCAGTTTTCGAATTCCCGATATCTCATTTTTGTTTTCTGGACGTGGAAAAACACTTACCTCTTATTGCGATGAATAAAAGAAGAGGGAAAATAGTTCTGCTGAAGCTACGGCCGATAACGGAACACGGCACTAGTTTCCGCAGCAACATTCTCAAAGCTTTCGATTGCAACCAGAGTGTAAGCTTTTTTCCTGTATAAACAATGCGGAAAGGATTGAGTACACAGGAGTATCTTGCCCTCCTAGAGCAGTTAGATTCAAATATCAGTGGTGACGACAGCAACAATGAAGATTTTCGCGTTGATAATGTGAACTTACAGAATGCGTCGTCTTCCGAAAGCAGTGACAGTGATGCCATTGAATATCCTGGCAATGTAGTTTCCCATGTTATTCGCGGAACAAGACGTCCACGTGGACGTGGGCGTACAAAAGGACGAGGAAATAACATGCCAAATATTTCTGCTGGCAGTAGTAACGATACGTACACGTCATCCAACGGCATTCTTTGGACTCCCATGAACCTTAGCGGCCCCGGTGCTACTACAGGTCGCACGCCAGCTCGCAATATTGTAAAAATTGCAAGTGGCTGCACGCATTTTGCTCGTTGTAATATTGGGACAAATCCTGCTTCAGCGCGTTTGATGGTGAATGAAGCAATGGTGAAACACATTCAAGCATGTACAGTTGCTGAAGTACGACGTTAGCTTGAAGGTGACAGCAACTGGTATGTTACTCTGGTGGAACTGGATGCTTTTATCGCCCTCTGCTATGTCCGTGGGGCACTAGGCCATTCAAAACTTTGTGGAACAAAAATTGGGGACAACCTGTTTTCAAAGAGACAATGTCACGCAGTCATTTCCGTGAAATCATGCGGTATCTCAGATACGATGTGCGAAGTAGCAGAGCGGAGCGCATGGCCACAAACAAATTTGCCCTCGCTTCTGAAACCTGGTACAAGCTAAGTGAAAATTGTTATTTGTGCTATAATCCCAGAGACGAGATAACAGTTAATAAACAGTCGTTGCCGTGTAAATCAAGGTGCAGTTTTATTCAATACATGGCTAATAAGCCGGAAGAATTTGGCATCAAGTTCTGGCTAGCAACTGATGTAAAATCCAAATATGTTTTGAATGGCTATCCTTATTTGGGCAAGATGAAGAGCGGTAACTGATTTACAACTTGGGGAAAGTGTAGTGCTCAAATTACTGCAACCATTTCTAAACGCCAGATATAATGTCACTACTGACAATTATTTTACGTCTGTAAAACCCGCAGATGAACTTTCTGCTAAGAAAACTACAATAGCTGGGACGATGCGTATGAACAAGAGAGAATTACCTCCTATTGCCCGTGACACATCTTCGCCACGATATTCATCTTTTGAGTTGAAAAATGGGAATAAAACACTCACGATATATAGGTGCAAGAACAAAAGAATGTCGTGATTCTTAGCACTATGCACACGAATGTGTTTGTAGACAATAGTGCAAAAAAGAAGCCTAACACTGTCACTTACTACAATAAAACTAAATGTGACGTAGATGTAGCAGACCTGATGTTAAGGAAATGTACTACAAGATGTGGAACTCACAGATGGCCTGTTCATGTTTTTTTCAACTTCCCTGACATTGCTGCACTGAATGCTTGGATAATTTTCTAGGAATCCACAAACACCTCAATTTCACGTCGAGAATTTATTCTTGCCCTCGTGGAAGAACTACGAATTGGTGCTTTGTGCAATAGATGTCCCCAAATTGATCAAATAGAGACCCTAAAATGAAAGAAATGTGCCTTTCAACGTTGCAAGGGAAAAAATAAAACTTCAGCAAGCTGCGAGGGTTGCCAGAAACCAATTTGTGGTAAATGTGTTGCTGTCACTGTCAAGCGTGCATATTGCTCTACTTGCGCTAATGTCTAGCTAACTTTGGAACAAATTTAACTGTTTATTCATGTTTTTTCTTTTTCTCTCTTTTTGAAATATCTTGTGTGCTAATTTGTATTTTATGCATTTGTAAACTTTGTTTTCCTATCACTTGTACCCCTGCTAAAGAATTTTGTTTAATAAAATATATTGCATTACATATTGTCAGTTATATATTGTCATTCAAATAAAAAATAAATAAAATAATAAATAAAAAATAAATAAAAATTCCATAAACATAGAACAAAAAACGAACTCTAAAAAATAAATATATAAGTAAAATAAAAATTATATATCTATATATATAAAATCTTAAAAACCCCTTATATATTGCAATTTCAACATCATGTATCAATAAAAAAATCATTTACTTTGATAGGGATTGAATTCTTATGAAGGTCAAAATGACCCCCAACGGCGGTTTTAGGTAAGTCCAAATTCCGGCTGTTCTAGTGTTAAATTGCATGAAAAAAGTATTTTATTCATATTATTTAACTTCAGTACAGAAAAGTAAAAAGCTGTAAAAGTGTTTACAGCTGGGAGCCGCGGGGTCTGGGAGACCGCGTGACATCAGTTAAAGGTGAAATATGCACTACTTTTATTGTCAGTACCGAATTAAGTTCATCATAAACATATTAAGATAAGATTAAAAAAAGAGTTATACAGAATAGCAATATTTGATATTATTTAGGCTTCATATCTCTTTTAACATTTATCGTATACCCATTCATACTTTTCTAGTATAAGCGCCTATACGCAACCCTACGTTGAATAGTTTTTTTTTTCCAAAGTCTTAGTATTCTTTTAGCAACGACTTTTTTAATAATACATTTAATAATTAATATACTTATTGTACGGAACCCTCTGAGCGCGAGTAATACTCGCACTTGACAGTTTATTGTTCAACAAAGATATTGTTAGAGCCGGAAAAGTTCCGGAAATAAGTAGTTTTTTTTTTTTTCCATCGGCAGAAAAAGGGTCACATTTTAAAACTGGAGAAAAGATCGGAAAAGATGAAAGCGAGTGCAAATTGGCATCCGATAAATAATTTTCTTGAAATAGTAAATATTATTTTTTTTTCAAAACCAAAGATACTGCCAGAACCAGAAAAGTACTCTAATTAGGTAGGTATTTATATATATATATATATTTCCGTATTTCCCTCATCGAAACATTTTTAAAACAGAAAAAAATAGCAAACTTGAAAAGCAATAAATACGAAAACCAATATGAAACGGAACTTCAACTTCTGATTTTTTTTTTAATAATAAATATAATTGTTTATTTTTTTTTTAAATACACCGTTAGAAATGAAAATGATTCTAAAAAGCGGTTTTTTTTTTGTTCTCTCGTCCTGGAAGCAGGTGCGACAGTTTCAAATTGCAAGAAAAAGAAAAACTTGAAAACTGACGCAAATCGAGGACAAGTAAAAATATTTTTTTGAAATAGCAAAAATATTAATATTTTTTTTTAACGAAAGATACTTTTGTAACCGGTGAAATAAAGCGAAATTTTCCGTGTTTTTCTTCTTTTCTTCTTTTTCTTCTTCTCTACGGGGAAACTGGCGATCGCGATTTCAAAATACATAAAAAAAAAAAAACCGCGTAACATCCGGAGATGCAGAAGCACATCATCGGAACAAAAGAAGCTCACCATTTTGAAACACCCATTATTGTTTTAAATTAATATAGCAGCTAATTATCAAAAAAGGAAAAATCTCATTCTCAGGTACATTCGGACCTGCCTTCTTCTATCATGATTCAAATGTTTAGACCTCTACGTGCGGTAGATTTCACTAGCCATCCCCACCTGACAGACCACAAATGGCGTTCAATTTTTATTATAGATTAATGTCAAAGGGTCAATCCATTTCAAATGGTACAGAAAATCATTTTTTCGTTGCTCGACCATTTTTTAAAAATCTGAAATTTTTTGTACAACAACCCTAACATGATGGAAGTTCAAAATGACTATTATTTTAATTTTATTAATTTTTGTTTGTGCATGGCGGCCATCTTTGTTTCATCGTCTGCAGCAATTTTCTCACAAAAAGGGCTTACGGAATTGTAAATAATTCATCCTTTATTTCTCCAATTCAAATGCGGATTAAAGCAATTTGTACAGAATACATTGGGCTAAAAATTTGGTAATAGAGTAGTTTCCGAAATTAAATCCTTACTGGTGAAATTTAAGCATAAAATTTCAGTTTTTTACCAAAATTTGTCCTTTTACAAAAGAAAATTTTTCTAGCAAGGAAAACTGTGAATTTGACATAGAGTAAAAGCACCAATAGTCGGCCACTTAAGCGCTTTCATTTAGTATATAGCTCAAAGCGGAATTTTAAAAAGCAATACAACATTTTTAACAGTGACACATGTTAAAGTATACTTTTCTTTTCATGTTTCAGCAATTGTTTTAAAAAAAAAACTGATTATAGTTTTTATTTATAAAAAGTTAAACTGGAAAGTAGTAAAGTCGCTAGTAGCCGGCCACTTAATTCTAGTGTTCGGCCATCACTGGACCAGTAGTCGGCCACTTAAATGCTTTGTTATTGTAATAACTATAAAATATAATTTAAGTATAACTTAAGTATAATTTTTATAAACAGAACAACATTTTAATGAAAAAATGTGTTAATTTATACTTTTCTTATAATGTTTTAGTAATAATTTAAAATATTATAATAGTTTTTAACACTTTTCAACATAGTTTAAAAGTGTTTGAGAATTTGGATTGTCTCAGTCTGTCCGAGCTCTAACACTCGTAAATATACTCGAATCTCCCTGAATTTTTTGTATATTATTGACGTTAATAATAACACGATTGTTATTGAAAATAAAGTGTGCAGAATTTATAGTTCATCTACAGGGACAGTCAAAAGTATTCTGATGCATTACTCTCAATGATAAAAAATATTGCTTCAAGTTTATTTTAATGATGTTAGTCATTTCAAACATAATGAAATTGATATGCATTTGTGAAGTGCACTAAACTATACATTCTAGACAATATGGGGTCCAAAGTACTTATTATTCATTTATAGGGCCCCGCAAAAGAATTCCTTTACATAATGGTGTCAGGGAGAAAACGGTTTGCAGCGTATTTTAGTTCTGTTACACTATATCAAATATAACGAAATTGAAATACTACATTACTGAGGCTTACTATAATATACTTGTTTTATACCATGATATGCATAGCATTTATCGTTCATTTACAGAGACACACAAAAATTCACATACAGTACTGTATCTTTCTATTAACGTTAATTGCAGGAAGTGTGCTTTCGTTTATGACATGCGTTTTTAAGTTTAATTAAATCTTTACTTAGTATGCGGTGTGTATAATTGATATAGATCATATACAAGGCTAACACAAGAGTTTGTAAGCTTTGCGGAGTGACAGCGTGAATGGCTTAAATGAGGTTTTTAATAGAGTTATGCTCTAAGCTGAACTATATTTAGAATACTAAGAGATGTTTGTATAGTATAAATAAAATCATATACAGGGCCACACAAAGAACTTAATGCATGACCTCCCAGGGATAATAATGTGTGGAAGTATGATTTCAGTAGTTTTAATCCCGTTTTAGCCTGAATTAAATTTTAGATTAATATGTGCGGCATATAAAAATCTGTTGGTAATATACAGGGCTATACAAAATAATTCAAATATGTTTCCGTATAGTGGTAGAAATTGCTTAAGGTGAATTTTCAATCTGTTATGCATTTTCTTACTATACTAAGTTTTATCATACTATGTATAGAATAATATACAAATCTTTATATTAAATACAGAACTGCACAAAAGAATTGAACTACTTTTCCAGTTAGGGACTGTAATCTGGTTTTCAAAAGTATTATGCTTTTTCTAAAATGTTTACTTTTCTTACAGTATTAAGCAGCTAAATTTCGTTAAAGAATTCTACAAGTCATGGGAAGTGCTTTTGTAATCTATTCTTGATGCATGATTTTTTAATCTTGTTTTCTATGGAAAGTAAAGTTAAAAGTATCGTTGTCGGCCTTTCAAATTTTGTGTTTAGTCATCGTAGACTAGGCGGCGGGCAGAGAAAAAATTATTGCGTCATCTTGTTTCAAAATGAAATTATGATGTAGATAAGGTTATTAATCGAACATAAATGACTCATCTGTCGATGCATAACTTGGTATGATATTAGCAGCCGGAAGCGCCAAAGCGTCATTTTAGCGTAACTATCATGTCATCGAGTTTCGGGATGAAATTTTAATATGTTACATATCTCGAATAATACATTACAAATATTATAGTCTTCATCATAATATCTTTGAACGATATGAGCAGAATGAGGCGCCAATTCTTATTTTGGCAGTATCGGACCATCGAATTTCGAAATGAAATTTTAATATGTCGCTATAGATTAATACGATTTAAGTATTTCAATCTGTTCGTGGTATCTGAGTACAAGCATAACGGGTCGCCAACTCATTATTTTGGCGGTACTATTTTGTTTTCATTTTTGAGCATAAAATGTTAATGATTAAAGTTACAGATTTTCATAATACAAATTCTTCAGTCTGTTTCGTGTTATCTCTATAAGATATGAGAAAAACGGGGCGTCAACTTTTCTTTCAGTTGTACTATCGCATCCTCGAATTTCGAAATGAAATTTTAATATGTTGCATATTTAGATTAGTACAGTAAAAATATTATTACCTGCTTCGTGATATCTTGGTACGATACGATCAGAATAGGGTATCAATTTGTCATTTTGACGGTACTAACAGATGGAGTTTCGAAGTGAAATTTTAAATTGTCATAGACATCGATTATTACTATTCTGTGTAATGTATATTTTAAAGTGCCAGTTCCTTTGAAAATGAACAATGTTAGCTTCATTTTTTAAAATTTAAGTTCTATAGAAGCAGAAGATGCGATTTAAAAACCCAATAGTTAGCCTCTAATTAATATTATTGCTGATTATTGAGTTAATCAACCAGATAAGTTTTAATTTACATTATTGAAAAGTTATCACAATCCGTGGCTTTGTGGTTATTGAAATATTGCAAATGACATTTGTGTGCTTATTAACATTAGGGAGAAATTATATTTTTGTGCCTATTAAAATTAGAAAGAAGTTACATTTCCGCAGAAAGTTTAAATATTATTAATTAAAAGGAATTTGTTGAAATTTCATCCTAATAACCCATTAGATGATTGTGAAAAACATTTCATCCCATTAAAATCCGATTATCTTATAACCTAATTTGTGAGAGCATTTATGTTTTAAAAGTAAAACCCATGTACTATTTCAAGTTTCGAGCAATAGGCCTCGCAATTTCCAAATAAATCGTCGTTTTAAGTATGCTTTAAGTATGCGTCGTTTTAAGTATGTAAATTTCACAGTTTAAATTTTCCATATTGAAAAAATCTGTTCTGTGCGAGTAAGCAACAGCTATGTCGAGTTTCAATCCAATAATTAAATTACGTACTTTTACTTCTATCCCTAACAGGCATAACGCTTTTGATTAATTTATCTTTTTAAATTTCAAATATGTATCATAACTGTTATGCGCAAACATTTACGTTTTATAAATAACTGTCATTTTATATTTCAAATCTTTATCCTAAACATTTTAATATTAATCATAATTTTCAACGTTTTTAGAAACTTTTCTACTCATTTCACCCTTTTATATTTCGCCTTTTTTTAGAAACCGTTTTCAATGGGAATTTATTACTTTAAAAAACACCATGTCAAGTTTAAAATATGTAACACCCTCAGTATTAGAAAAAAGGGATATTTTAGAATGTGTTTTGCTTCTGCAGAGACTGTCACTACCATTTTTTAACTTTTACTTTTATAAGTGATTCGGCAGTTCCAAAGATTTCCTCCTACACACAAACGTTTCTTCTATATAACATTAGTATATTAGAAGGCTTCGTGCTGGTCGATTTTCCCAAACGAAATATATCGGTGAATTTAATCTTCTAAATACAAGGCTTAATTCTCAGTTTACATATTTTCTATCGCCGTCATAACAAATTTTAAAGCAAAATGAGCCTTTGGCTGAAATGCCATTGCGAATTGAAGTAAAATATGTGAATACCATTGCACTATTATATGTTTAATTTGTCAGACAAAATTTTCGCTGATAAGAATCATTGAACAATCATTGAGTTGACCATTTACAGTAGGATTAGTAAATAACAGTAGAAAGATATAATGCAATGTACTAAAACATCTTTAAAACATTATCTAATTAACAATGAAAATCTCATCAAAATCGTCTAGTGTTTTTAATAAATGCTAATACTTCATAATCGAGTTCACCTGATTATAGAACTTTCCCCAGTGATGATATAACTAAACAATGTAGAATGACATACAATAAACTAAAACCTTTTCTGAAAAAATATCTAACTAACGATGCAAGTTCCTTCGAAATCTATTCAGCAAAACGAAGTTGATAAGCGGCCGGAATAAAATTCTTATTTGCATTTTATATCAGGTGTCCTGGGATATAAACGCCAGGGTGGGTAATAACGCCAACTGCTAATATTAGGTGTAATTATGAAGGGATCCGGGAAAATAGCACTTCGGCTTCTGCGCTCAAAGGCTCTGAGTCATCTAAATCACGAACAACAGCTAAAAGTTAATTTGTTACATTTATAGAGCTTATCGCTGGAATAAGCTCGTAAGAGTCAACGCCCGATCTAAAATTTGCTAGGTAAGTTCTGTGATGTGAAGACTATATTGCTCACCGTAAGAAAAGTGACACATCTCGCAAAAATTTATTTTGCGTTTTATTCCACTAATACGTCTGTCGTAGGTGCGTCTAGCTACATTAAAAATTTCGTAAATGCAGTTATACGAAAAATCACATTATTACATTATATGACCATTTGTGACCACTGAAGAGGTATGTATTGCGCGAAGAGGTAAAATTACGCAACTCTCCAAACCTTTTCCTACTTCTTCATTCTTAAGGGTTTTATGCATTTCTGCACGTTCTTATTCCTGCATGCAGATCTAGTGCTATAATTTCATGTTACAGTAAAATCGATGCAAATTTTCTTTTGCCTCTGCTGTGAAATTTACTCTTGTAGAGATGTGTAACTTTTCTTGCGGGTGAGCGATATATTCCTTAGGAAATACTTTGTTTATTACATAAATTTGTAATGTATTTCATGTACTTTCAAAATGCTGTGAGAGATTTTGGATGTATTCGCGAGATAGATTGTAGTTTAAAACATACTGCGCAAAATGCATACCGGGGTAATAACGCCATCTACTAATGTTATTACCCCGCGTGATTCTTTTCAGTGGCATAACTACATTTTTTATTTCATACATGAGAGACCATTATTGTCAATGTTGAAAACTAAAAAAGAGAAAGAGAAATTTATATGTCCTAAATGCTGGTAATTTTTTCATGTGAGAAGAATAAAATATCATATGATTATTACTGCATCATGATATCGCAATTAATGGTAAGTAAAAGCAATTTGTAAATTTCTAAAGGTGTAGAGCTTGTATCTTTAGAATTGGACAATTTACATGCCATTATTCTATCTTATTTTAAAATTTTGTTTGCATGATGTTATTACCCACCAGGTGGGTAATGACGCCGAATAGTATTGGTCAAGAAATCATGCCACTGCATTTTATGAATACATATCTGCTAAAATAGTCTTTCTTCTATACATAATCAATAAGTTGCTGTATCAAATCCTATATTTGTTTGGGAAAAAAATCGTAAAACTAAGCCGTAAAAATTGGTAGAATCTTAACGTGGCGTTATTCCCCAGGACACCTTATATATAGTGTGCATAGAATAAAATGCAAGTAAAAGTTTCTATAAATCTCAAATTGCGAAAATCGAAGTACGAAAAAAATCAAATTATTAAAAATAGACTCAAAAAGTGAAATGGCCTTTTAGCCAATAGTCAACCGTGGTGGCCGATTACTGAACATGTAAATAAATATAATACCCAATAATCGGCCACATTAAAATTAATTAATGCAAACACACTTATTTAATTTCGATACTGAAAAACATTAGTTTATTAAACTTTTTAATAGTACAGTCTTATAATTTTAGAAAACAATAAAAAATAAATTAATACTAGTCTTTTAAAAATTTTGTCATCGGTTAATAAAAAAATAGCAAAAACGGTTATTTTGTTGTGTCTTACCACAACAACTCAAGTTATATAAAAAAAAAAAGAAATTTAACTATTATAATTTACAAGGAAAAACTTAAATTAACTTTATCAATTAATGAATTAAATTAATAATGACAAGAGAAAAAAATTACTGTAATTTATTTTAACCCTTACTAAATGAACACACATTGCACTTAAATTAAAAATTATGAATTAAAATTTAAATAAGACATTACGGTTCATTCCAAAAAAAATCAATTAAAGAAAATGGAGGTGCGTTGTGTTCTGGCCCCCAATTAAGTAAAATTTAATAACTAATAACCCAGTACAAGTGAATCAGAAATAATAAAAAAAAATGACTATGAAAATATTCCCGAATCATGCACTTCGCATAATTCCTTGAATTCCTTTACCAATTATATTAATGTTCCCGAATCATACACTCCGCATGATTCCTTAAAATTCCCCTCCCTATTAAACTAATCTCTTAAAAATTTAATCAAACTATAGAATTTCATTAGATTGCTGAAGAAGATCAGACACAGTCAAATTCAATAAAAACAAGGCTGTCTATACAAAATTTACATTTTAAAATTTACTAACAAAAAACATGATTACTAAATCCAATCTTAATTTAACCATATTAATAATTAAATATTTGACTGTCTCTGATAAATCCTGAAGATAAAATTAAAATTTTCCAATTGGAAAATAGGCACTGCAGAAATGAGAATACAATATTAGGATGAACTATTATATTTATTATTACCATTATATTGAAAACCATAAGTTATTGTACATAACAAGTCCTAATGGACTAACATTATCAATTCTATTTAAAAAAACTTCCATCATTACATAGTTGTATTAATTTACTATTAACTGATCTTAAATATTCATTATAAATTTATTATGAATGTTTTTGCACATATTTTAACTAATTGTGGTTACAAAACAAGTAATTCAACTATTAATTTAAAAAAAAACATGAGAAATATAATAATTATAATTCATCCTATTTGTTCTAGTTTATTTGCTTAAAATTTGAAATGTGGAGCTACTGGATCATATTGAGAATGTATAATTCACTAGGCATTAAGCCAATGTGAATTTATGGTGTTAATAACCATAAAAATTTAATAATAAAAAAAACAAAAGTCATGCAATTAATTTAAAAAAGAAGAGAAAAGGAAAAGAAAAAATGCTCATCATGCACAATCGAGGGGGCCCCCATCACTTCTCAGTGCATCAGTTTGCACTCCTAAAAAAAACGTAGTTAACTTGACGATGCCAGCTACCAGAATGATCTCCCCGCCAAAAACTCCAGACCTCACATCTCGCTCCAAACTCCTGTTGACACCTCCGCTTCAAAAAACATAGTGCGTAGGAAAAATACTGTAATATGAAAAAATGCCTATCGCATTGATGTAAGGCACATGGATGCAAGCACAATTATAAGCAGATTTAAAGTTGGAACATGAATGCTTGCCTTCTTGAAAGATATTTATTTGTTGAAATTAAAAAAATTCGGAGATATTCCTACGCAGGGCTGTGATGTCACACTTTCTCGAACCTTCTCTTGTCACGTGACGACGCTATCTTTTTGGTGGGGAAACGATACAGTTGTCGTTGTTGCCACCATCAATAAAAATAGAAAAAGATGAAAAAATGGAAAGAAGTTACACAAAAATAGAAAGGTAAAAAAAAAAACATGTTAATAAAGAAAATTATCTTATTTAATTCTCCAGTAGCTTCCAAAAATTTATTAAAACACCAGTAGCTCTAATTATTGTTTACACTCCAAAGAATTATTATTTGAATCTCAGTGACTGTAAATATTACTTAAACACATTTTCAAAAATTAAATATTCTAAAATTATCGTACACAATAAATTTAATTGAAATTAATAATTTTCAAAATTAACAGTTGACAAAAGAAAGGCGCGCTACTTCCATCTGACAAATGTCAATAATTCAACCATCATTCCAACCAACCTATTGTTACAATACAAAAAAAAAAAAAAAAAAAAAAAAAAAAAGCTATTTTCTATTAAATGAATTTCAGATTTGGTGGACAGTATGCAATTTTTACCATTAATTAAAACAAAAATTCTGTGCCAAGAAACTTAATAATGCTAGAATTTATAATATTTACCAATTTACTCACTATTGAAGTTAACCCTAAAAATGTAAACAAACAGATCGCTACTTTAGTAAACAAAACTAATATCGCGATTTGAAAACAAATTAGCCCCAAAATTAAGATTAATGTTTTAAATATTGTTTAGATTAAGTTAATTTAAAATTTAGATATTCGCGACACAACAATTTGACCGCAACCAAATAAAAAATGGCTGAGTACTAATGCAATAAAAATACCCACAATTCTTTGCTGATGGCTTATGACGTATAAAAGATGGCTACATATAGGGGGATTGTAATATTTCATTTGAAACCAAAAATAAGCTATTCATAACTTATTTTATCTCAAAATGGCCGACTACTGGTGCATTTACCCTATATATATATATATATATATATATATATATATATTTTTTTTTTTTTTTTTTTTTTTTTTTTTTTTTTTTTTTTTTTACAAATAGCCGGAAAGTACTTGTACTCACACGCCAAGTTCCAGATCTGGGACTTGCTTTCTCTTCGCTAAAAAAAATCCCAAATTTTTCAAAAATGTCAAAAATCACTCTTGTCCCTGCTGGCTCATAAAAATGAACTTTGAAATCACTATGTACAAGTCTCACTTCATTAATAATTCCTAGCTTACTTCTTATGCAAAAATGTCATTTTTCTGCAGTATAAATTTTGAAAGGGCTTTGAATATCTTTACTTTCTGAAAATTACTTGAGGCTGATGCATGGTAACATCGTTCATTTACAGGAACATACTTATGGTAGGAACAAGTTTCAGAGACTGGCAAGCAGAATTAAAATTGTGGTTTTTAAACCAACAAGCAGGAATGTCTTTTGACACGTTTGATCATGTCTCAACAAGAACAAGTATGGCAACATTAACAGCTTTTCTCTTTCCCTATTCTGTTTTTGTCTCAGGTCTTGTATAAAAATATTTTTTTTTTCTTTGTGTAAAAGGGCAGGGGTTTCTTTTAGTTACTAAAATTACAACAAAAATTACTGAAACCACACAAAATGTAGGCCTTAGGCATAATTATTTTTTAAATTAATTGCTAAGCTTTGCAAAAGACTATATTTTCTGTTACTATTATGTAAAGATAATAAAAAAAATTAATTTAAATGACACTCTGAGATAAATACTTACATGTGACTACAACAAAACAATAGTTTGGCAGTATTGTTTTGACATGTTGCTCTTGCCATATCTCAGCTTGTAAACAAATCTCCATCCTAAAATTTATTGTGCATAACACTACCATACAATACTCTCAGAAACCATAACTTCAGATTTTTATCTCGTGCCCCACCTGAGATATCAAAGCCTCAAAAGTGCGATTTTTGACATTTTTGAAAAATTTGGGATTTTTTTTAGCAAAGAGAAAGCAAGTCCCAGATCTGGAACTTGGCGTGCGAGTAGAAGTATATTCGGCCTATTTGTAAAAAAAAAAGTCATGTTGACGGTTTTCCTTGCTAGAAAAATTTTCCCTTTGCACTTATACTCTAAAGCGAAAGCTGGGTTCCCGGGACGGTCATCCCTGCCATCCCTGTAAACGGACAAATTTTGAAAAAAAAAACTGAAACTATATGCTTAAATTTCGCATTTAGTTGCATTTAGTTATATATAATATGCATTTAGTTTCGGATACTACTCTATTACCAAATTTTAGCCCAATGTATTCTCTACAAATTGCTTTAATCCGCACTTGAATTGGAGAAATAAACGAAGAATTATTTACAATTCCGTAAACCCTTCATGAGAGAAAATTGCTGCAGACGATGAAACAAAGATGGCTGCCATGCACAAGCAAAAATTAATAAAATTAAAATAATAGTCATTTTGAACTTCAATCATGTTAGGGTTGTTGTACAAAAAATTTCAGATTTTTTAAAAATGGTCGAGCAACCCTTGCTGGACCTCTTGAAATGGATTGACCCCAGTATTCTTTTTACAGTTTGTTTGCTTTTTCGTCTTAAAATGGGTGTTATGAGTGATAGTCCTGAATCTATTAAACTTCCTATGGTTGATTTGTATCGGCACGGTAAAAAATCAATGTTATATAGCGAATTATTTACATTGTTCGCAACCAAGCGTTAGTAAAATACTAACATAATATTCGAAAAATGGAAAATTTCAAAATAATCGTCGAAATGGCTGCCGAAAACCAAAAATATCTGCTAGAGATGACAGTAAACTGAAGCGTATATTTAAGAAAAACCGTTTTAAAAGTGTGCGATTCTTGTACCGAAAATTGAAAGAAGAAGGAGTTGAAGTTTCTACATCGACAACATTAAGACGTCTCCATAATTTAAGTTTGAATCTCGTGTACCGAAAACAAAACCGCTCATGATTGCAAAAAAAAAAAAGCGTATAAGGTTGAATCGGTGTAAATCAAGACGTTTATGGAGTGAAGAAGATTGGACAAATATATTATTTAGTGATGAAAGTATGTTTTGTGTTTCATATGATAATCAAGGTATTCGAGTTTGGAGAATGAAGCAAGAAGCATTTGATAAAGAATGCCTTAAACGTTCAGTAAAATTTGCTGCTACTGTCATGGTTTGAGTTTCCATGAGTGCAGAAGGACTTGGAAAGTTGTGTATCGTCTACGAAAAGGTTAACTCGCAGATATATCAAGAAATTTTGGAATATTACATGATTCCATCATCAGAAGATTTATTTGAAGATGATTTCATCTTTCAACAAGATTTTGCGTCACCACATACCTCGGTGTCAAATAATAATTGGTTCTGCCAACGCAACATTAAGGTACTTCCTTGGCCACCAAACTCATCAGACCTTAATACCATCGAAAACTTGTGGTGTATAATGACGAAAAAACTCCAAGAAAAGCCTCCTTGAAGTAAAACTGAGTTAGTGGCACATATGGAGTTTATTTGGGCTAATATTGATAGAAATGTTTGTAAACACCTTGTATATAGTGTGCAAGATCGATTGTACGCCTTTATGAAAGCTAAAGGGGATGCTACAAAATGTTAACTACCATTTACTTCATATCCATAAGGTAATGTTGTTGCGTAAAATAAAATATTCTAATATTTTGAACCAATCTAAATTTCATTCTAATATTTTGATGTGTTTCAGAAAGCTGTATACCTAATATATTATACTGTATTTTATATTTTGTAAATGTTAAAATCTTATCTAAACATACCAGATTTAATTTATAAGAAATTGAATTGCATTTACTTAGTATCAAAAATAAATAAATGATAAATAATTTTTTCTTATAACTTTTTCTCAATTATTCTAATATTTTGAATATGAGCTGTACTAGGAGATCTTCCCGGATAGGATAATGTAGGTAAAAGCCATTATTATTTCTGACTAGTATATAATACTCGTCAAAAATGACGGAAAGTGAATGATAAATCTTCAAAAAAATAGTTAGAAATTTTTTTTCTGACTTAAAACAGAAAAAAAAAAAAAAAAAAAAAAAAAAAAAAAAAAAAAAAAAGATGCCTCATGCATTTTGTTAATCAAAAAGTATTATTATTTGATTTTTTATAATTAGAACAAAGAAATTATGTAAACTACAATTTAGCCACCAGCGCTTAAACTCGCCGTTTCCAGCTACACATTCTATGACGAAAATGCTTGTTTAGTTTCCCTCTACATTAAAAATTTGTTGTTTAGCGGGGCTTTTTTTTCGCTATAAACTATGTTAAAATTCATAATTTTATCTGCAAGATAATTAAAATATTTTGTACCGATAAGCAATATTAATTTTATTTGCAATGTCTTCAAATCTGTTAAAATGCATTGTAAAAAAAAGTACGATTACAACAGAAAGTTGATGCCAAAAGAATTAGCAAGAAACATAAGCTCCTAATTTATTGGGAATTGAGACGGCCAGCAGAGGCGCTGCTCGCAGCCTTCGGTACAGAAACAACTATCCTTTTAACCCTTTATCTACTGACGGTACTTATAAGTAACATTAAAAAAACTTGTTATAAAATTAATTTAATACATCTATTAGTAGTAATACAGTTTAGAATGAGTATAGATGCATTACTCTATCATGTCCCAAAAGCATTATGGGTTACACAAAACAAAAGTATTTTTAAAGGATGATTTCTTTGGCCATTGTATCTTTTCAGCTTTCTTGGCGTTGGAAAAGGGGGGGGGGGGGAATTCAATTCTGAAATATTTCTATTGTAAGAACATTATATTTGTAAATTTCATAATTCTAAAAAATACTAAGAAAAATATTTAAAATAAAAGATTTGAGTGGGGTTATGAATATTACACAAAATCTCTATTAATTCAAATTTAATTAATCCTTTTAAATCCTTCAATCCTTCTAAAATCCTTCTAAAAATTATTAAATAATTATGTAAATCTTTTAATTTAGTTTAAAAAATTCACAAAAAATGCTTTAGAAGATGAAATTTTCATGAATTCATAATTCAGTACATAAAAGGTTAATTTCCCTTTAAATAACGCTAAAGTGCCATTGAAATAACTCTTTATTGTAAATGCATTTGAAAGTTTTAGATTTCAAATTCGGATAATTTTTACTTTATTATATAAGACAGAAAACAAATGTCTCAGGAAATCGAAATCGTGCAAAAGAATAATCATTCTGAATAAATTAAAAATACATGTAATGCAATGTGCTTTCACGGACCTTTTTAGAGCGAAAGTTATATCTTTTCTCCACCAGATGGTGATAATTATTCGTTATTTTTAATCTAGAACTTGTTGTTGTTGGTGGTGATGATGATTTGTGCCTTAAATTTAAAACTTAATTGGATAGTTTTTGAAGGTTTTAAACGAAGTTAAAATATTTAAAGGTTTTAATGTACTATTACAAATATTTTAAGACCAGCATCGGGGTTAACCTGCAGTTTTTTTAATGAAGCGTTCAAAGAGTCATTAATTTGTTTGTACATTTGCTGGAATTTCAATCTGAATGGCAACAGTATCGTTTGTTTAGATTTGATTTCTATGTTTATAATAGCTTAATTTTAATTTAGAACTTAATACGTTATAAATGGATATGATACACATGTTTTATGTGAAAATATGCTGAACAGACATGATTTCAAGTAGAAAAAATTATCATTTAGCCGTCATATGTTAGGATATGTTTTTCATTAAGCCTAACATGGCGTTTAGCTACGGTCGACTCGCAGACCAGAGTGGTTCGCACCGACGTGGTTCCGACAGTTTCCTGCGCTCAGATTTTATTATAAGTAGATACCAATATCTCTTTTCTCTACACATACTAACAACACAGCGATGAATGAGGTACTTTTTGAAAGGTTCTGCAAGAGGCTTTTAATGTAGTATATTTATATATCGTTAAAGCGCGTTATTTGATAAAAAAAATTAGCAGTTAATGAAAAAAGTATGAATAAATAATCTCAATGATTGCGGTGAGAAAGCCTCACGGATCTACCGCTTTTTTTCTAATTGATAACTCTGACAGATTTTTTTACATTTAAAGTATTTTTTTTAATTTCCAATAACAATACTAAAAATCGTATTTATAAGAAAAACAGGAATAATGCGTTCAAATAAAGTTGTTTTGAAATGTATTAATAGCGATATTTTCCTATTAGTCTCGCGTTAGGATTTAACGGCCGAAGAAATTGCCAAAAAATCGCAATTTACAATCAGCCTTTTTAATTCTGTTCATTTCAGTGGTTTAACCCCTTAAGAGGCTACTTCAGTCAAATGAAAAGACGCATTCGCTAATGCTAATCCTATGGAAGAAATTTATAAAGATATCTCGGTTGCATTTCAATATTTTTAAATGATTCTTTTTGCATTGGATAGTTGAGATCGATCTGTATGCAGGCCGTTTTTTACTTTTTCGATTTTCATTGCAGATTTTTTTTAGGGGGATGTTTTAATTTTCGAAACCGGTTTCGAAAATTAAAGTGTCCCCGTAAAAAATATCTGTAAACAAAATTGAAAAAGTACAAAACAACCTTTGTACAGATCCATCTCAGCTGTTTAATGCAAAAAAAAAAAAAAAAAAATCATTTAAAAATATTGAAATGCAACCGAGATATCTTTATAAATTTCTTCCATAGGATTAGCATTAGCGAAAGGGTCTTTTCACTTTACTGAAGTAGCCTCTTAATTCTCGCTCCCGTCAATATCACGGGTTGAGGTGTCGTTCGTTATTTCTCGTGCCAGTCATATTTCCGGGCTGGGGATTTATTGCTGGAAAAAACATCTGGAACCAGAAAAATTTAACTGGCATTTCCGTGTGAAGTTTTTGAATATTGGCGTTTGAGTTTGGTTTTTCGCGCTGATTTTGATGTTGGGCTTTGTATTGCATGTTTCGAAATATATCACACTCAAAAAAATATTAATAATCAAAATTTAATGTATATTATCTCAAATATTATTTGTAAAAATTGTTTGATGATGATAAATAAAGGCCTAAGATGTGAACAATTAGGGCCTTATTCGCATTAATTTGTATGGTGTAAAACAAACATTAAAACACAGAATTCTCGCATGATGGCTTTTCCACAAATGTGAATTTGTTCTATAACATCTTTTTTTTTTTCCGCCTTAAAAAAACTAATTGCATATTTTACATAGAAACCTTATAATTTTTCAATTTCTGTAATAAAAAAAAAACTTTTTTTATGGTTTTGCCAAATATTAAGTGACCGTGAAGGGATTAAGCAAAAAATTCGATTACATGTCTTAAATTTATATTTTATTGTTTTACTTATCGATTAATGGATGTTTCAATTACGTTATAGAATGTCAGCTGGAAACAAATTATGAACTACTTATATTAACTTAAGTGCAACCGGATTTATATTTCACGATCGTCTGCACACGATAGAGATATATCATGAAAACAAAATCATGCATGAAAATTATTTTTAAAGCAATAAAAATTGAGTAAATGGCGATACTGTTTTCAAACAAATTGCGGTATAGTTTTCAAGCAAATTGCATTTGAAAATACATTTTCTTCCCTATTCGGCGGTGTAAAAATTGAAAGTATGCGATGCTTAGAAGTTTAAAATATTGCAGAAAAAGCGAAATTACATCGTCTGCTGTTGCCATTCTCAAAATGACGTCAGCGTTACGCACAGATACGTTTGTCTTTTATAATATAGATTGTCTTAAAAGTTTTCATTTTTAAGGAAAAGTCACAAAATTAAAGTTAATTAGTCAATTAAATACAGATTTTTGTGAATTTAAAGCAAAATATTTAACAAATAGAAAACTGTAAAATAGCATGAAACCAAATTACAATTTTGAAGTTTTAGAAATTAGCGCATGTATGAACTTGAAAATATTCTATCAGTTAAGTACAAAAAAGAGTGTCTTCTAGTATATAGACTTTGATCACCTCCGAAAATCACATACAATGACGTTCGATGCTATCAGTTATAAGTCTGTGTGGGTTTTATATATTTAGAGCCAAATTTCTTGTTGAGTTTTACGTAAGCTTGGCGACATTTTAAGAGGAAGATAGAGAGCAGATAGTTCACATTACAGAAATCTCAAATACGTTCGATATGATTCAGGAATAGATATCGAAATAGCCAAGCAATGCAATGAACAGTTTCTTGCTGAAGATGATCTTCCATGTTCATAGTATTTGTGGTTATCATCTTGTAAGGAGAGATCGCCCCCTGCTGAATCAGCACATAAGCAACAAGAATATAGTGGTTTGAGATTTGAGAAGTATCGATTCCATGCAAAAGACATAGATGTCTGTACATGTTTACAAAACAATATCAGCACAAATGCAGACATTGCCTACGTATAATTTTTTTCAAGGACGGAAAGTCGATAGATTAAACAGGTAAAAATAACGACTTCTACCAATTTTCGACGTACATAGAGATTCATCCATAAAGAGAACAGCTCGTCATTAATTTACTCACTGTAAAAAACCACTGTAGATTTGCCAGAACAAACTCGATCACAGTGAATGTGCTGTATCTTTCTTTGGTTTCCTGACTATATTAACATGGAAAATACAGTAGTTGCGTAAAATTAACAGCACAATGTACTGGCAATTTGGACGCATTTTTTTACAGCACAAACTGCTGGCGTCCAAATTGCCAGCACATTGTGCTGTTAATTTTACGCAACAACTGTACTTACCGTGTTAATATAGACAGGAAACCAAAGAAAGATACAGCACATTCACTGTGATCGAGTTTGTGCGCGAGATGAACAGTACTTTGTACTGTAAAAATGTCGTTTTTTTTTTACAGTGCTGTCCAGTGAAGGTATCAAAGCACCTACCTGAAATGATCTCACAAGGGACACATTGTAAGTAACATGCAAATGGCTTGTTACCTCTCATATAAAAATCCTTTCTACAGCCTTCAGCGTGCTATCTATCCGATGTGCACAGGAAGAGAAGACCTAAATTTCTGTAAGGTTGAAGTTCTATTCTTCAACAGTTCATAATCGCATACATCAGTCATTGGCTCTGTGTGTAGATATTGACCAATCTTCGGAATTTAGAATCTGCGATTCGAAATTATTGCTGGTTCTATGAACCAGACAACACTTATTTTAGTTCATTTTTATAATGAAGTCTAAACAACGGGTAATATATCAAAAAACGTGAAAATTTTTGCTTATTACAAGTATGCAAATTGAACCTAGATTTCATGATTAGGTGATTCAGTACGATTTTTTTTCAACAGCTACCACGCCCATCCTGAAAATCGAACAAAATTCGCTATCATAGCCTCACCTTTAGTCTAATTTTCTCCAAAAAGTATTACAAACCTGGGACTATTACATTACATCTAAATATAAATTTTCGTCGATAAATATCCATAAATTCTTCACTTAAACAAAAAATATTAAGAAAATCGCTATCACAGCGCCCCCTTCTAGGGGAATATACCAATTTTCAACTCGGACCTGACCTCTAAACACAAAAATATATATTTGAAGTTAGGTTCAAATTTTTGTATAACTTTCTAAACTTTCTGATGACGCAGAAGAAAAATCTCACCTACATTCGCTATTACAGTGCCACCATCTGGTTTATTTTCTCCTATTTTTTATACAAACCGTGACTTATGACATTACATCTAAATATAAAATTTCGTCAAAAGATATTCTTAAATTCGTCATTTAAACTGCCAAAAATAGAGAACATCGCACAAAAATCACTATCACAGGGCCCACTTTAACGGAGACCTGGCGTCAATAGTCAAAAACGTATATATAAAGTTTGGTAAAATTCTATAAACTTCATATACTTTCCGAGAGTACAAAAAAGTCTACCACAGCGACCATTTCTGGGGGAATATCCTCATTTTCATCTGAAACCTGACGACCATAGTCCAAAGCATATATATGAAGTTTGACTCAATGCTATACATAATTTAGTATGCTTTCCGATGATACAAAGAGGACAGACAGACATTTCGTAAAAACGTGTTTTTCGGTATCTCTGACCCCTTAAACATGTAAATCTGTCTAAAGCAGGAAGTAAAAAAGTATTTCAATTTCACGAATTATACAAATAAAGTACAGCTTTGAAAAATGGCATTTTTTTACATGGCTGTATACGCAATAAACTACGAAATATATTTTTTTATACAATACCCTTTTCCTATAACTTATATATAGAAAAAAGGTTCGTCTGCCTCTAAGAAGTATATTTTAAACAAGTCATATTTTTACCATAAAAACTTACTTAATTGTGATATTTTGAAATTTTTGAATAGCTGTATTTTCTGGCATTAAAACTGCTATTTCTGGCATAAAGATTTCGTATAATTTATTTTGTTCTGTACCCTTAAATAATTGGAAAAGTAACACGTATTCTTCTATTATGATCATGTTTTATCGTCAAATTCTATGTTAAATACCTTGTTAAGGGCAAATTCCCTATAATCGCCAGATATTTGAAATTGTAAATTTTCTTTTACCATGAAAATATAAATTTGAAAATTGATTTACATCAAACAAAGAATCTCTGCATATTTTCAAAGTTTCATGAAATGTTTTTAAATCTAATAGAATGAATTACAAAAAAAGGCAGATTTAATAAAATAAATATCGATTTAGCAAACTTTATCCAGCATAATCCATCATTATTCTATTCGTATTTTTAACAAAATGGTATAGCATCTATCTTTGTCTATCAAACTGTTCTTATTCAAGACGATATTTTTAAAACGTAACTCCGCATCACAGCACCAAAATGTAAAAGAGAGGAATTTCAACTACTAGTCGGTTAACTCTGAACCAAAGATAAGCTGTAAAACATTTAGTGTAACGTTGTTTCATAAACTTAGTGGCAGCATTGCTGCCTCCAATTTTGAGGAGTAATTTAACTGATATAACAGCTGTAACGTTGCACCATAATAATGTGAATTCTGATATTTTCACATGATTATGATGTAATATTACACAGTTATATCAGTTTAATTACGCGAGTTATATCAGTTAAATCACTCCATAAAATTGGTAGCAGCACGCGGCCCCAAATTGTATGTAGTACCGTTACACAAATATTTTCAGTGTACGCATGTCTGGTGAGACGCGTTTTTTTTTTGCTCTTGTTCTGTGTGTGATATAGCGCTTTGAGGTTGCTGTTGGTAGCCATGGTTTTTGAAATATTTAGATAAAACAACGTTTTTTGCACCAGAACTTTTTTAGTTATTGCAAACTAGCTTCAGTAGCAGTCACATTCAGCCAGCCATCATTAGTGAAAAGAATGATGGAGTTTTTCTATAGATATGGCGGAGGGGGGATTCGAGGGACAGAATTATGGATCAACAGAATATCAATAAACCCATCCCTCGAATTAGCTTCCCCTCCATATATATGAGCAAAATTCCGTCATTCTTTGCACTGATGACGGTTTATTAACTGCTGTCGAAACTAATCTGTAGTAAATTAAAAGTTCTGGTTCTAAAAAGGTTGTTTTACCTGTTCACATTTTACTGCACCAAGTATCATCATAATTGTCGTGCAAGACAAGTTTTCTTCGCAAGTACCGAAACAAGTACCGAATAAAAACACTAACTGTCGACAGTTTTCGTGTGCATGTCGACGTGCGGAACCCGCCGAGGGTGGCATTTTTAACATCTTTTGTAAATATTTGAATTATGCAAGTAAAAACTTATCATAACTATGTGTTTTCTTTATCCGGGTTGCATTTTAAAAACTCACCCTGTATACATATATTATATAAAAGATACAATTTTATCTACATAAAACTTCACAAAAATGCCTTTATATCTAAAACACAAGGGTTATGCTTTAGCATATTTCAATAAAAAGTCGGTCTGATTAACCTGTATAAATACATCGTTTGAAACACTTTTTCTTAATTATAAGGAAAAGCATAAATTTCGGTTCAAATGTTGAAGATATTTATCACTGGAGACAACTTAACCGTGATCATCAACAAAACTCTTATTTCATCTTTTGCTTTCAAAAACACTTATTAATTATTGTATAATTAACTAACTCAATGCACGCAACTATTTGAATGATAATGCATTCAGGGCGAAAGTGCACAGGCATATGATTTATGATCGAAATTTGAATAGCATCCAGTTTTGCTTTGCTCAGAATACAAAAAGTTAAGCATAATACCTTAATCAATAATTCTCTTAAGTGATAATAATATTATGCAGGTTTCTCTGAATGAGAGTTCTTCCGAAAAATCTCAATTTATAATGAAAAGGGAAAACAGATAATCATGAAAAAATAATAATATATGAAATGAATTATACTGCAAATAATTAAAGATTAATCTATCTATTATTTACTGATTTTTATATTAAGTCATAAAAATTCTACACTTATTATAATTTATTATAATAACTAGCTGACCCGCCCGGCGTCGCCCGGGCACGTGATAATAACATTAAATGAACCTTAAATTTGTATGATTTTATGTCTTTAACTCGATTTTGCCTGAATTTATATCTTTAAATTCAAAAAAATTGCGAAAAAATATTCATTTTTAGTGGTAAAAGCGCTCGAAAGAAGACTTTTTCATTTGAGTAACAGAATTTCATATTTCGTTATAAAATGTTATTTTACACAATAATGCAATAAATTTCACAACATATAATTGTCCAAATGCTTAAAGATTTAAATATGTTATATAAATTAATGTCCACTGACTGTGAAAAAACGTTTAAAAAAACCCTGATATTTAGCAGTAAAAGGACTCGAAAGAACTGCAACGGGAAAGGCCAGCGAAGCTGTTCATGCAAGGTTTTAAAAAATACATTTTTGTCTTTCAAAGCATGTGCATAATTTTCATGCTAACATATTGATATCGGGTTGTAAAAAAGATGGTGTTTTCTTGTGTTATTTTTCTTTTTCGTTCTTTTTTTTTCTTCTGATGCATGGAATTTATGGCAACATTTTTGAAATTGGAACTCATTACTTACCTCATATATATTTTTTTTTCTGAACCACATTTCTCAGTTATAAATGTTTCCGACGAATTTGTGTAATTTTTGTGCTAAAATATTGATATTTAGATTTAAAACACATTGTTTTATTCATAACTGTTTAAAATTTTTTTCACATCGAGATCCTGAATGAAATTTTTTTGATTTTCAAACACATTTTTTCACCTTTAAATCCAATCATACCTGAGCCAAATCGATACTCGATCATCAGCTAAAAGGCTAGTATATAGCATTAAAATTTCAGGTCTATTGCATACAATAAAATGTATTCTTTTAATCAAAATGTGCGTAATGTTAATTCTACTGTCAAAATGCCAAGAAAAAAATGAAAAGTGACATCGGGGAATAAACTTTTTCTAAGAGTTAATTTTCATATTTTGTTTAAATGGTTTGCAGTGTTGCAAAGACAATTGAAAGTATATATGCTATTTCGTTTTTTTTTTTTTTCTTTTTTTTTTCTTTTTGCGCATATTGATTTTTGGAGTCGATGCGTACTTTTGAAATATGCCGGAGAAAGGGAGGGATGGGCGAGGGTCGCCTGGTATTTTAAAGGCTTAAAAAATAGTCATTATCGTCCAAACTCTTTGAAATTTTTAGGAGTTAAAAACAGAATGTTTTCGTAGCCTGTGTGAAAAAATCGTGAAAAAATATTGATAAAAGAATAAGTGGTAAAAGGGCTCTTAAGAAGACTTTTTTTTTTCACATGATCTATTTCAGCAGTTAAAAAAATAATTCTTACAGTTCGAATTCTTTGAGATTTTCAGCGGAATTAAATATTACACTTATACACCTCGTGACAAAAATTCCAAAACTACTGATAAACTAGTTGAAAAAGAAATTGTTTCCTTTTCGGGTTTTTTTTTTCTTGTTTTCGCATCGGGACCATTAGAATAACAAAATAAATAGTTCTTACCATCCGAATTCTCTGAAATTTTTGTAGTTTATGAATTTAACTGAATCCGAGCGAACTTTAAAATTTATTGCATATATATATACATATTTAGTAGTGAAAACGTGAGCTGAAAGCGAGCGAAATCGCACCGAAACACTCAGATTATTACCGTTTACATCTAAATTTTCACACATTTTATTTATTTTTTAAATACTTCTATCCATCCGAACATTACGAAATTTTTATAGGTGAGTAAATTTGGTCCATTGGGATGCTTTAAAAAAGTATGTTGACATACGGACGTTTAGTTACTTTTAGCGTAGAAAAAAAAATCGTCTCCGTGTAGCGCAATGTGACCTACGTTCGCCGGTGTATATGAAAGAGTTAAAATTCGTATTGTTTTAAACCCAATTGCGTCACATATTAGAAGGATTCAGCTTTAAGACCTTATTTTTTGTTTGTTGGTACCTCTAAAATTGCGCCCTGGAAGGGCGCTCCCATATGGTGAAAAAACGTTTTTCGGGAAAATGACGATTTTTGATTTTTTATTTCAAAGGGTTAACATCGATCTTTTTTTCGAATTGATTACGGCACTTGATACGTAATAGTACAATCTTCTGAATATGCCTTCCAATTTTAACTGTACCAAGGGGTTTGTTTGATTTGAGGTCAAACAAAAATACTATGAAAAAACACAAAGAAAACCGCGCTCTCAGTTCTTCATTTCCTCCTGATGAGTAAATAGGTTTCTGGTTCTGGACATACGTGAGCGTTTTTTCCAACCTCGGAATGAAAGAGATAAGTTTTTGATGAGAGTTCATTGTCGTTTTTAAACCCTTTATCGGGTAATGGGAATATGCTTCCCACTTAATTTTTATTGAAAACTAATCGATTCGCACTGGAATTTTTAGTAAAATATTTTTTTTATAATGCACGTGATGAAAGAGCCGCTTTTTATTTTCAAATCAATTTGTTTGTAGATTTTGGCGGCAGTGAATCTTTCCACATTTCAGTCACAGAATTGACTTGCCCAATAAACGGTTAATTAATACCTCGATAAATTGAAAAAAAAAATGAAAATTCTGAGTCTCAGGTGCGTCAAAACATGCATTGGACTACCTTCATCTAAATATTCAGACTTGTACGTGCGATATAATTTGCTAGCCATCGCGGACGGACACACAGACACACAGACAGAGCAAACTTTCTTTTATTAGTATAGATTATTACACTTATACTTTTAATATTTTACATTCTTAAATACCTGTTTCAATACGCATTAAATGTAATATTTCTTAAGTCGCCCCAAAAAAATAATAATACCAGTGTTATTCCGCTGTATGAATGCGTACTACTCATGATCATGAATCGTCGTTAACATTTTGACTTAGAGGTCACGTTGTATACTTATTTTTCTATGAACCAGAAGTTTAAAATTAAGGCTAAATCATCAATTTAAAAAATGAAATTATATTTTGTTTTTAAAATTTCAAGTTTCTAGCTCATAATTGAAATTATATTATCGTACATAATCTGAGTAATCTGTTAATCTGCCTGTAATATAATACATGTGTGTTTTAGACGTTGAACTTCTTTCAGATTTATTAAAATACAAATACCTCAATACATGAATTTTCACATGTTTAAAAAATAGAAAATTTTCTTTTACTATTTACTACTTTCTACTTTATTTTTTTCTTTTCTGTTATTATTTTAAAACACAGTGCAAGGAAAAGTGAAATAAATGGAATTTAAGTGCAAGTTAAAGGTTATAAATAAATTTTAGTTAGAAAATTGATTTTTATTTTATGATTTATAAATTTCATATTGATTATTATTTTTTTATTAATATGTTAATATGTGTTTTTCCCTTTTTCTTTACGACATCTTCACTCACTAAAACAATATCCGTCCATGGCATATTATTATCTTGTCAAAGTTTCATATGACATGAAAGTAGAATTACTAAGGCACTAAGCACAATTTACTTCCTTGTTTTATGCTTCTTCACTCATTTAAGTAAAACGGATTGCAAATTTTATTAAGCTGTTTCTCTCGAAATTAAGCCAGAATTAATATGTTTTTTGAGATTTTTCTTTGCTATTTATCACAACTTTAATTGATGAACTATTGTTAGCATAATATATTAACTTATTATTATTTTTATTCATGCTCATAATTAATTTTGTATTACACTGTTAACACTTTACAGCGCAATGTCCAGTCATTCGACTGTTTTCATAGAAAAAATTACATAACAGTAATTTAACTTTATTTTGATCATAATAGGGTCAATAATATGGTCAGAAATACTTAATAATATGGTCAAGTAACCTTTACAGTTAACACGTTGAATGTCAAGTCTGTTTTGTCTGTCTTTCCGTTTGGGCCACAAAATAAGATTCCGTTACACAATCTATAAGCGTCAGTCACCGGTGACTGACATGGCATTCGACGTGTTAAAAACGATTGAATGACTGGACAGTTTGCGGCAGATTTTTAACAATGTATATGAATTATTAGAATTTTAATAGATTTCTATCATTCAGAATGGTACCATTATGAATGTACTATAGCTGGACTTTTTTATACACTGTAACAACATTGCAGCAAACTGTCCAGTCATCCAATAGTTTTTGTAAAAACGCTTAAGTGACCACCTTATGGAGCGTACTCATTAGTCTGGATAGATAAAAATTACAGTTTAATAACCTTATCTATGAAAACGGTCGAATGAGTGGACAGTTTGCAAGTTTTTTACAGTGTATATTAATTATATCTCAGCCGTCTAAGCTCATATGTCTTATTGTGTACAATATAATCAGTTGTGTCACATGCTCATTGCAACTTATTGAAGTTTCCTGTTTTTTTTTTTTACGCCTTTTTGCTCTTTGTGCTATTTATATGCACTATTTTCGTGTCGCATCATAGCGTTCTGATTCTTCCGTAACGGCATGTCATCATATAAAAAAATACTTCCAACGATGTAAAGAAGTTTAACAAGTTCCAAATGGTAGGTAATGGACATTAAAGCAGTATTCTATGCCATGTGATTAAAAATAGAGGTAATGTCGATTATCTGTTAACCCTTTCAGGGACGGTGGTATGTTTATGAAACCACTTACTTTTAATTCCCAAACGCCACAATGGCACCAGAATTTTTTGTAAGATGTTTTCCACTTAATATGTATGTGGAATAAAGCCTTTTTCTTGTTTGTAAATAAATTCGTTGGTAAATTCCGGTTCCATTCATTTATTTCAACACTTTAGCATTGAAAATGCTTTGCCCCTGAAGGTGTTAAACCACTGATAATAGAAATATACTTCAGCCACAAAAAGTAACGAATAAGGCATAGCTTTTAGTTGTTTTGCAATGGTATGTATACATATTAACCTACACCTTTAACTTATATTTATAAAAAGATTGCCCTGAATCTAAGAATGTAATTAAAAAAAAAAAAAACATTCGTATACGAGAAAACCTTACGGAAATATGACACTTTGCATTTTATGAGCTTCAGTGTTTTTTGACAATAAAATCGTGTCTTTCTCTCTTTAGTTGTAGTTTATAAAAATAGCGTAATCATACTTATACATAAAGTGATCTTAAAGAATTGTTAATGGCAAAGTATAAAGCACAATTAAGATGATACTTTCCGCAATATAAGTAGATAAAACAAAGTTATTAGCACCAAAACTTTTAACTTATAGCAGACTACTTTCGGGAGCAATCAGCGTACCGTCATCAGTGCCAAAAATTCTGGAATTTTGCTCATATGCATGGAAGAGAAGTGGATTCGAGCTTTATTAAGAAACAGAATTACATGGATTGAATATTTGCAATTGAGCGAAAAAATGCGCAAGCCGGGAATCAAACCACGATCCTTGGCTTACATTGTCAATGCTCATTGCCAATTCACTCAGTTGGAAATATTCAATTCATATGATAACTTTACCAATCAGTATGATTGTGTTAAAAATAATGGTGTAATTGTATGGGATAGCAATAGAATTACAGAGGACAGCATGTAGGAAAATTGTATAGTGAACTGAGTGGTAATGTAATGCATTTCTACAGTGCGTCCCACAACTTTATAGACAACCATTTTTTTGGATTTAAGAGCTAACAAACAAGTAAAAAAAAACGAAATAAATTATGAAAATATATAATAATGAAATAAATATAATAAAATAATCAAGTAACTTTTAGCAGTAAATTTAATATAAAAAATTAAAAGAAAAAAATGCTGTCCCAAAAATATATAGACAACCGGTGTTAAAAGCTGATTTAAGTACTGATGTCCAAAATTTGCATATTCCAAGGTTATGTACTTGTGACGCAATAGTTTCCCGAGATAAAATCTAATCTGTCTTTCCGTATTACGACTGATTGCAAAGATGAATCTATCATTTAAAGGATCATGGATGAAAAGTCGTTGACATTTCAAGGTAAACTGGATGCAGCAGGTTTGGTATTTACCGAATTCTGTCAAAAGGAGACAATCTGAAGCAAAATCTCGTTCTAGACGACCAAAGAAAACAACTAAATGATAAGACAGAGAAATTTTGACATTAATTTCAACCAAGAACCTGTGTGTACGATTAGTTTCTATACACTCTCAGAAATAAAACTCTCCCTTTTGACGATTCAGAAATCCTCGAGCTGTATTTCGTCGTTTTTGACGACCATTTCCTATTAACATCACGTGACTTTTAACGAAACGTAAACCCTCAAATATTTGACGAAAGTTTTGCCTCAATCACGATCAGACTCAATGCATTTTAAGGAAACATTTCCTCAAATCCTCCTCAAATCCTACGATTTTAGCAAACAGATATTTGCGTGTTTATGTTAGTCCTGTAATAATTTATTTTAAAACAGCACTTAGTGCTTTTCAGAAAATACTGAAATATAGGTAGTTATTGTTTCTTCATTAGTTATTTTTTTAGCTGTTAGAATTTTTAGGAATGCTTATTAATATTATTATTATTTTATTTATATGTTGTCGTTCGTTATGTTTTAATTCGAAAAGAATAAATTCCCTGTGTCTTTCAAAACCATTCAATAAGAAAATTAGGTCAATAAAATTTCAAACTTCTAGGATATCTTTTTTTTTTTAAGAAGTATATTATGTTTTCAATCAAATTAAAAATATACATAATTGATCCCTCTCCTCTTTATAAACAGTAAAGTGCTAAAATCTTATCCTCCTACTCAAAGTGATAAAATCTCACGCAATATGCACTTCACAATTCATTATTTGTGAGCAACAAATTAACCAGACCATATTCTAATCATCCATTGATGAAAGAAAATTTCAGTTGTAAATTATTTAATCAAGCTATATTATAAATATTCATTGATACGAGAAAACCATAAAAATAAATTAGCTTTCCTTAAAACTTTCAAAAAATATAGCAGCCCGATAAAATTGCAATCTACGCTATAAAAATAAAACACGAAGTAGAATTCATTATACCAGTCTAAAAACAGACACTTTCAAGTCCCCAGCAGCCAGGTTGGAAGAACAGCGACCTCCCATACGAAAAGTCGTGAGTTCGAATCACGCCGGGGAAAGAGACAGGTGATTTTTTTTTCTTTCCCCGTCTCGAATAATGGAGCTTCCAAACTGATTGAGAGACTGCGCCACCAGCCCTCTTTTGACGAAACTATTGACGAAATTTATATCGTCAAGCAAGTGAAGAAACTAATTTCATCAATTTGACGAAATGTTCGCTCGGAGCATTTTCCAGGAAACTATTTCGTCAAAAACAAAGAAAATTTCATGAAATCTGAGTATTCATTTCTGAGAGTGAACGTTTCAGTACCAATAGCTATGGTCCATCGACGGCTGCTAGCAAGTACATTTCTTTATTTTTGCAAAATGCGCCATTCGCCGAAGTTTACAAAACGAAATAAAGAAACTCGTGTTCAGTGGACCCAAAATCACAGGAATTGGTCAGATGAATGGTTGAGTGTTCTTGTCAGTGATGAAAAGAATTCAATTTAGATGGTCCCGATGGTTGGGCATATTAATGGTACAATATTCGCAAGGATTTCCGAACTTTTTTTAGTAGACAACAAGGAGAGGGTTCATTCATGGTGTGGCCACCATTTTCTTATAATGGAACAACCCAAATTGCTTTCTTGAAAGGTCGTCAATGTTCCGAAGATTACCAGAAAAGGTTTGAAATACAGTTCCTTCCATTTGGAAAGTTGCTAGGGGGCGGACAATAGGATGTACCAGCAAGACCAATGCTCCATTCTCGTGTCCAACTGTACAATGCAGTAGTTTAGACAAAACCAAGTAACTGTTATGGACTGACCAGCCTTTACTCTTGACATGAACCCTATAGAGAACCCCTGGGGAAGATTAGCTAGAGAGGTATATGCTAAAAGGTGTCAATTTGAAACGTATCAAGATATAAAGCTGCAATTTGAACGAAGTTGATTTTCTTTAAAGTCAGAACTTCTTCAAACTCTTGTTTTGAATATGCCTGATCGAGTTTTTGAAGTGATTATAACAAACGGCTTAAACATTTGAACGTTAAAGGGACAAAAATGAATTGTCTATAAACTTTTGGGACAGTGAAATTTAAGTTTTAATTTTTCCCACAAAGTCTATGGTTGTGTAATATTATCTGTGTATAGTATTATTATTGTCTTGCTATTATTTATAATTCTAAATTGTATTGAAATTGTTACCCTTCTTTTTGAATTGGAAAATTTAAAAAAAAAAAAACCGTTGTCTATAAACTTTTGAGACACACTGTAGTAGAAATTAAGAAGAAGTGTTTTCCTCTTTTTTACCCGACTACGGCAAAGCCAAAGGAGGGTTATGATTTTGACAGGCTATGTATGTATGTATGTATGTATGTATGTATGTATGTATGTATGTATGTTCATCTGTTCCCTCGTAACTTCTAAACCACTAATCAGAATTCGACAAATGACATATCATTAGAAGCGTCTTAATTGTCCGCTGGTTATAGGCTATATAGATTTTCACCAAATTCAATGTGGCGCCTTCTAGCGGACAAAATATACAGAGTAAAAAAATAAAGTTAAGCTAGATATGCCGTGTTTGGTATCATTTTAAAGCGCTTCACTTGTACATTTCGAATATATATATATTACTAGCATTTGCTTGTGACTTTACTTGCATTTATGGGCTAATTGCATATAATTCACATCTTTTCGTTCTTAATTTCTTTGGTACTTAGTAATCAGAATAAGACCACTGCAGTGCCATTAGAAGGGTCTTGATCTTGATATTCTGTTGGTTGTGAGCTATAAAGTTTGTCACCAAATTTACTATTATGCCCTCTAGCGGACAAAAAGTATAAAATAAAAATATATGTAATGTGTTTGGTATTACTTGAAAGAGCTTCACCAGTATTTATATGCTTATACATAATTACAAGACTGCTTTGAAGATGTTTAAAAAAAATGAGCGATAAGAGTAAAGCGCGGATCACGGGAACTGTAATGTAGAGCAGCGTGAACGTTAATAGAATAATTTAATGCACTAATGTAAACGACATAAGCTGGGAGTACCTCCACGCGGTGAAGGCGGAAACAGTTTGATAACTGGCTAAAACTCCCATAAAAATGTCCTCTGCATTATATGCCTTCGGGCTTATGTTGTTATATGTGCGTGTGTATCTATTTGCCTATTCGTTGTCACGTTGTGTACCCGGTAACGCAGGGAAGCAACCACAGCCATCCTACTTCGATACACTGTTTAAATTTTGTCGGATTAAATAAATAAAAATAATTTTGCTGGTATTGCACCAAAAGTACCAGGTTTATATAGTCTACGAAATAGCAGTAAAAGTTAGTAGTATAGTATAGTTAGTAAGTATAGAAATAAGAAGTAGTATAATAAGTATAGGTCTATAAACAAAAACAATTTAGTTTGAGTTAGGTTAGTAAATCTAGTGTAAATAAATAGAGCTATAAATATTAACATTTAGTTTCATTATTTTAGGTATAAAATAAAAGCTTTTAAAAAATGGCTTTATCAAGGAAAACAAAAAAAGCTTCACGCATTTCTGAGACAAGAAAAAATGAATCCCCAGATATTACTGAATTTAGAAGAATAAAAGACAAAGATTATCAGAAAAATCGTAGGAAAACGCAGTCCGAACATTCTAAAGTGGAAAATCGTTGGAATGCTAAAAAACGGGCTGATAATCTTCGTGAGAAAGAAACTTCTCAAAAAAAAATCATACGTTTACATAAAGCAAAAAACTACATTGCTCAGATAAGATCGCAAGAATCTCAAAATTCTCGATCACAGCGACTTTATTCGTTAAAGACACATGCTTCCGAAACCCGAAGCTTAGAAACTCCCACTTCAAAAATACTTCGACTCAAGTCAATGAAAGATCATGCTTCTCAAGTACGTAATCTAGAATCTCCGTCGACTCGACAAACACGTTTGGAAAATATGTGTAATCATGCCTCTCAAATGCGTGATCAAGAGTCTCCGTCGACTAGACAATCACGTTTGGAAAATATGTGTAATCATGCCTCTCAAATGCGTGCTCAAGAGTCTCCGTCGACTAGACAAACACGTTTGGAAAATATGTGTAATCATGCCTCTCAAATGCGTGATCAAGAGTCTCCGTCGACTAGACAATCACGTTTGGAAAATATGTGTAATCATGCCTCTCAAATGCGTGCTCAAGAGTCTCCGTCGACTAGACAATCACGATTGGAAAATATGTGTAATCATGCCTCTCAAATGCGTGCTCAAGAGTCTCCGTCGACTAGACAATCACGTTTGGAAAATATGTGTAATCATGCCTCTCAAATGCGTGATCAAGAGTCTCCGTCGACTAGACAATCACGTTTGGAAAACATGCGTAATCATATATGTATATTGTAACATAATCATATATGTATATTGTAACATAATCATATATAACATATATATGTTATATATGATTATTGTAACATATATAACATATATATAACATATATATATATACATATATGATACGATACCTCCGATAATATTTATACGTACACTAGATACGATACCTCCGATATGATACGATATACGTACATATGATACGATACCTCCGATAATATTTATACGTACACCGTCGACTAGACAATCACGTTTGGAAAACATGCGTAATCATATATGTATATTGTAACATAATCATATATGTATATTGTAACATAATCATATATAACATATATATGTTATATATGATTATTGTAACATATATAACATATATATAACATATATATATGTATGTATATATATATGTTATATATATTGTATATATGTATAACATATAACATATATAACGTATATAACATATATGGTATATATTATATATATAACATATACATAACATATATATAACATATATTATATATATATATAATATATATATATATATTACATATAATATATATATTATAATATAATATATATATTATATATATATATAATATATATATAATGTATACAATTATATATATATAATATTATACAATTGTATATTAATGTAATATTATATTAATATTAATAATAATAATATAATTAATATATATAATATATAATTAATATATAATTAATATTATAATATTATATTAATATATATATAATATATATATAATTATATATATTATATATTATTATATATATATTATATATTATTATATAATAATATATATATTATTATATATATATATATTATATTATATATATATATATATAATATATATATAATATTATATAATATTATATATATTCTAGAATATATAATATTAATAGATATAATATTCTAGATATATTCCAATAGGATATTATCCATATGGAATATCCATCATAATATTCTAGATATAATATCTACTATATAATAATACCTTCTAGACTTCTGGTAGATTAATAGTAGATAATCTAACTATTAAGTAATAGTTACTACTGTACTCTTATAGAACTACTGTACTCTTAACTTTGAACACCTACAAGCACCTACTTTGAACCCTTCAAGCAGCCGGAACATCATGTACATGAACCACACTTGTGGAGGATGTTTGATTTCTGTGAATTGAGCCAAAATATGCGCCAAGCCAACGATAACACTTTCGTTGATCTTTTGAACAATATCAGAGTAGGCAAACTGACCTTAGAACAACTGGCCACGTTAGACACAAGAAAAATAACTAATGAAACAAACGATTATGATGAAATAGTACATATATATCCCACTTTGAAACAGGTAGAGGCATATAACACCAAGATGTCGGAACGTTTAACATTACTTACTAAAATGTACACCATCACAGCAATAGATACATCTACTGAATCGAAGACATACGGACAGACCCCGAAACCTGAGCATTTACCTAGTGACCCCAATAAGACTGGGGGTATAATAAACAGTATCGAACTGGGAATCGGCTCCAGAGTAATGCTTCGTAGAAATTTGAATGTAAACCAGGGTTTAGTAAACGGAGCGATGGGAGTGGTGAAGGCCTTTGAATGGCCTGCTCTTCGGCGCGATCAGTTGGAACAGGGAGAACAGCCAAGCGCTGTTCTCATACAATTTGACGACGCATCCATAAAAGCCGATATTAACGGACTTGTCAGAATCGAGCCTTGCCTCACTGAATTTGACGGCTTGAGGGGGTCTGGGAAAATTCAGCGTAAAATGCTCCCGCTGATTCTTTCTTGGGGTTGTACTGTACATAAATTACAAGGTTGTACTCTGGATAAAGCAGTTATCGATCTAGGAAAGTCATTGTTTGCTAAAGGACAGGCCTATGTCGCTCTCAGTAGAGTCAAAACCATAGAGGGTTTGTTTATAAGTGCCTTGGATCATAATAAGTTGCTTAAAAATCCACATGACAGTCAATCGTTAGCAGAATTAGATAGATTAAGAAATCTTCCTAGGTCATCTTAATACATGAAACCTTCAATCTACATTACACATTTACACATTACACTAACGACCTCATCCACTAATCGGTCCATTACCCATTTGCTGCCATCGACGGATATGTGCGTCACTACTACCAAATACTGGAAGCGTCATACGTCAAAAAATAAAGTTAAGATAAATATGCCGTGTTTGGTATCATTCAAAAGCGCTTTACTTGTACATTTTGAATATATCTATATATTACTAGCATTTGCTTGTGACTTTACCTGTATTCATGGGGTACTTTTATACTTTTTCAGCGTAGTTTTTTGTCGTAGTTGGGTTTTAGTTTTTTTACTTTATCTTGTCTTAATTTTTTGTATATGGCGTCTGCAAGCATGCTAATTTATGCATACCAAAACTGCTAACATGTAAATGCGTCTTATACCTTACGAAGTTAAAGTGCGACAAGTATGAATTCTAGGTAAAATTGAAATTGTACGTAACATGGAAATTCCATCAAAATTTAGTAATATGGAACTTTTAAATGAAAAATTAGCAAAGTTTAATCGACGTTTTTCGTGGAATATTTGCACGTCATTTTAAAAAGATATCCATTTTTAATACATATCCATTCACCGTAAACACATCATAACCAAATGCCGGGTTACGATGCCCGATACGAGACGCTCGTGAGGTCCCATGAAAAATGCTGGTTTCTCTAGACACCAGGACAGTGGCCATAGTAGTGGGAATCCACTAAAGAGTGTATGATAACTCTCTTGCCGAAGCAACTAGCCCTGAAAATGGATGGTGCTCCAGTATCGAGCCCGTACCCGGAAGTTGGCATATACGACTCGTCGGAGATTTAAGCGGCAGTGAGGAGGAAGGTCAATGCGAAGAGCGTTGAAGGTGTCGGGTGCGAGCTCGTTTAGAGCCTCCGCAGGTGCAGATCTTGGTGGTAGTAGCCAATACTCAAGTAAGAACTCAAGGGTTCCATGCGAACATCAGTTGAAAATGGGTTAGTCGGTCCTAAGGGATCGCAGAAATTCTTTCTGAAGCGGAACCCTAGTACTGTGTGAGGGAAAGTCCCGCTTCCGACCGAAAGGGAATGGGGTCCATATTCCCAACACGGACACAGAGATCGGCGCTCCGGGGTCTAGTGTAGTAACGCAACGGAACTCGGAGACGGCGACGAATTATCCGGGGAAGAGTTGTCTTTTCTTTGTAATAGTCCGTGTCCCTGGAATCCGTTCGTCTGGAGAGAATGACGCTGTTCTATTAAGAGCACCGCGGCTCTTGCGGTGCCTGGTCCGCCTCTGTCGTTCCTTGAAAATCCGAGTGAGAGAGTGTGATTTTCGTGTCGGTCCGTACCCACAATCTCAGCAGGTTTCCAACGTGAGCAGTCATCCATAGCTTGAGGATAAAGATTGGTTTTGGAAGCCGGGCTGTAATCCGAAGAGGGCGTAGCATTAAATTGGAACTAGGCTAGTCCGATTTGTTCCGCTGTGCCCGGAACAGCGTCGGTGCCTTCCCATGGAATGCCTCAGCTGTACGGCTGTTCTCCTAGCGGGAGAATTGACCGTTTAGGCAGACATCTGATGGCTGACTCAGAACTGGTACGGACTCACGGGGTCCGACTGTTTAATTAAAATAAAGTATTGTAACGGCCGATGATCGATGTTGACACAATGTGATTTCCACCCAGTGCTTTGAATTTCAACGTGAAGAAATTCATCTAAGCAACCGTAAATGGCTGGAGTAACTCTGACTCTTTAAAAGTCATGACTCTACTAAGATGGCGGATCGAGTGAGTGGCGCTTTGGTAGGTTCTTTTGAAATGTGATTTTCTTCTACAATCTGGGTTTTTATTCAAATTAATTGTGTCGTTCTATTTGTTTTATTTGGAGCTTCATATTGAATCCTTCCGTGAGTCATTTTTGTTTATTATTTATTAAAGTCTTTGAATTCTGAATTTGATTTTCACACCTTCTTTATTAACAACGCACGTACGCCAGCTATCTTTTATTTTGTCGGTAAAGTGTACCCTTGCTAGTAATTTTTTTATGCTCTGGGCAATTTTGTTGTAAAGTGTGTTTTTTTATTGTTTTTTTCTTATTATGTATACTGATTTATTGTGATCTTTACCTTAATTTAATATGTGGTTATTTCTGTACTGAATAAGTGTACATATATACAAAACTGTACATAGTGGTTATTTACTTCTTACTCAGTTGTCCTCCATTTTGATGCTGCATGCTACGCATTGCGCAGTTGGTTGGTGAAGGTGCTGTTTCCTAATTTATGTACGTTTGAATGTTAAAATTTGCTTCCAGTGTGTGTTTGGTCGCTATGGTGATTTGATGACGTGTGGATGCCCCTGCCATTGAATGTGTCCTCTGATATTATTATTAT
Organism: Maratus speciosus; assembly: GCA_963932465.1. Classification (NCBI taxonomy): domain Eukaryota; kingdom Metazoa; phylum Arthropoda; class Arachnida; order Araneae; family Salticidae; genus Maratus; species Maratus speciosus. The sequence goes on from OZ010787.1 coordinate 4,977,065, forward strand.
TAAGGACTCTCTAACTATCTCCGTTTTGTCCATTATTGGTGTACACTCTGAAATTGGGAGGAGTGAAAAGTTCACTCTTTGAAAGAGTGACAGGCATTTTCACTCAGTTTCGAGTGAATTTTGTTAAAAAACACTCCTTAATGAGTGGAATTTTCCACTCTCTAGAAAGGAGTGAAATGTCTCACTCCGTTATCGAGAGTGAATTAGTCACTCCTGAAAGAGTGACTTACGTATGCATTGCTTATTAACCTATCAGAACAGCAAGGCGACAATGCCCCTGTAAGATAAGAAAAATGATCAAATTTTCGTCTGCCATCTTAGGATTAACAGATTAGGATATCATTAAAATGACTCTTTATGGAACACATAAGGTAAGTCTTATTTAATTTTAACCATTTATTCGCGTAGATATGTTAAGATTATGAGCTAAATAGTTGTATGTTGTATAGAAAAAGATTGATCGTGGAGTGTTCTATTGATTTGTATTCCTAGAAAATTGATTTCCTACAAGTGATTGTCTATTATATTAATTCATGTAGCAGTTTGAAATATACAGTAAACTCTGTCTAAGGCGGAGTCGATAGGGACCGAGGAAATTTTCCGTAGTAGACAATATTCTGTCTTAGACAATTTTTATTCTATGTTTATGGATTCGCAGGGACTTGAAAATCTTTCCGAGTTAGACAGATTTCCGTCTTACACAGAGTACGCCTTGCAGAGAGTTTACTGTAATTGTTTTAACAATTGAATAGCACACAATGCTTAGCAAAAAATAATCAAAATTTCATTAGTTCAGCCAATGTGAATAAAAAAAATGAGTGTAAATATTTTATTCTTCTGATTCAATACTGTGATCCTACTTTTGCCAACGATTGAAAAAAAAGTTTTATCTGTTTCGTTTGCAAGGCTGACTCAGAAGATACCTGAAACATGATGAAAACAATTTGCCGTTCTAAGAGATTTTTTTTTGTTGTTGTTGTAGTTTTTTACTGATTTCTAAAGGCAACAACTTAGACTTAGAGTATACACTTTGAGTATTTATCATCATTATTATTGTTTCGGAGTTAAATATGATATTTGATGATTATGACATCACGAAAAGGTTGGTACATTAATTTTTTTAATTGTAATTAAGCATTTTTCTGAGGTTTAAAATTTTAAAATTTCGAGGCTGAGTAATATAAAAAAAAATTAATTATAGACATTCTGCATTTGTTATTAGATTTCCTTATATTTTAAATGCATTTCCAACGTTTTTGATACACTTAATTTTTGGCACTAAAAAATAAGCTTGAAGTTTATCGATAAGACTGCTTTAGTATATTTTTTAAAAAGTTCATATTTACTTACATAATGTTGGACTGAATATTTTTTAAAGAGATTAATAACTACTTGTTTACATTAAAATGTTTTTCAAACAATAAGAACATTTCATATGAAGTCATTTACTTTATTTTTATTAAAATTCATACAGACACAAATAAATGTAATGTGTTTATTTTTATATTTTTTTTTCTGTTTTCTAGACCAATCTTTTCCTATAAAACATATAAAATCTATTTTGCTCATATTCACAAAATACAATATCTACAGGAATAAAAAATTTTAATTAAATATGGCTTACCGAGTCATTTCATTAATAAGTATTGTATTAATTCCATTTTTCAGTAATAATGGTCGAAAATTAGAAACCATGATTAAGTTAAGGAATATGATTAAAAGAAAAATATATACATATCCCAGAGAACTTAAAATTTAGACTCCATGATCATATTAAAACAAATACAAATCACAGCGGATAAAAAAAAATTACACTTAATATTTCTTAATATTTAAATCATGCTTAGAACTCGTTTAAAAAAGATGTGAGTTTATAAGCATTGTTTTTTAAGTAGAAAAATTAAAAATATTTTATAAAATTTTTATAAAAATATTTTATAACAATAGCATTTTTACATTTCTATTTTTGGGACTTTGCAAAAATAGCGGTAATTCACGGGAAAAGTACGGTATAAAGATAGGAATTTATATTTAAAACAAAAATTAAAATGAAATCAAACATTGTAAAACATATGACATCCACCTATTAAAAAGTTATTTCGGGTAGATGTGCCAGTAATGGACACCCTTCCAGTAATGGACACCCCTTGATGTTTTTGGTTCATACAAAAATAAGTAATAAATATTTAGCTTTAATTGCTTTTTTTATAATACTGGGTTATTGTTGACACTTTTAATCAAACCAATCAGGAAGCAGAAAATAATGCTTCAAAGTTTCGCTGTTTTTCTGTGAAAATCTTGATGAGGAGGCTAAGAGCTGGCTTCGTTTAATTAATTTATATATTATTTATTTTCTTGCAAAATTTGAATGTTTTTGATTGAGTAGCATTTAGAAAACTTAGAATTTTATATACTAAAGGCCATTTACAAAATTTCATTTATTTTTAAGGTTTTAAGAAGGGGTGTCCATTACTGGGATGGTTAATTAGTCATTTTCCAGTAATGGACACCCCATGTAGACACTGCTAAAAATGCAATTTCAGTAAAGTTTATAGTGCTTAAAATATTTTGACTTAACTGCAAACCTAAATAATCAAATTTAATTTTTAAATTATACTTACCAAAATGTAATAACACCAAAACTTTTATAAATAGCTGCTTTTAAATTAATCTCATGTGATTAATAAAATTTCAATATTTTATTCTTTTTTTTTATCTATATGTGCCTTGCATATTTTATAATCTGGCAATCAAACCAGGCAGGAAGCAGAAAATATTGTTTAAGAGCACAGTCAAAGAGGGGCTCATAGGGCTTAATCCCTCTCCGTTTAAATAAAAACAAGTTACAAAAGCTATTAAAAATCTATTTTCTGTCTTAAATGTTTCCTTATTCACCTCTGACAAGAAAAAAAGTAATATTAAAGTTATAGGTAATATTCATGAAACTAGTAAATTTGCAAATCAGTGGCCTCAAACATCAGTTCTACAGTTTTATTTTGATATTATTTTATTTAGTATTTAAAATATTCAACTCATAATATCATTTCTTTCATATTTGTAATATTAATTATCATAAATGACATACCAAGTAGTCTCTGAAATATTAATTGTTAAAAATAGCGAGACAAAACTAAACACTAATAATATTACAAAACATTTTTTAATTACCTTTTTAAATCCCCCACTGTTTCAATAATTTGATAGCTGTAATTACCTGATATGTAGTATTTTAAACTATCCATCTAAAATAATTAAAACATCGATCTTCTGATAATTACAATAATGGATGTAAACAGTAAATGATTATCACAAATATTTCATTAATTACTGGGGTCCTAATTGTTAAATTAATTTGAAAATAACTATTTTGTTTAATTAGTGTTTATTGATTAAATTCTGGTTCTAAATACAGTTATAAAAATAATTACATTTATTACTTTTTATGGGGGTGTCCATTACTGAGCCACAGGGATGTCCGTTACTGGGCTTTTGGACGTTTTGATATATTTCTGTTATTTAAAATTAAATTTTGATTCATATTGGGAAATAAATATTGTTGATAGGCTAATATAATATTGAAAAAACTGGAATATAATAGTTATACCTATTAATAAAAAAATAATTTTAAAAGAAATTCCTTAAGGGTGTCCATTACTGGCACACCTACCCTATAAAACTCTAAAAGAAATATCTTTATAGGGCATGCGATAAAAGCAAACACAAAGGATAAGATTGGAATAAAATATATTAGGTTATTTCTGTCAGTAATCTAATCTAAATTCGATATGTAACTTTAACTGAATTTTTCCTTAAAAGTTCAATTAATATTTCAAACTATAAATTAAATAAATATTGCTAATAAAGTATTTTATTCCAATCTTTACCACGCTGGTGTCTATTTTCATCGCATGCTGTAAAATATGTTATTCTTTTCAAATGCCCATAAAAGCAAAATAAAAAAAGAATTGACTCCATAAAAAATGAACATTCACTTCTATGAAAGAGTGTGACTCCTACCGTGTGACTCCTACACACTCCTACCGGGGGTGAAAAACCGCACTCCTTCAGTAAGAGTGAATAGTCACTCCTCCGAAAGAGTGATTATCCACCCCTGTTTAGAGTGAGTATTCGCTTCCCAGAAGTGACTATTCACTCTTTCAGAGAGTCAAAAATTTCACTTTTGCTCAGAGTGAATAGTCACTCTAAAGAGGTTGGGCATATTTTGACTCTGCGATAGAGTGACTATTAACTCCGGAGTAGTGAATAGTCACTCCTTTTTATTTAGAGTTTATGATATGTTTTGGTGGCCTTGTCAACCAAGGCCTTCGATACGAATATGTACTAAAAGTATGTTCTGACGTACAGTCGTGGAAAAAAAGTAAACACCCCCTAAAAACTCTGCAACAAATAATCGAAGAAGAAAGTTACTAGTACCAAACGATTGGAAATTAAGTCTACTTTTAAATTATATATATAACATTTGTTTAGGGCCATCTACAAATTAAAACCAGCCCAAACTTTGTTTTTTTTCAAAGGCAACACCCAATTTTGACAAGATATTTTATATCTTCGGTTCAGACTATGCCTAAAAACGAAACTCCATGTCATTTGGATATTAAGTTTTTGAATTATAAACATTAAAAATTTAGAGCTTCTAATGTTAATTTACATTTCCATATTTTTATTAATATCCCCTGAAATTATAATCCTAATGTGATTTTTTTTTATATGGTTATAGTACTAAAAAACTCAAACATAAATACATTGAGTTTTTAAATTTAAAAATTTTATGGTATGAATTATGAATTATGAAATTAATATTCGAAAAAAATATGATTGCAACCTGTAATTTTTTTGATGGATTTATATTTGCTATGTCCTTCTTTATAGAAATCCAAAATTTTAAATTTTTCTTCCAAGTTGTTTTTAAGTTATGCTTAATAAACTTCAAAATTCTGAATTAAGGGCCCGTCTATGATGTGCAAAAAAACATAATTTGAAAAAATATATATACAGATGGGTGACAAAATAATACGAACACCCTTGACACCAATGGCTTACGAATTGCAACTCTTCCATAAATGTTGAAGCATGAAGTTCCTTTTGGTTCTTGCTGAAATGGGATTCTAGAGATGACTATTTATTTCTGACGTTATTTGGGACAAAGAATGTCTGCGATTTTGGACCACTATGCGGGTCAACTATCTTTTATCCGACTCAGAAAGTTTACTTTCAGCCCGCTGTTGTACTTTGCAGACGCAGGGCCGGCGCCAGATAGGAGGCAAGTACCTCAGGGCGCAGCCTAGAAGGGCGGCAATCGACTCTAGTAGATTAAACATATAATCCAGCATATTTGTGTAAATTTAAGAAAAAAAAAGAGAAAAAAAATTTTTTTTTTCTTATTTTAGAATAAAAATTCGGAGTAAATTTCATATAATTACAGTATAATCAGTATAAGATACAGATATATTACAATATAAGTTATGTAAAGTAGTCTAATGGGTCAAAAATGAATAGGTAATGGATTGTAATTAAATGGGTCAAATTTTCGGTATACTATAATTTCAAAAGTTAAAGACTCAAAATGTTACAGTTTAATATTAAATTGCACTTCGAGAACCAGTAGAAGTGAACAAATGTTGCTTTCTATTCGATGAGATGTGCATTCTTAAAGAATATTTTGTTAATTTTTTGCCTGTAGCTGATTCAACTGGGGGCTGGATTAAAAGAACTTATTTTAAATGAACTTAAAAAATTAGACCTTAAAATATAAAATATTCATGATCTGGGTTCGACAACGGAGTAAATATGAAATGATCCCATTCAGGTGTACAAAAACTCATTTTAAAGGAAAACCCTAAAGCGTTTTATGTCCCTTGTTCTTGCAATTGATTGAAATGAATTATAAACGATGCTGCAAAACAATCCCAAAAATTGTGCATTTTTTTACTAATTCAAGAGTTTATTTCCTTTTCTTTCCGGCGTTCTATGTTAAAAAAGCACATAAATTCTTTAACTTTGAAATATGTTAAAATTACTCAATGGGAAAGTCGGATTGAAGCTGTAAAATCTTTGAGGTATAATTTGTCCAATTTATATGATTCATTGGTAGAAATTTTAATAGATAAGTCAAAAAATCACTAGCTAATAAAATACCCACATTTATATTTGTTTGCAATGCAGCGCTTTGGCATGAAATTTTATCAAAATTAATATGGCATTAAAACTTTTAGAAAGTCTAATTTTGATCATATGAGATTGTATTTAGGCTCTTGTCCCTGCAGGCGAAAACACTAGCGAGCTAATGCTAAAAATTTGGGGAGGTTATTTTCTAATATCTAATTTGCATTTCTACCTTATTAAATAACTTTCTTTGCATTGGATAGCTGGGGTCCATCTCTACATCGCTCCTTTTTTACTTTTCGATTTTGGTTGCAGATATTTTTTAGAATGACACTTTCATTTTCGGAACCGGTTACGAAAGTGAAAGTAACTTTATAAAAAAATATCTGCAACCAAAATCGAAAAAGGAAAAAAGGAGCGATCTAGAGATGGACCTCAGCTATCTAATAAAAAAAAAATTAAAAATGTCGAAATGCAAACGAGATATTTGACAATAAACCTCCCCATAGGTTTAGCATTAGCTTGCGGGTGTCTTCGACTTAAGATTTTAGAATCGGTAAATCTCTTTTTAAAGGATTTCGTGTTAACAGCTTTCAACAAATCTTGGACTTCTGAGAAAGAAATCACGAGCGAAATGGGGGTAGATAGTGATTTTGAGACATTGTTAATCTGTAAGAATCAGATGCAAAAGTAGATTATTCCCTTACGAAGGAACAGACACTACCATTGCTAACCCACGAAAAATAATTGAAATCGAGGTGTTTAATTAGCTTTTACATATCTTGATAGCTACAAAATTCTACCACTGAGAGGCTTAAACAGGGTATTTTTAGATGTTATAACATTTTCCAATTTTTATATGGTATTTCTTTATTAAACGATCTAAACTCGATCCACATTTTTAATAACGAAAAAGTATTGCATATTCATTTCAGGTTTGATTCTGAGGAATAAAAAAAAATTCTAAAAATTCACAGCAAATTTTCTGAAAGGTTACAGAAGAGGGGGGGGGGGGGCGATTCCCGCTAATTATGCCTTTTTTCTGCGGCCCTTTGACCAAATTCACGTTTTTCCCGCGATATTTGACAAATTCGTGCTTTTTTCGCGATATTTCATGAAATTTGCTTTTTTTCGCGATTCTTTGACAAAATTCGCGTCTTTTCCGCTATCCTTTGACGAAATTCGCATCTTTTCCGCGGTCCTTAGCTGAAATTAGCGTTTTTTTTCACTATCTTTTGACGAAGTTTGCGCTTTGTTCGCAATCCTTTTACGATATTCGGAATATTATTTTTTCCACGATCACTTGTCGAAATTTGTGTTTCTTCCGCGATCCTTTGACAAAATTTGCGCTTTTTTCGCGATACTTTGACGAAATTTATGGGGGGGGGGGGTTCGCGATATTTGAAGATATTTACGGTTTTCGCGATCTTTTGACGAATTTCGCGTTTTTTGAGCGATTCTTAGAAGAAATTCGCGTTTTTTCGTGATCCTTTGACGAATTTTACGTTTTCTTCACGATCCTTTGACGAAATAGCATTTTTCTGCGATCATTTGGCCAAATTGGCGATTTTTCCTGCGAACAATTGACGATATTGATTTTTTTTTTCGGCGACCGTTTGTCGAAATTCGCGAAATTTTTTTTTATGTCCGAATTTTCAGACTGATGAACGGAAATTTTTTGAACCGAATAACTTAAATTTCCGTAAAACTTGGAACAGAATCACATCTAAAGTCATTTAACCGATAATATAGAATTAGATAACTTATATAATGAATTGCTACTTTTTAGTAATATTGTAAAAAAGAGAGATGACAGCCGTTGGCGTTTTAAATCAAATTCAGAAAAATAAATTAATTGAAGTATTTCCTATATCTTCCTTTGTTTAAGATTTCTTTTGATTTTCCAAATACGATTGCTAGTTCTGAACGTAGTTTATTTGTTTTAACAATGTGTATATAATTATATTTTTTTATAATACCATGCGATTGTGTTGAAACATGAAATATAATTATTTTTAAGAACTATTAACAATGTGTATTTTAAAATAGACATGTAATTAATATTATTTTAAATACTTTAAACACAACTTTGTGAATAATTCAAACAAATAGTAATTTTTCCGTCTGAATAAAATGTGTCTACACTGGGACTCGAACACAGAAGCCTTGGCTTTTATTGCCAATGCTATTCCAATTGAGCTATCTGGACGACACGCCAACCAACACAATAACCGCTCAGATCAACCATTTGGTCATGACATCTGGGCTGTTATTTCAAACAGCACGACAGAATATATATTTTTTTGATAAACCGCAGATAAAAGAACTCCAACCAAGGAACTGAGCGCATATTGTATTAGCTGGGTTACAGTGTCTAGATCTAGATTCTAGAACTATATAGTGTGGAAATAAACAAGCGAAACCGCATTAAAAAATTACATTTTCATCAGATTTGGGATGTCCATTAGGGTGTGTACACCTAATGGATACAGATCCGGTGTGTTTTTAGATATTTATGATGATTTATTAAACAGGGAAAATTATTTTTGAAAGATAAATTTTGTGAAAAGCTGATTTAAAAAAAAATTATGTTGTAATATGCATATATTAGGAATGAATGGAAATTTCAGCATACATTAAGTCATGAGGTTTCCGTTTCTTTATTTAGAACATCTGATTTCACGCCAGAAAAATTTGAATAGTAATTTTATATTATTTTATTTGTGAAATGCTTAGCATCTTATAAAGTAAAAATAACTATTAAATTATTAAAATAACTATTAAAATAACTAATGAAATGGACTTTTACATGCGTGTTCATATTATTTTGTCACCCATCTGTATATTACTCATGTTATTGAAGCATTTGGGCTGAGATTACGGTGCCTCGCTTAATATCAACTTAGAGCGAAAGTCTGTCTTACAATGTAAACAAAGTGTAAAACTTATTTCAGTATCTCACGATCTTATGTTAACTGAATTTTTTCAACGTTCATGCACTATACAAATTATCAAAAGGGATCCTGATATTGCTAACAGTCTCATTGAATCAATGACATGGAGATTACAAGAAACTCTTGATAAAAATGGTTTCTATACATCATATTAACATATCCTCTCTTTTAATTTTAGGCAGAACATGTGAGGGATTTTTTTTTTTTTTTTTTTTTGGGGGGGTGGGGGGCGGGATTTTCGCCCTCTCATTTTTTGTGTGCTAATCTACCCATAGTTTTCTGCTCTTCTTTTGTTAAAGTTCTATCATATAAAATAATTTTTCTTTCTTTGCGTAATCATTTTATTTTAATTTAGAAAAATTTCAGTACTTTAAATTTTTGGGAGCAAGTTGCAGCAACTATTGCTTTTTAAGTTTCATTATGCGGGCCAGTTTGTCCTTGTATACATGTTTTCGTTTGGCTGATGATTAATTTTAATGAAAGAAACAGTGATTACCACATTAACATGAAACTTCACAGAGCAAAGCTTAATTGGTAGTGTAAATACGAAATTATTCATTTGAACGCTTTCCACAAAATGAATGGACAAGGGAAATATTTTTTTCTTTTTAAATAGATGCCGATGTATTTACGGTAAATTATTGATGTAATTCTAGCATTTGATATATACAAAACTTTAGTCAAAAAGATGTTACATCATTTAAACCATTATTATATACATAATGAAGTCATTGAGATATTTATACTTATTAATTTAAGTTACTCAAATCTTGTTAAATTGTTTCCCGTATTACACTGAATATCTATTAGATAAAACATTCCCACTAAATTATTTTATTGTTATTTCAAAACGCTAATTTAGTCTTTTACTAACTTTTGTATATTAATCAAAAATTGTAATATTTACAAATAACTTTTCAATCCATTAAAAAAGAGCTTTAACTAATTAAATCTTTTCTTTCTTATCTTGAAATTTTGATCTACGAGTGTACAGGATAATTTAAAAACATTTTTAAAGTTATCTTTATGACTTTCCAATAGGCAAGTTTTCTTGACAATCGGAAGTAGTGTGCAAAAAAATCTAAAATATGAAGAAAAAGAAATTTCGAATGGCAAGTTTTTTTGCCAACCGGCATTAATGAGTTACTTAAAAAATTTTCAAATGAAATAGCAGACTTTTTTTTTAAATATGGCATTATTAAACGTCTTAGAATTTATTTCGAGGCAAAAAAGTAATTTGTCTGGTTTTTTCTACATTGATTCCTTATACTGCTTTATGCTATTTTTTATTCTAAATTTTTCATTGCCCGATATTCTTTACATTCCAACCAATCTATTTATATAATACGCTAAGGTGACGATTCCGGGTCTTACCACTCTTCGAGAAATCGAAAAGCAACATATGGCTGTCATGTTAGGCATAAGTATTCTGATGCCATAAGTATGCTGACTCTTCAACATATGGAAATATATACATAATCTGCTTTGTATCACATCTATTCTCCTTCTTTTTCTCCAAAACCTCAAAAACTATCCAGTTATAATGTTTTAAATTCTAATTAAAAATAACGGATAACAAGGTATTATAAACAACGGATAACCAGATATAAACAAACCGACACTGTTTTGGCGCCATCTATTAGCAATCGATATAAATGAAGGAACTTATAGTTTTTTTTTTGTTTTTTTCTTTTAGAAAAATGCAGGACGTTATAATATAATTCGATATCTATTTTTAAAAGCTTCGGTTATATAATTTTAAAAATTCGATCAATATAAATAAATTGAATATTAGAATTTAAATTTAGTTTTATTTTTTTTAAGAGCTTAACATTTATCCGCTTAACTTTTTTTAATTTTGTTTACTTTATAAATAAAAGTAGTTTTTTTTTTTTTTCAGATGTAATTGAAATATAAAATTGTATTTGCATGACTGAAAATTATCTTTTTTCACATTCTCTTATTAAATTTTAATTTTGTTTTCACGCCAAAGTTATGTTCAAATGTTACTACGTTAAAAATGGAAAATTTATCTGCATTGAAATAATTAATATATGTAGTACATGGTGTTATATGAGGGGCTCACAACGACAATGGACCAAGGCCATGTTGAAAAAAAAAATGAGATAGTCCGTTTAGAAGATCCATAAAATCTGTTTTATCTACTCCCACAGTGAACAAAGCTTGTTTTCACATATTTTCTCATATATGGTATCTGTTTACAGTCTTGGCTCACTGTTGGAGTGAATAAAACAGATTTTATCTACATTCTAAATGGACTATGTCATTTTTAAAAAATGGACTTGGTCTGCTATGGTTGTGAGCCCCTCATATATTCCTTACATTTTAATTACATTTTATAAGACGTTTAAATGTTATTTACAATGCAATAAAATTTCAAGTGGTCGTAAGCTAATCTCTTAAGAATTGATAAAATGGAATTCAAATTTTACGACAGAAATAATAAAAATAATATTTTTGATTTTACTTTTACCGAATGAAATTTTTAAAGTTATATAGCTGAGATTTTGAAAATTGATCTTGAATTAAATCAATGCGTCCTGCATATTTCCTATTTAAAAAGGAACTACAATTTAAACAAAAAGTTCCTTTGTTTATATTAATTGCCCATAGATGGCGTCAAATCCATATTTGGAAACGTAACAGCTCCGCTCATCGATGAGGAAAAGCCCATTGGAAATCGTTTTAGTGAGCTATTCATTTTTATAAAAATAACATATTTTAAAATAAAATAACTTTAATACATTGAATATTTAATTTTAATGTTTTGTGAAATTTTAAGAAATTGTGTTTCACTTTGCTAATTATTATTATTGCTGCAATAATTACTGCTCTTTATGTTTTCCAATCATTGAATTATTTCATAAATTGAATATTGAGTTTTAAAAATTTCCTTTATCATTTATATTTGTAGAAACCATTTGTCATTTTTAAAATGTACTTTTCTACAGTACAAACCATTCGATAATAAAATCTTCATTTTGCTTGTTTGTATGATTGTATGAAGTTTTATGAAAATGAAACACAAATCAACATTCCGTCATTTTTGACGGGGTAATATACCAGTAAATTATAATAATAAAAACCTGTGAGATAAATAAATTCAAAATCTGAGAAAAAGCGTTATGAAAAACACTTATTAAATTCCAATCACATTCACATATTCAAAAACTATTATAATTACAGATATCTTGTATTTATTTTAATCAGATAAATAAACACATGTAAGCAAGGTTCGTAAATATCATGATATGTTCGAAAATATAAAAAATATCTTATATTTCGAGATATATCCGATATTTTCAAAATAGTCAATTTATTGATAATTATAAATATTTTCAGACCTAATATAAATTAGAAACTTAAACATATTGCATTTATCCTGAAAACTTAATGAAACAATATTATAAATGTATTTTTTTTACGCTTATGTAACAAAATTGAAGCTAAACAAATTGAAAACAGGCACAATTTGCTTTTTACACTCACAAAAAACAAAATAATGGGATTAATTATCAAGTTTCCAGAACATTTTGTGTTTTATACAACAAAACTATATACAAAATACTTTGTTTTTATTGAAAAATTTGAACATCTCTGTTGTGTAATTTAAACTAAAAAATCCAAAACCATAAGAGATTCTAATGATGCAAGTAAATAACTTCTCTAAATTAGACAGTTTATCTTTCAATAGCTGTTTTAAGAAAATATTTCTTGATTCTATATTTTACTTTTAAATATTTAGCTTCAAATGTGAAACTTGGAAAATATTTAGGGGGGGGGGGGGCATTTTTGTTCGGGAAGCTAAAAACGGTCAGCAGAACGACACAATCAGTAATAGTTTAAAAATTCATTTACACTAGTTTTGACTGAAAATATCAAAATACCATACGCAATATTTTTAAAATTGATATCAAATATATGAAAATATCGAAAATATCAAACTTCATGATATTTTGAAAATAAATATCGGATATATATCATGATATATACCAAGATATTTATCCATTGATATATGTCACCAAACACTGCTTGTAAGCTTTATAAAATGAATATTGAAGAGGATTTTACGGTATATAACAATAGCCAAAGCATACTAAGTGAGCGAAATGGTCATATTGGCAAGAAATAATACATTAGTAGAAGTGACTTAGTGAATCTGTAGCTTTTCAACGACCTTCGAGTACCGAACTTCAATATGGATACAACCCCCAAAATAATTCCGTTTTAAAACATTTAATTACTCGTAAACTAATCGTACGAATTTCATGCGAATGTATATTTAGGCTAATCGAAGGGTGTAGAATTTATTTATGGTGTCAAAATTGGGTATTGCCACTGAAAAAAAACAACATTTCGGTTTGTTTTGATATGTATATGGGACCCTAAGTAAATTTTATATACATCATTTAAAAGTAGACTTTATATCCAATCGTTTGGTACCAGTAACTTTATTCTACGATAATTTGTTACAGAGTTAGTAGGGGGTGTTTACTTTTTTCCCACTGCTGTACATCAGCTGCTTATTCTTGTGCTATTGTATATCGGCTTTTTATTCTTGTGCTATTGTACATCTGGGGTTTATTCTAGCGGTGTTGTATGTCGGCTGCTTGCTCTTGTGCTGTTGTATACCGTCTGTTTTTATATATTTTGCTGTGTGTTTCTTTCCAGGGTTATGCATCGATAGGATAGTTTTTCTATAACTATTTTGCACAATGTGCTATGTGCTTTTGAAGTGTATGTAGATTGTGTTGTATTTTAATCAGAAATTTGAAGGGTGAACGTTTGTAATTGGTATTTTTTAGATTATTGTTTACTAGCCCTGCAGTGAGTTGTGAATCTCCAGGGGTTTATTGCCCCCGGTTTAACAGTGAGGTGGCCACACCAGCTCTGCTTTGGAGTGTTTTATTGTTACAGCTGATTGATATTTGTAATTCTATATTTTTTGGTATTGCGGTTTCTGCAATATTTTTAACAAATGTGTATGCAGTCCCTTTTATATTATTAGTTTTTTTCTTCTTGGATATGGATGTCAGATGTCCATTTTGTGCAAGTGTCCCTGGCACTTTTGATCTTATTTGTTATTATATTTATAAAATTCACGTTGCTCCTGAATTGCTTTTTCCAATTCTGATTTTATTTATATCGTAATATCGTTATCAACTTGGAAAATTTTGTCAACATTTTTAAAGCTGACTTTCAATACATTAATGTGAAAATTGTTAATATTCTAAGATTTTACAATAATCCTACGGATACGCTCCAGAAACGAATATAAAAACACCGTTCCTATCATTGTGAGAGCTGTGGATAGCTCTGGCGTTCCATTTCTCAGGCTGTTTCGCTTGTTTATCTTAATGTCGAACTTGATAAGTTGAGGAATGGCATGCACTCGTGCCATGACTCGGTTGGATAGTTCTGCTTTGAATAATTATGTCTAACTTAGTCGTTCCTTTGCTGCTGACAAGATTTTTTTCTTGTCTGTTTTAATCTAGGAGCTTTAATTCCAAGATTGGTTTAGGCCAGCATAGGCGCCATGCACATATTGATGAATACATCTTAGAAATTCTGTCAGGCATTGTGCTAAGCGCACTTCAAAGAAGGTCACAAAGTTGCAACACCGCTTTTGTCCGTGCCGCGTTTTTCCAGATAGGTTTTAAATTAACGTTTAAAGCGAGTGATGACGTATTGAGAGAGCCACTCAATGCAAAGTAGTGGCGAATCCCATAGTAATTTTGTGATTAATTCTAATTAAATTCGTGTGTTTGTAGCAGTTTGACGTTTAATGCTTTTATATTACTACTGGGCATTGCATTACACAAATATATCATTAAAAGTTGTTATGCAGGCTTTAAAAGCCGATGGCGCATAGAGTACGCCGCCCGTGTCTTTATGTATGCTCAAACCGCCCGTGTGTCTTTAAGGGTTAATATATCGGCTAATTACCAACAATTTTTTTCGAAAATCCTTATCAACAGTCCTTTTAAACTTCTGCGACCATATTTATCTACACCGCACCTCAACTTCTTTGCTGAACACCCCGTAAATCGAAATTTGTATGTAACTGAAAAATGTGATTTTCTAAAAAACTATGTGACCTAGGGTAATCGCTATAGTTTTCCAAAAAGATTTAAATTAACTTCCACTAACCATAATTTTTTCTTAATTTTAGTTTCAGTAGATTCGAAAATAGAGAGGGTTTGAACCTATTTTTGCATTACATTTTCGTCGATATCTCTGAAAATATAATTCCTTAAATTAAAAGAAATGTATTTTTGAGTTCGGCGTTACGAAAACTTTCACACGATATACAAAGAGAAGTTTTTTTTTTCAAGTATCTAAATTAGCTCCTCTACATTTTTCCTAAATATATTTGTGAATGGTTAATAAACTATAAATATGTAGGTCAATAGCCTTTAGTAATTCAGACAATTTGAACTATCAATGTTCTATAGTTTACGAGAAAAATGGCTGTGACAGACGGACAGACAGACACGAGAGTGATATTATAATGGTTCCGTTTTTACTTTTCTAGTACGAAGCCCAGAAAACTGTGAGAATTAAGAACAGATTGCCAATTGTAAAGGTGATCATTCTGCATTTTCAAGGTCTTGCCCTAGATGGCTATTTAAAAAAAAATTCATAGTATAAAAATTACTCAAAATCTTTATTACCCTGATACTCGGACACATGTCCAATCCAGAACCCCATCTGTTGGGATTTCATAAGCTAGTTTACTAAAAAAATCCTTCAACATCTGTGAGATACATAGGTACCCAAACACCATCTTCCTCGTAAACTGATGCATCTGTCACATTATCAACTACTACTGTTAAGAAAAATGCAGTAATATGCACGCTTATTGCAGGCCACTAAGCACGGCCGAACTAAAACTTTTACCACAAGTCATCATATCCCGTCAGACTAGAATATTTTGATCCTTATAAACATGTGAATTCTAAATTACCACCATCATCAGAGCCTTTCATAGTTGATACATTTAAACATCTGCGAAAACATTCTTCTGTTCAGTATACGAAAAAATACAAAAAATCTGACGTTTCTCTAACACAAAAAGGAAAAGAAAAGTAATAAGCACAGCAAGAAAAAGAAAACTTTATCTCAAGTCTCTTCACAGTGGAAAACTGTAACCAAAAAAATATGAGATGATGCCCTGGTCCATAATTTACTAATGATAAGGTATAGCAAACTGTTGCAACGCTTCGTGGAAAAAGCTACAAAATCAGACTCTTACGGTTATGACTCTGATGCAAATAAGAAAGGTATGTTTTTTGAGGAATTTGATCCTACGTGATTTTAGATTGATTTCTTATTATAATATGATTTAAATTAAACCGGTTTATGTTCCAAAATTTCAACTTTATGTACTTGGTATTTAGACCCCCTTTTTTTTTTTTTTTTTTTAAATATTGCACATATTTTGTCTATAAAAATTTGCGCTTTTTAAAAATAACGTAATGTCTTTTTTAAATGGTTTTAATTACATTAATTATGACATTGTATTTATCGTTAAGCTTTGTTTTTATTCCTTATTCATTTTTTAATGACAAATTTTATAATTTTTTCAAAATAATTTTGCGTTTCGTTTTAACTCTTATTTTGGCACAGTATGTCTCTAAATTAAACCCTATCTCGGTCATTAAATCCTATACAACAAACCAACTAACCACCCAACCTAACCTTTTTCATCAGCATTTATTTATAACGTAAAATGCACAATCTCTCACGAATGAAAAAGCAATTTTTAAATGGAAAGTGTTTCGACGTGATTGAAATATCTATATTTCGAGTCTAGAATATAAACGAGTATTTTATGTTCAAACTTCACAAAAACGAATTTTTGAATTTATGGCGAAATAGCATTTTTTTACACTCTCCTGCAGAATACTTGCTTTCAGGAAATAGTAACAATTTACAATAACTGTAAGGAAATGTTTCCTTTCCATTTATTTCTCATTGTTAACATGCACATTTTGATTAAGAAATGTTGAACAAGTTTTATTAACTGTACCTGAATGTCTGTTGGGTTTTCTCCATTTATAAATACTAAGGGATCGAACCAGGCTTCTTGGTCACAGAACATAACCTGAAACCATTTTTTTCTAATTCTAATAAGTTTTTTTATTTTTAATATATATATATATATATATATATATATATATTACACCGATTCATTAACAAAGAGAAAAAGCATTTTTATCAGAAAAATATCAATAATATATTCAACTAAATTTTGAAATTTAATACAGCTATACTTTTGCTTTAGTCACATGCCAAACGTTAATGGCCAAAAAAATCGCCTCAAGATTTCTCTACTTACTGCAGGTTTTTTTGTTCTGATAGTTTCAACTGTTTAAGTGCTTAGTTCGAGAATATGTCTGTTAAATATGTATTTTATTTATATTATATTATTATTTATATTTATTATTTCATGAAGTCTTAATTTCGTTCTGGAATATTAGACGGGAATAAATGTGGAACTCTTTATATTGTTTTAAATGCAAACGTATTAATCTTTCTCAATCGGGCTGCATGCGATAGAGATAGATTTAAAAGTAATTCATGGTGAAAATTACTTTAAAAACCATAAATATTCAGTAAATTAAAATACAGTTTTCATAGAGATTGCATTTTTTTTCCTATTGGAAGCTGTAAAAACTAAAATTGTGTGATGTTTAGAAGTTTAAAAAGCTGCAGTGAAAGCAAACTTATTAGTCAATTCGTTGCTGCAATCAAAATGACTTCAACAATACTCAGACATGAGTTTGAATTATAATATCAACTTTAAACCATATCCTTGCCAACATCATTTATATGTGGCATCATCCTTTGATATAGACCCGATTACGTAAGATTAGTATCGAAATTTAATAAAAGGATTTTATTGAATATGTTTGAACCAAATAGATGAAATCAAAATAAGTTTTGATGTCATATTTGATTTCACCAATCCTATCGTATGCATATTAAAGACATTTTAAGACTTTCCAGTGAATATATCGAAAGATTTTCTTCTTAGCCTACTTTTTCTTTTCTTAATACTTGACAGAATTTTACATAGTTTATATGCATATATAGATTCTCCATTAACCATATCAAACTCCATATCACATGTTAATGATTTATTTGTTTATGCATTTACTTCAACACTTCATTGTAAACAACAATATTTTAAATTCAAATCATTTGTTATACAACAAATTTTAATGTTTTCTTGAGATGTTACTGTGGATAATGCAGCATGTAATTGTCAATGGGTAAACACTGGTTTGGGCAGATAGATGCCAACGTGTTCAAATGTTTGACCTTGATCTTTATTTATTGTCATCGCAAAAGAGGGTTTGTTGGGTAATTGTCATCTTTTAAAATGAAAAGGGTATTCAGAATCTGGAGGCATCAAAGTTATTCTTGGAATGTGAACTCAATTGCCTTATGAGCTCCTGTTATCATTTCAGCTTCGACTTAGCGGTTGTTTAGAGCCTTTACAACCAATCTCGCTCCATTGGAAAGATCCAACGAGGAATTGAGTTTTCTCAGCAGTATAATTAGAACTTCGATTTTAAGTCGTAAAACATGTGGCGCAACACTATTTGGTCTTAAGTTGTTCAAATATTCAGTTGGTTATCATATTGCTTGATTTTCATTTACAAATGAATCAGCGGTATAATATAGTTTCTGTTGTCCAGCAAATTGTTCAGTTATTATGTTTTTAATTCTTTTAAATTCTTCGTTCAGGGGGATTAAAATGCATCTTTTTGTCAAATGAATACTTTGTATTTCCATCATAGAGATATCCATATTCAATGAGACTTTTTATAACTTTTGGGTTAAAAGATGAATTCGGTAAAGTCGACATTTTGACCTTCACCAACTTGAATTAAATAATCCGAAAAACTCATATTTTGAATTTGATTCACTTGTATTTTAATTATGAGATGCCTAATATTGACATTTCTCCAAATCTTTGAATATTTCAAAGTGGCTAAAAAAATGTAAGCTCTATTCCTATGCATCTTTAAGCATTCTTTAGGCAATTATGTCTTTATTCAATTGTTTTTTATGTCTTTAAGCAAACAGTCTAAACAATCAAGTACTAATTTACTCATGATGGGTACTTCATCCCAGACATTAACTTCGTTTATCTTATTAATTCAGCAAGGTCAGATTGCTTATTAACCCGTTTACTCCCAAATTGTTTTAAAATTTAATTTAAGCGACATTTTTTAGAATATCTTTATAACATAAAAAATTTAAGAAATCCTGTAGTTCTTTCTCATAATAACAAAGCAGTTCACTTCTAAAATAGACTATGGAGAAAGAAGCTAATGCAACGTGTTTCCAAAGAAATACACTTTTTCATCAGATTCAAAAGAAAGACCTACCATTACGAAAGCAGAAAGAAATATTTTTTCACTCTCGTAGTGGTAGGAGGTACTACAGGTCGGACATACACATCAATTGTAGCACTTTGTATGAAAAATATAACGACTTAATCCAGAACCCGAAAAATGCCTTTTTTAGGCTCAATCTGCAGACGAAAAGACTTGACAATATCGGCAGCCAGTGGAATGAAAGAGCGAGAAGGAATGCTGTGATACACACACATGCACAAAAGAACAAATAGGTCTCATTAAATGATTAAATTGAGACAAAATAAAGCTGATCTATTTATATGACGCTGACCATTAACGGATTAATGGCACATGTAGATGCTTTGTTCAAATTTAGCTGTATTTTGAATCTTGAGTGTGCTGTTCTACCTTCATCTAATAAAAAAGCTGCGATCCCAGAAGAATTTGAAACAACTAACGCAATCATGTTATTCGATCTCACCTTTTTTAACATTTTCCAACAAAGTTGACAAGTGTTTATAACTTCGGTTTGTGTGTCCATTTGGCCGCGCTCTAACTCCCGTAAATATACACGGATTGTCCTGAAATTTCTGGATGTTATTGACGTTCACCATAGCACGTTCCCTATTTCAAATTAAGTTTGTAGCATGTTTAGCTCATTTACAGGGATAGTCAAAAGTTTTCCGTTATATTACGGCCTATGGGAAAAAAATCATTTAAAATAATTTTTAATGATGTTACACGATTTCGAAGATAATAAAACTGATATGCATTTCTGAAGTGCACTAAAATATGCATTCTGTAGAATATGCGGTGCAAAAAATGGTTATTATTCATTTACAGGGCATTACAAAGAATTCCGTTACATAATGATGTAGGGGTGGAGGGAATTGTTTGCGGCGAATTTCAATTATGTTAAATTATTTCATGTATAATGAGATTAATATACGTCGCTGAGGTTCAATATAACTTATTTCATGTATAATACGAAGTGCATAGTATTTACAGGGACACACAAAAGATTTCAGATACTATATTTTATCCGAAGTACGCACTCTAAATTAAAATGTCTGAAATTCAGACACTTAAGTGTCTGAAATGGAGTGTTCAATTTTCAGACATTTTAAAATGTCTGAATTTTTTCAGACACTTTTTGCGTCTGAATTTCAGACACTTCAAACGTCTGAATCGCATCCATTTTTTTGTAAGCATCATACGTAGCCATGTTTGACCACGTTGAATCCTGGAAAAATATTTGGCTGTGGTCCTGCCCCCCCCCCCCCCCCCCAATACAACCTGATTTTTTTGGTGCTCTTAGTTTTGGTATACAATTTTCGTTACGTTGATAATTTAAATCTTTTACGACATTGTACTGATTATAATCAATATCGTGAACTTCAGGAGTTGAACAAGATTAAAAAACAAAAAATATTTATCTAAATATTAGATTTTTTAAAATTTATTTTGTTTTTAACCTTGTTTTACTTTAAAAGTTCAAAATATTGATTATAATCAGTACAATTTCGAAACAGATTTAAAATATAAGCTTTACAAATATTGCACATCAAATTTGGGGGCACTACAGTCGTAGGGGGACGGGGCACTTCCCAGTTTGCCCTTCCTTTAATCAAGAAGTACTTTTGCAAAAAACGCAACCCTGCATTATAGTTGTCTAAATTGAGATGTCCGGTATTCGGGAGTATCCGTTGTGGAGGTTAATGGAGATTCTCGAATAGCGAACACCTCTATTTAACGAATACTTTTTTAATCAGCAGACATACATATTTGTATATTTTTACCTCAAAAAAGTAGACATCTCCAATTATCGGACAAATTCCGCGGTCCCGAAGTGTTCGCTATTAAGGGCTTTTAAGGTACATAGATAAATATATATATATATTTTATAATCTTGTCCTACTCTAAAAGTTCAAAATATTTATTATACTCGGTTGAATGTGGAAAAAGATTTAAAATATCAGATGTACGAAAATTGCAAAAATCCCACCCCCCACCCCCCCAAAAAAATTAAAATATAAAAAAATATATTGCCACATAGGCAATTTTACATATACATCACTTGATAATCACAACAGCCATTTAACTATGAATAATGAAAATAAATAAATAAATATTCTACTTTAATAACATTGGGGAAAAAATGACTTTGGTATTTTGTTAAATATATTTGCGTTTTTAAACTTGTCCTACTCTAAAAGTTCAAAACTTTCATTATAATCAGTGCAAGATTTAAGATATCAGCTTTACAAAAATTCATGCAAAATCCCCCCCTCCCCCCCCCCCAAAAAAAAAATGAAAATACTTATTTAAAAATTATGTTTTTAAAAAATTTATATTTCCACATGGACAAGTTTTTATGTAGATCAGAGGGTACTCACAAAAGCTATTCAACTATCAATAAAAACAAATAAGTACATATTCTATATTAAAAACATGAGGAAAAAATAACTTATGATTTCCAAACTTCTTTCGTCTTAAATATATACAGTAACATCTGTCATTTTTGTATTTTTCGTATAAGTGCATATAAATAAAGTTACCACAATTTTAAATACGAAATCTAGTTAGAGGTTTTTACTTTTTCCCATTATAAATTTCAAATTACTTTTTTATTAAAAATAATAAAAAAATCAGTATTAGAGTTGATTGCAAATCAAATACATATGTATTTTTACAGGCAGGTTCATATAATAGACCAGTCTCATTTACTTTATTTATCTTTTTTTAATCTGCGGTTTTATGCCAGGAAGTAAGAAAGCATTAGGTCAACTTTCAAAGTTTTTTTTTTTCTTTACTTCCTTGTGGCCGTGATTTACTGCGAGATAAAAATTATCCATTTGAAACTAAGAACTGACATTGAATATATAATTCGTAATAAAAAAGAACGTCATAAGTTTAAAAATATATACTTCTAGAATTAGTGGGGTTTTTTGCGAACAGATTCAAAACTAATTAAATTTCATGCAGGATTTTGTTTAGTACAATAAATAAAATCATAAAATACACTAATTTTACTACTATAAAGAAACTTACTTGAGTTGCTGCAAGGGGTAAGAAATATTCCTCGATTTGAAATTTTAAAAACTACCACAACCACAGTGAGGGAGAAAGACTTTCATCAGTTTAAAAGGTAATCCCATAATACATCCGACTAGCCATATTTAAAGGATGAGATGTTTCATCCTAAAAACAGGACCCGCCAGACAAAAGTTTCTTTTTTTTGCCAGTTTCGACAGGACGAAGATGAATAACACAATATTATTGATATAAATTGATACGAGTTAACACTAAGCCCATTGCACACGCTTTGTAGAATTTCCGGGTGTAATCTTCAACCGCCGTCTACTTCTGTTCTGTGTCTATCCCGCCCTTGTATCGACGACAGCTTCTAAGAGACATTTGATGTCGAGCACACATGTCAGATGTATGTATTCAATAAATAAATACTCCAAGTTAATACGAATTAAAATCACAGTACTTCACATTTCGCAAAAAACGAATTAAAATACACGCGTACATAAAAACAAACTTTGTTTGAATTACAACGTATACCACTTCGAACGAAGACATCTAAAACGCATGCGCAACTGGGAGTGCTAGTGCCCCCTGGTGGTTATTGCGTCGGAAGAATCAAAACATCTTAAATTAAGACACGTTTAAAGCAATGAAGTGTCTTAAAATAAGACGTTTGCGGATATTTTAGACATTATTCTCAGTTCGTTTACACCATGGTCATAGTAAGACGCTTATGTATCTTAAATTAAGACATCTATAGTGTCTTAATTTTCAGATTAAGACACTTAAGTGTCTAAAATTCTTTTTCAGTCACATATGTGTCTAAATTTAAGACGCTTCTATTTGCAGTGCGGTACAGTAGCAGTGATTGCTGGAAATGCATTTTTAACAATGTTATGCGCTTTTATATTTCACTATATTTATGCATAGTATAGGGTGTGTATAAATGCTATAATTCATATACTAAAACAAAAGACACAAGAGCTACACAAAATAACTCTTAATGGTTGCTGGGCATGAGTGCAAATTGCTTAAAAGTGGTTTTTAAATGAGTTACGCATTTTTACTCTGAACTGCATTTGGTTTACTAAGAAATGTTTGTAGAATATAGATAAAATGATTTACAGAGTCACGCAAAAAATTAGATACATGGCCGTCTATAAATGATAATTTCTGGAAATATAATTTCAGTAGTTTTAAGAGTGTTTTAGTTTGAATTAAATGTTAGCTAAATAGTGGCGTGTAATAAAGGTACTAGGTTAACTATAGGGTTGTACAAAAGTATTCAAGTATGTTTCCATCTATTAGTATAAATTGCTGAAAGAGAAATTCCAACCTTTTATGCGTTTTCTTGCTAAACTAAATTTCCCAATTATATAGTACATATATCAACCTACAGATCAAATACAGGGCTGTTCAAAAGAATTGGAATACATATTTGGCTATGGACGGTAACTGCTGAAATCAGTTTTTTATATGTTTTATGCGTTTTTTAAATGTTTACTTAGTTATCTTCTTTGCCTTATTTCCCTAAATAACGAAGTTTTGTTAAAGCATTCAGGAAGTGTTGGAAAGTGTTTCAGCATGATTTTTCTTTTTCGTTTAAACTGCATTAAGCAAAAATGTTTTGCCAGTGCCCCCTGGCACGTTCATGTCCAACTCGATCACGATTCAGTACATAATTTAAGTTATTCTTCTTTAATACAGTTATTTAACTAAATCTAAATACTGCACATTACTCTCCAATTGAGCACCAATCACAATAATTTATATTTACCAGAAAATCTGAATAGTTCACTAACACTCGATTATTGAGCTCAAAATGTTTCGGGATTGAAGAAAAAAATATAAAAAATTAACATAACATTAAGCTTAACTGTTAAAAGAACATGGTTCGCACATAAAAAATACTACGCGCATAGTAAAATGGAAAAGTAAACGAAGGCAGCACGTGCATTCTTTCAAAGAAAGTTTGTTTCAATGTTAACTACGTATCAGATTTAAAATTTACGTTTTATAAATTAAAATGCTCGTGCTTTATATGACGTCACTTTAATGTGTAAAGAAGATACCGTATTCCTCCATTTAAAACGCGCCCCACCAGTGGCCGAGAGGTTCTGCTCTCGAAGCTGGTAGACGGGAAGTGCTGGGTTCGATCCCAATCGCACCCGTCGGCCTAATCGTTCGGAGTTTTCGTGGTTTTCTTCGAACCTTGGTTCTCCAAGCGTTAATACGGATTAGGATCCCTTAGAAAGACCTCCACGGAAGGCACCCCCCCCCTTAGGGCCTATATCCCACGTGCAGATAATTGGCCGACATAAATACAACCAACCAACCAACCATTTAAAACGCGTACTCTCATTTCTATATATTATAAAAGGATGTTTTTTAAAAAGCTATTTTTAGTTTTATAGTTATTTCTTTTGATAAAATATACTTCCATACTAAAAATGGTGTTAAAAATAAGGTATAAAAAAATAACATAAATAAATGTGACCATAACGAAAAAGAGAAAGAATATAAAAATTTTTATTTTGCATTTTTTGCTGTCAGGGTGACAGTCAACAATAAATAAAATTAAAAAATCGTCAGCTCTGGCAAATTTACTGAAAATTACGTAAATAAACGATTTTCTATTTTCTTTAGTGTTTAATATTTACTTGTACATGAAAATCTTCGAATGAGTCTGGCTAATTAAAAAAATAAACATTATATTGCAATCTCGTTCCAAAATTATTATGTCTAATATGGGCGATTCATTATGCTTTCATGTCTGTTGAATTTGCGTTTTTATTTCATTATTATTCTTTTATTTATTTATTGTTGAAGTTGTAATTTCGTCATGGAAAATTAGTCGGAGATAAATGCTGAACTATAAGCGCAAATTGTTTATTATTCTTTCGTAAAGGAAGCGGCACGCGATAGAGATATTTTTAAAAAAATTTATGTCTCAAAATTATTTTTAAAACTATAATAAATTGTCAATTAAGATACAGTTTTCAAACAAACTGCATTTAAAAGTACATTTTTTCTCTATACAACGATGTAAAAAATGAAAATGCGCGATTTTTAGAAGTTAAAAAAA
This sequence comes from Maratus speciosus, assembly GCA_963932465.1. Classification (NCBI taxonomy): domain Eukaryota; kingdom Metazoa; phylum Arthropoda; class Arachnida; order Araneae; family Salticidae; genus Maratus; species Maratus speciosus. The sequence goes on from OZ010787.1 coordinate 5,002,654, forward strand.
TTATAGCATTGAAATTTGGGAAAGTTAAATTTAATCGTCAGCTGTTGCCATTCGCAAAATGACGTCAGCGTTACGCACAGACACGTTTATTCTTCATAATATAGATAAGTGTGCAAATGAATGTTATATATATTATTTTCTTCACGTGCACCATTAATTTGCATATCAAATATAACTCTGCGTTTTTTAGGTACGAAATTTCCAGATATTTTTAATGCTGGAATTTATTTATTATACGAATTGAATTTTTCCAACTGAGCGAAAAAATGCCCAAGTCGGGACTCGAACCCAGATCCTTGGCTTACATTGCCAATTCGCTACCGTTTAAGAGCACCTGGGTTGACAACCGGCGGGTATTAGGTTGCCATACGAACGAAACCAGGTAGCTTAAACGATACAGCATTGGCAATGTAAGCCAAGGATCTGAGTTCAAGTCCCGACTTGGGCATTTTTTCACTCGTTTTGAAAAATTCAATTCGTATAGCTTTACCAATCAGTATGATTGTGTTAAAAATAATAGTATAGCATTTATTAACCTTAAACATATTTATGGATCATAATGAATTATATAATCTGCTTCCAAAGCATGTGCAAAAGTATGATACTTGTCGGAAAGGTACGGCATGAAAAGAGCACATATGAGTACTAGATCAGCCAATTAAAAGCTAATGATTTTTATATTATCAGTAATTGAATTTCAAATATGTTAATAATGATAAAAGTGCTAATAACAATAATCATAATTTGCACATAGATATTAAACATATGAAGACATGTTGTTTCACTTGGTAGATTTATTTTAAGTTTCTCAACTGATTTAAAGCTGATTATTTTTATGCTAACAATAACAGAATTGCTAAAATATCCGAATAAAAGAGCTTGTTAATCACCGTGGTTAAACTCAATAAATCATTTCCAGTCGTCAATTTGCACTGCAAAATTGGTTCCATATGACGTGAGTGAAAGAAGAAAATATAAATAACGAAGTAAAGCAAAAAATACAGAAAGCCATTCTAGTACAGAATAACGACTTACAATAAAAAAAAAATTAGCATGGCAATATTTAGAACTTTAAAAGCTAAACAATAACAAAAAAATCAAAATATATGCAGAATTATTACTTTTTGAACTTATGATTGCGCTTACTTTTTGCTGTAAGCGATGATGGGTAGAGAAACGCTGAAAGTTTGAGTTTTCTACAGCAGTAATCTCCATAAAATAATTTTATTTCTCACAAAATAATTATAACACTTTTTTACATTTTTTAACTTTTATATTCATATACTTTTATACTTTTATTTCAATATACTTTTCAATGCTCATTTAGACGTGCTCATCTTAATTTACATATTACTCGAAAATATATTTAATTATTTGATGAAATTTAAACAAATGGCAGAGCATTTTATAGCCAATACAAGAATCATACTTGACGATATTATATCTGAGTAGCTTCATTAGCTAGTGTTGCCAGGTGTTCCGCGTACATTGGGGCTCGAAATGCTCTGGACACCAGTATTTTAATGTAATTTTCTTCGCCTTATCTAATGGAAGAGTTATCTGCGATTAAAGATGGTGAAATAAACAGTAAGAAATTAGTGGTGTTCAGAACATTTGGAGCCCCGATTTACGCGGGACACCTGGCAACACTAATGCTAATTTTTACGGGGGGTTTTCCCCCCTAAGATATATTACCAATTTTGCCTAATTAAACCTTTTCAGGGGCGGTGGTATGTTTATGAAACCACTTAATTTCAATTCCCAAATGCCGCAATGGCACCAGAATTATTCCAAAAGAAAATTTGGTTTATCATGTATGTGAAATATAATTTTTGATTATTTCCAAAAAAAAATTTGTTCGTAAATTCCGGTGTCATTCATTCATTTCAACATTTTAGCTTTGCCGCTGTAAGGGTTAATCGCAAGTTTTGGCGGTTATATAAGGCAAAAATCACTATTAAATTTTTAGCGGTAAGAATAAAGCGTAAAGATTTTCTGCTATCTAATATGCAATATATAAAAATCAAAATAGCAATATAAACTCTCTGCAAAAAATTATAAAATGACTGAGAGATTTTCGTAAGGTCATTTCTTAAATTACAGAAATGCGTTTCTTCTGTGGATCCTTAAATGCAAGGAAATCGCTTTAGTTTCTGATTTTAATGTCGAGATTGCAAAAAATTCACTGTTTCATTAAACTGAGGTGGTAATTAGTTACTATAATTTAACAGATTTATATGTGACTATTTTAAAAATTAATTTAATTTTGCGTACAATTTTTTTTTCACAGTTAAGGGGACAGTTTATCTCAAAATTTATCAAAAAAAATCGATTTTTATTTTTAAATATTAAATGAAAGCCTGTTTAATTTTGAATATTTTGACACCTTATTTTTACCCATACGGCAATTATATCGCGAGATATTGTAAATTTTGTTAATACATTCAGCCCAATTACCCACACAAATTAAAGCTTTAAATTTCTTTTTCTCCATGTGCATATTTTCTTCACTTTCATATTTTAAAAATTCTAAGGCTTTTTTTGTATTTGAGATAGATATTTAAAAATTTTTATACATATTCTTCATTATATATGTGATAAATCTGCGCATGGAATTAGCCTTCAGGTTTTTTGTTATTTTTAAAAAATAAAAGTATATGAAGATGTGTTAGATTTCATCGTTTTACACTACATATATCAGTCAAAAAGTTATATTAAATGTAATATTAGATGTATCTAAAAATCCATGCACAGTCTTGTGTAATTTACATTAATATTTTTTTAAATGGGCAAAAATATCAATATTTAAAAAAATAGTACGGATTTTTAAAATTTTTAATTTTTATAAAATTTTAATTAAATATGCAGTTTTTTTTTTTTTTTTTTTCCTTGTAAAATGTGCTTTTATTTGATCATTGAAATGCAGTGAGTTCAACATTTGAAGCATATTTTTTAAATGAGAAAAATTGTTGAAAAGGTAAACTGTTCCCTTAAAGAAGAATAAAAAGAGTATTTAATAAATTTTAAAAAGGTGCCTTTTATTGCCATTGTATATTTTTGAATCCGACAGGAACGTAAAATTTCTAATGGAAAAATGAAATACTATAAATTATCTAATGTAACTAAATTACACCAAAAAGCAAATGAAAACTGATAATTTATAATATTAGCTTAAAAATAGTTTTTTTATAAAAGAATACTATTTAATTGGAAGCATTCCTTTTATTTAATTTTTCTTAGAAGAAAATTTAAATTAATGTATTCGTTAATGAATCAAAGTTTTTCAAGTCAAAAGTGAAATTTTAATTAATATTTTCTATTCAAATGTCATATATAAATCAGTAAAATCGGCGTAAAAATGACACATTTTAAAAGTGTAACATTTTTTTCTATTTAATTATGGTGATAAGTTTTAAATATTTTTCTACTTAAAAAACATTTTTTTAGAAATGCGAAGATACAAACAGAAAGATAAATCTCGAATTTGCGTTGGTTTACTTTCGATTGTATTTAAATTAATCTGTTTTAAATGAATAAACTTTAAATAAATATCAAGATTATCACGATCGATTTAACACATTGAATGGGTAATATTCCGTTTTCTCTATTTATTTATTAAATATTATTTAAAAGAGTATGCATACTTTTAAAATGAATTCAGTGTTTTAAAATTTCAAAAATTCCTTCCGGCCTGTACCAGGAGAAAAAAGTAGATTCTATATTCCTTCTTTTTTAAATTCAGCTTATTTTACTGAAACACACGACGCTAAAATGAGTACAACCCCATTATAGAAGATTCGATCCCATTTTTCGTCAATACTGAGTTTGAATGAAAATTTAACCAAATAAAGTCAACTGTATCCAAGCTTGCTTCATTCAAAACAATTTATGTTTGGTTGCCAAATTTGGCGACATAATAAAGTGCCCGCCATTTTAAAACAATATGGCCGATGAATCTAACCAGTGATTTTGCTCGAGACCTTGGTTAGCCCTATATACACATCCTCAATCACATCGAGATCTGTTACTATATACGAGTGCTGTCACATTAAAAAATCAGATTATTTCAAAATGTCAGGTACCCTAGAATTTAATCTGCTATATCTCAACCATCTTTTAAGATAAAGACGAAACAAAAACTGCTCTCGTATCCTTGTAACAAAGTCAAAAAATTAAAAGAAAAAGCTTTTTCAGTTTCTAAAGTTGTGTGCCTCTTTTTAAATTTAAATTTTTTTTAACTATTTTTAAATGGCCGCCATTTTGCAACAAGGTGGCAGATGAAGCTGGCTAACGAACTTGGTCGATGTCTTGGTATTTCATATACACATACTCCGTCATATCCAATTCGGTTAATAAATAAGCGTGCTATCGCATCATAAAATCAGATTGTTTCAAAATATCGGCTACTCTAGAAATGCAAACTGCTATACCTAAGCCATTTTTAGGTAGCTTTCTTTACAAAAAAGCTACCTATTGCAGCCGTTCAGAGGAAAGCGATTTCAAAAAATTTTGGTATATTTTCATCGATCATGACCCCCAGACCCCGAAACCACCCTCCGTTCAAAATTGATATATATATATATATATATATATATATATATATATATATATCTGACCTATGTCACACTGTAACTCCCGTAATTATGAACCGATTTCGATGTAATTCGGTGTGTACATAGTACATACCAATGTCTCGACCGAGTTCGTTGGCCAGCTTCATCCGGCCTTTTTGTTTCAAAATGGCGGCCATTTAAAATTTAAAAAAAATTTAAAACTTGAAATGTGATACCAAAAAATTAAAAATGGAAAAGTATGTTTTTCTTATGTATTTGACCTTTATACAAAGATTCCGGAGCAGTTTTTGTTTCGTCTATATCTTAAAAAATGGCTGAGTTATAGCATTTTGAATTTCTAGTGTGGCTGACATTTTGAAACGTCCTGAATTTTGTCACGCGATAAAAGGCGTATTTATGAACCGATTTGGATGTAATTCGGTGTGTACATAGTACATACCAATCTCTCAACCGAGATCGTTGGCCAGCTTCATCCGCCATTTTGTTTCAAAATGGCGGCCATTTAAAATTTTTTAAAAAATTTAAAATTTGAAATGTGGTACCAAAAAACTGAAAATGGAAAAATATTTTTTCTTATGTATTTGACCTTTATACAAAGATTTCGGAGCAGTTTTTGTTTCGTCTATATCTTAAAAAATGGCTGAGTTATAGCATTTTGAATTTCTAGCGTGGCTGACATTTTGAAACGTCCTGAGATTTGTCACGCGATTAAAGGCGTATTTATGAACCGATTTGGATGTAACTTCGTTTATACATAGTGCATACCAATATCTCGACCGGGTTCGTTGGCCAGCTTCACCCGCCATCTTGTTTAAAAATGGCGGCCATTTAAATTTTTAAGAAAAATTTAAATTTGAAATGTGGTACCAAAAATTGAAAATTGAAAAAAAAATTTTTCTTATGTGTTTGACCTTGATAAAAAGATTCGGGAGCAGTTTTTGTTTCGTCTATATCTTAAGAAATGGCTGAGTTATAGCATTTTGAATTTCTAGCGTGGTTGACATTTTGAAACGTCCTGATTTTTCTCACGTAATAACAGGCGTATTTATGAACCGACTTGGATGTACCTTGGTGCATACATAGTACATACAAATATCTGGACCGTGTTCGTTGGCCAGCTTCATCCGCCATCTTGTTTCAAAATGGCGGCCATTTAGAAAAATTAAAAAATAAAAAAATTTTAATGAGATACCAAAAAATTGGAAAATGAAAAAGATTATTTTTGTATGTGTTTGACCTTAATACAAAGATTCCGGAACAGTTTTTCTTTCGTCTATATCTAAAAAAAAATGGCTGAGTAATAGCATTTTGAATCTCTCTTGTGGCTGACATTTTAAAACGACCTGATTTTTGTCACGCGATAACAGGCGTATTTATGAACCTATTTGGATGTAACTTGGTCTGTACATAGTACATACCAATGTCTCGACCGAGCTCGTTGGCCAGCTTCATTCGCCATCTTGTTTCAAAAGGGTTGCCATTTAAAAAAAATTAAATTTAAAATTCAAAATGAGGTATTAAAAAATTGGAAAATGAAAAAGATTTTTTTTATGTGTTTGGCCTTGATACAAAGATTCCGGAGCAGTTTTTGTTTCTGAAAATTTGTTCTTTTGTTGATATCTTAAAAAATGGTTGATTTATAGCACTTTGAATTTCTAGCATGGCTAACATTTTGAAACGATCTTGTATTTGTCACGCGATAACACACGTATTCGCCTATTTCGATGTAAGAAGGCATGTGGATAGTATACATCAACATCTCGACCAAGTTCGCTAGCCAGATTCATCAGCCATCTTGTTTCAAAATGGCGGCCATTAAATTAAAATATATATATATATTTAAAGTGAGGTGCAAAAAAATTAGAAATTGAAAAAGGTTTCTTTCTTAAGTATTTGATCTTGATATAAGGATTCAGGAGCATTTTTTGTTTGTCTTTACCTTAAAAAATGGCTCAGATATAGCAGTTTCAATTTCTATTGTGGGTGACATTCTGAAAATCTGATTTTTTGCATGCGACAGCACTCCTATATATTAACCGATTCCGATGTGAGTGAGCATGTGCACAGCAATTACTAAGGTCTCGACCAAGTTCACTGCTTAGCCTCATCCACCATGTTGTCTTAAAATGACAGGCACTTTAAGAAATTGCCGAATTTGGCAGCCAAATATAAGTTACTTTAAAGAAAAGCAGCTTGGATAAAGCTGACTAATTTCGCGAAATTCTCATTCATCATATTGATAAAAATTAGTATTGAATCTCCTATATTCGGTTCCCACTAAATTGAGCTTCGTGTGTTTGCATGATATAAGTTGGCTTTTTTTAAATAAGGATTATGAAAGCTAAATCTTCTTCCCGGCACTGGCCGGAAAGACTTTTAAGAATAAAAACGAAACAAAAAATGTTCCTAAATCCTTCTATCGTGATCAAACACTTAAAAAAACTTTTTCAATTTCTAAAATGTTTTTACCTCTTTTTGAATTTGAAAATTTGAAAAAAAATTAAATAGCCTCCATTTTGAAACAAGATGGAGGATGAAGCTGGCTAACGAACTCTGAGGAGATTTTGATATATCCTGTTTACATCATCAGTCACATCCAAATCTGTTAATAAACACGCGTGCTACTACGTGACAAAAGTCAGATTGTATCAAAATGCCAACCACGATAGAAATTCAAACTGCTATATCTCAGCCTTTTTACCACTCTTCAATAAAGTTGCAAAGTGTTTGACTTCGGTTTGTCTGTCCGTCTGTCCGCGCTCTAACGCTCGTAAATATACTCGGATTAATCTGAAATTTGTGAATGTTATTGACCTCTACCATAGCACAATCCCTATTTCAAATGAAGTTTATAGCTAGTTTAGTTCATTTACAGGGACAGTCAAAAGTATTCCGTTACATTAGGGCCAATTGGAAAAAAATCGTTTCAAATGATTTTCAATAGTGTTACACCCTTTCAAACATAATAAAATTCATATGTAATTATGAAGTCCAGTAAAATATGCATTCTGTAGAATATGCGGTGTAAAGAATTGTTATTAATCATTTACAGGACCACACAAAAGAATTCCGTTACATAATGGTACAGAGGGTGGGGGGAGGATTGTTTGCGACGTGTTTTAATTATGTTTATCTATTTGATATATAATGAAATTGATATACATCCTATGAGTTATTTCATGTATAATGCGAAGTACATCGCATTTACAGGGGCAAACAAAAGATTTCAGATATTACACTGTAAAAAAATTCCTTTAAAATACGGACATTTTACTGGCAATCGAGACGCCAGTACTATTTCCGTATTTTAACGGAAATTTTTTTTCTGTAAATTCGAGAAAAGATTCCGTTTTTTTCATATTTCCGTATTTAAAAATTTCCATCTCAAAGACAAAATATAATAATTTTTCAAAGAGAAACTTACATATTTATGAATTTGACACATAGCTTTTCAAGGACACGTTAGTATCAAGGTCAGAAAATCACAATTTAATTCATTCAATCATCACTAAATCAATAACACTTATACTGACAGGATTGGAGCCAGGGAACTGTCCTCTTCCAGATTAGTGCCCTTAAAGATTGCGCCACCCTTCATAAACTATGTGTTCAAATACCGTTACTTATTTAAGATGTCTTTGATAAAGGAAAGGCTAACATGTTAAACAAGGAAGGAATTTTCGTAGAGATAATATTTTTCAATTGAGTATACAATTCTGAATATTCTACACATTTTTTCCCCTATCATTTTGAATACCGTAATTTCCAGCCTATAATCCGCTGATCAAACAAGCATGTTTCGACCCAAAAATTTTATTTAATAATTGAAATTAAATATTTACCGCGATTTTAAAAGTTACATTTTGTGAAATAAGATTACTGGGTCCAAACATAATTGTTTGATCCCCGGATTCGGATCGACCGTAAAGTACGGTAAATAGCTTTTTAATTTCATGCTTTATAAAAGATAAATTTTACTCTTTAAAATATTACAGGTGTGAAATAATGCATTAAGAGTAATGACTGCTTCTTTTTTGCAAGATTTTTAAAATTTATTTTTATATTATTTTATTTATTTATTTATTCATTTAGTTTTGCAAGAATTCCAACATATTTTTTTTCAAACATGTACTTTTTCAAATTTTCCAAATTATTTGTCTGTTGATCTACTGTAAATTCAAACAAAGATATTTATATTACATGGTATTAAAATAAATTTTTAAATTCTTGTTAGACTTAGATATACGTCAATTTTATAATACTTTCATTATTATATTCCAGATATGCTTTAATTTTATGTGCGAATCTGTTAAAGTGAATAGATTAAAAAATATTAAAATTAAAAATAGATGTATTCCTTTTAAAACACCCTAACAGAAACTTAAAAAAAGTATTAACAACTTGCTATAAATAAGTCAAACATTATTTTAAAATCATAATGAAAAAATAAACTGTAACATTTCCTTTTTAACGGTCTCAAACTTAAAAAGATAATAATAAGATTTCAATTTTTTTAAATATCGTAAAAATACGTTAGATTTTTATTTTAAAAAAGGAAAATAATACTATAGCGAATTGTTTAAAAATACAGATTATAGATAGCGCCATAATTTTTATCGGTTTTACTTGGAAACTCATGTAAAACATACTATTTAGCCATTACTGGAAAATCATTGAATATATTTTTAATATAGAGCCATATTTATGTGCCAATAATGGGATTTCAATAAAAATAATATCTCTGTAAGACAAGCATATACAGCAATTAATTACTTTGCTTTCCAAACAAAAGCAACTATTTCAATACATCATTTGCCGAACTTGTACTGTTTTGAAAGCAGTAGAGTAATATTCCGTAAAATTTATGGAAACTTACTGGATTTATACGGATTTATAATCTCGAAATGTCAATTAAGGAAATTGTACTGTTTTCTCAGAAAAATGAACCTATTCCGTAAAATTTTACGGAAATATTTGTATACATTGGCGAATTTTTCTTACAGTGTATATTGTATCCGAATTACTGTATACAGTGAAACTTCTTTTAAAGGCCACCCCTATTCAAGGACCACTTCTACTAAGGGCCAATATTTTTAGGAACGAAAATTTTTCCCATAGACATAATGTTAAATTTACTCCTATTAGGGCCGCATCTTCCCCACTTAAAGGCCATTTTTTTCACATATGCCTTAAATCCTAAACAAGTGTATTTAATTACTGAACCAAAAGATAAGAGTTCTGAAAACAGCTGCACTTGCAACTAAGAAGGCAGGGAGAGATGGGGAGTATTTAGTAACACAATGAAAGACCACAAACTTTTCTACAAGCGATACAAACAGATGTTCCTCGCACTTTGTTTCACCTTTCAACCTGTAGGGGTTGGGTTGGAAGGGAAACTTGACACTTTCTTGTGGTCACACAAAGGATAACAGGTTATCTAGAAAAACTGATTCCACATTTGCTAAAACCGTGAATGCATATTGAAGCATAATTTTTACACCTGTGCGGAAACGCTAACAGAAATAAATAAAATACTATCTCATTCTAAGGCATTAATAAATGATGCAAATTTAAGTAATTCGTTCCATAAAGTAAAAGAATCATTAGAAACCAAAATTGTTTGCGAAAAAATTATGAAAAAGCATGAAATTTATGAAAGTAAACAAATTTCAATAGAAATTTTTTTCAATCATGTATAGAGTTTGAAAATGTTACTAAACAGTTTTTTCACCAATGTAGATTTTTATTTCCTTATTCTAGTTGTTGTTTTTTTTTCACCCCTATTAAAGGGCCACACCTCATAACGGCCAATTTTGAATGGAACGGCAGTTGGCCCTTACAGAGAGGTTTCACTGTATTACCAATGATTGCTGGAAATGTATTTCTAATTATGATATGCGATTTCAAGTTTCACTATATTTATGTATACTATATAGTGTGTATAAATGCTATAGTTCATATACAGGGCTACAGAAAATAATTCGCAACGGTTATTGAGTATGAGCGTAAATTGCTTAAAGGTCGGTTTAAAGGAGTTACGCATTTTTACGGTGAACTGCATTTAGTTTACTAAGAAATGTTTGCAGAATATTGATAAAATGATATACAGGGGCACGCAAAGAATTGGATACATGGCCGTTTATGGATGATAATTTCTAGAAATGTGATTTCAGTAGTTTTAAGAGTGCTTTAGTTTGAATTAAATTTTAGCTAAATAGTGGCGTGTAATAAAGGCACTAGGTTAACTACAGGGCTGTACAAAAGTAGTCAAGTAAGTTTCCATCTATTAGTATAAAATTGCTGAAAGAGAAATTTCAACCTTTTATGCGTTTTCTTGCTAAACTAAATTTTCCCATTATATAGTATATATATCAACCTACAGATCAAATACAGGGCTGTTCAAAAAAATTGGAATACATATTTGGCTATGGACGGTAACTGCTGAAATCAGTTTTTCAAATGTTTTAAGCGTTTTCTGAAATGTTTACTTAATTAACTTATTTACCTTATTTCTCTAAATAACGAAGTTTTGTTAAAGCATTCAGGAAGTGTTGAAAATATGCATGCATAATCTATGCTTAACGCATGATTTTTCTTTCTTGTTTTAAAATAAGAATGAAACAAAAAATGCTTCGGAATCCTTGTATCTAGGTCAAACACTTTTAAAAAAGCTTTTTTAATTTCTAATTTTTTGTCACTCTTTTTCAATTTTTCAATTTAAAAAAATTTAGAGGGCCGCCGCTTTGAAACAAGATGTGGGATGAAACTTGCTAACGATCTCCGTCGAAACTCTAGTATGTCCTGTACACATGCACAGTCACCTCCAAACCGGTTCCTAAATACAATAGTTACAGCCTGACAAATATCATTTATATATCAAAATAGATATATGGATATATATGTGTGTGTGTGTGTTCCTAATTGAAGATTTGAACGGAAAGTAATTTTAGGCTCTAGGGGTCATGATCGGTGAAAATGTACGAAGCTTTTCCAGTATTGCTATCCTCCAGGCGGCTGGAATAGGTAGATTTTCACTTTTTTTAAGGAGACCTACCTAATTAATTAAGCTACCTAAGCTCGGAGCCGCTGCGGTCGTTCGATAGCTTCAGAGCCCCGAGTTCCCACTTTTCCTCCCAGCCTTTCAATGTCTTTGATTTAACAAGTTTCCCTTTTAAATTTCTCCAGTTTCAAATTTTCAATTTTTGTGTTTTTTCTTTCTGGCTTCAGCTAGATTCTCGGTACAAGGGGTGCAGGTAGGACGTGACTTTAAAACAAAGTCAACTTTTAGGTAGCTTCCATTATAAAAAGTCCTTCCAGCCTATACCGAAAGGAAAGGGCAATTTTCATAGTCTTTGTTTTTAAAAATTCAGCTTATTTTACTCAAAATAAGCTGATGCTTTACTCAAAATAAGCTTTACAAAAATGAGTGCAACTCGATTGTACGAGATTTAATCCCAGTTTCAGTCAATACTGAATTCGAATAAAAATTTTGCTAAATTAGTCAACTATATCGAAGTTGGCTTCATTTAGAGCGATTTATATTTGGTCGCCAAATTTGGGGATATTTTGAATTGGCCGTGAACTCTTTATCTGCTGACGGTACTTATAAGCACCATTAAAATAACTTGTTATAAAATTCATTTAATACATCGATTAGTAGTAATACAGTTCAGAATAAGTTATAGATTAATTACTTTATCTTGTTCCAAAAGCATGATTAGTTACACGAAACAAAATTATTTTTAAAAGATGATTATTTTGCCTTTGTATCTTTTCAGCTTTCTTGGCGTTGAGGGAGGGAGGGGATTTTTCAATTCGGAAATATTTCTATATTTCTATTGTAATAACATTATATTTGTGCATTTCCTAATTCTACAAAAAGCTAAGAAAAATATTTAAAATAAAAGATTTGAATGGTGTTATAAATATTGCACAAAATCCCTATAAATTCAAATTTAATGAATCCTTCTAAATCCCTCAGTCCTTCTAAAATTTATTAAATGATTATGTAAATCTCCTAATGTAGTTTCAAAAATTCATGAAAAACGCTTTAGAATATAACATTTTCATGAATTCGTAATTCAGTACATAAAGGGTTAAAACAACATGCCCGATGAAGGTAACCAATGAATCTGGTCGAGATCTTGTTAAGTCTTGTACACATGCTCAGTCACATCGAAATCAGTTACTATATAGGAGTGCTGCCGCATGACAAAAATCAGATTTGTTTCAAAGTGACACCCTAGAATTTCAAATTGCTTTACTTCAGTAATTTCTTAAGATAAAGACATACGAAAAATGCTCGGGAATCCTTGTATCAAGATCAAACAAATAAAAGAAGAAGCTTTTACAATTTCTAAATTTTGTACCTCGTTTTGAATTTTAAAATTTTAAAATTATCTAAATGGCCGCCATTTTAAAACAAAATGGCGAATGAAGCTAGATAACGAACTTCGTCGAGACCTTCGTATGTCATGTACACTTACTTGGTCATATCCAAATCGGTTAATAAATACACTTGCTGTCGCAAGACAAAAATCAATTCGTTTCAAAATTCCACTCACCCCAGAAATCAAACTGTTGTATCTCAGCCATTTTTTAAGATAAAGATGAAGCAAAAATGGTCCGTAATCCTCGTATCAAAGTCACGCACTTAAGAAAAAAGCTTTTTTTAATTTCTTTCTTTTTTTTTTAACCACTTTTTGAATTTTAAATTTAAAAAAAATTAAATGGCCGACATTTTGAAATAAGATTTCGGATGAAGCTGGTTAACAAACTCGGTCGAGACTTTGGTATGTCCTTTACACATGCTCTGTCACACCCAAATCGGTTCATAAATACGGGAGTTACAGCATGGCAAGTATCAGATATAGTATACAGTCTGATTCATAAATATCGAAACAATGGGCTATTTCCTTAAATATTGCCCCTAGACCCATATTTCCAATTGAAAAGTTTCTTAAAAAAAGGTCCAAAATTTAATGACATAAGTCGCAACTCCATGGGGTGTCTATTTGAAAAAATACGGAAATTAAATTTTTATACGGCCCCCGTAGTGTAAAAATTCCAATCAGGAAAACTTTCCTTATCCATTCCTAAATTAAACACAAAAAATTGCATCGTCATATCTGAAAAACTCGCAGAGTTATGGCCGTTTAAATAATTCATCAGGTTTTAAGGGATTAGATACAAATTGAAATGCGTGCAATCCAAGAAACAATGTTACTTTAAGAGTTCTAGGAAACATGTAAAAAATATATTTGTTGAGTTAGAATTTTGATTTTTTTTTTCTTTTTTTGCGATGGTTAACCATATAATTTGCAAACAAAATCACATCCTAATATTTCTCATAAAGTTTTCTAAAAATTTAAATGATTAGTACTTTTTTAAGCGGATTTAATTTAAAATCTTTATAACTTGAAACATTATAAACCGGATTTAAAAATGTTTTCCATTTAATTAAAAAGGAAAGTAAAATTTTAGTTTTGTTTTAGGATTTTTTAAATATTAATTTTAAAAATATTTAAAATATTTATTTAAAAAAATATGTAACTTATTTAACCCGGGAGGACGCGCGCCAGGCCTAATAGACCAGGAGTGCATACGGTTTTTACAATTGTCACCACTATTTTTTTAAAAGTAATTTTGAACTTCTTTTATCGCAAAATTCTCTCCGATTAAATAAGGTGACGATTATTATTTGTATTTATTGGTGGTAATGTAAAAACCATTCATACCCAGGTTATGCGCGCGTTCTCCCGGGTTAAAAAAAAAATCATATTTTCAAAAGTAAATTTTTTTTCAAATTTGCCGAAACAAAATTAATGTAAAATAATAAAAAAAGACATGTTTCAAGTTTGCAGCTTTTTTATTTATGATTCTTGACCTCTAATAATTTTAAGACGAGAAATGGTAAAAAGAAAAAAAAAGAAAAGTAAAAAAACATCATGCAGAAAAACACATTTAAAGTTTTAAACATTGATTGGCTCTTAATAAAATGTTTAAATGCGTTTTAAAAAATTGCACGTGAAAAAGTAACTTCTTTCTGTAGCTTAAACTTTCGATTCAGTTTAACTTTTGCCGTTTCCATCTCCTTTTTGTACTATTTATATGTTCATAAATAAATGTTAAATGTGTAATTTGAAACAATGCTTTTTCTAACATGCCGATTAAGAGTTTTTCATAATTTTAGCCCTCACAAATTCAGGCTTTTTATCGTCCCGGCGAGGCCGTTAAACCAGTCTGTATTCAGGAGCCGGGCCAGACCCGGGATTGGCGACTTTTTTCTGAAGACTCGGCCAGGCCGGGATTTTTTCATACCAAATCGGGTGTTGGTGTGATTTACAACGGCCAATTATCTACACGAGGGATATGGGCCCGAAGGAGGGGAGGAGTACCTTCCGTAGAGGTCTTTCTAATTGAACCTAATCCGTATTTACGCAAGAATGTCCAAGGTTCGAAGAAAACCACTGAAAACTCCGAAAGATTGGGCCGAACGACGCGAATGGTTTCAAATCCAGTACATCCCGTCTACCAGCTTTGAGAGCAGAACCTCTCAGCCACTGGTTATACCGAACCGAGATTGTCTTCCTTATTCCTAGGTCTCCCCTGGGCGAAATTTTCAGTCCCGGTCTAGAGACAACCCGTATTAAAATCATTATCTCTGACTGACCTAATCCGTGCAAAAATAACTAAAATTTGGCTCAGCCCAAAAACTTTTACAACAAATGCCTATATTTTTAAATGGCCATTATTTTACAATAAAACTTTAAAATTTATTTTTTTAAAGGATAGTAGATTTTGAGGCAAAAAAATTAAAATACACAAAAACTAGTGAAAAAATCTGCCTATGACGGAATCCTTTCTTAAACGGAAAAATCTGTTGATCCATGGAAAATGAATATAATAATACCTGAGAAAAAATAGACTACATTTACAGCTCCTAAAAAGGGAACTTGGCTACAACGCTTTTTTTTTTTTTTTTTTAATTTCCTATGTGATTATATCTTAAAAGATTTTACTTTATAGC
Organism: Maratus speciosus; assembly: GCA_963932465.1. NCBI lineage: Eukaryota > Metazoa > Arthropoda > Arachnida > Araneae > Salticidae > Maratus > Maratus speciosus. The sequence goes on from OZ010787.1 coordinate 5,018,257, forward strand.
ATTTTTCATTGTCTCCAGCACTTGGAATATGGATTAACGATATTAAAGGAGAAGTGAATCATTTACATATAAATAGAGATTCATTAATAAAACAAATAATCCCAGCTTTTGGCGCTTCTTTAAAAATAAAAATTATAAACATGAAAAAACAATAAATATAATAAGTATTTTTGGTCAGAACTCCTCCATACGAAGCAACTTTTAACCATATCGATGTAAAAAACTATGTAGAAATTGAGTCAAGCCTGGCTAGGCTTGATTGAAACTTTTTTCCAGGCAGGGCCGAACTTTTTTTCCAATGAGTCGGTTTGGGATCGGACCGAGATATTTCGACCCGTGTAGACCTCTAGTGCAGACCACCAGCATACTTTGAAAACAGGTTTAACGTAAAATCTATACGCTGCCTATTTTATGTCCAAAGGAGAGGAACTGTCTTATATCGACTTTTAATAATGTACAATTTGTGGATGATCCCTATCTTGCATTCAAAATGAGTCAAAAACTCGTCGCTCAGAGGCGTGGATAAATGGTGTAAGTCACGAATTTTGGATTTTGATATCTCTGCGAATTTTGAAGATATCGAGATGAATTTTTTTGTGTTTAATTCAGGAATGGATAAGGAAAATTTTCTTAATTGGGAAATTTACTCTACGGGGCCCGTATAAAAATTTATTTTTTGTATTTTCTCATATAGACACCCCATGGAGTTGAAACTTATCTCATCAAATTTGGCACCTTTTTTTATGAAACTTTGCAATTGGAAGTATGTGCCTAGGGGCAATATTTAAGGAGATAGCCTATTGTTTCGATATTTATGAATCACCCTGTATATACATATATACATAAATCAACATTTGAACGGGGTGTGGTTTTGGGGTCTGGTGCTGGAGGTCATGGTCTGTGAGAGTATACCAAAATTTTCCATATTCCTTTCCGCCGGATGGCTGCAATAGGCAGTGGCGTAGCTACAAATTCAGCGCCCTGGACCAAGTAAAGTTTGTGCGCCCTCTTCTCACTCGAAAAGTTATACGCATCTTTTTTTTTTTTTACTTTAAAATTTATATACTACTATATACCATTTTTAATTCGATTTAAAACTTTACTTTTATTTGAAAGTCAGACGTATTTAATAGTTCAACACGTATTAAATACAAATTATTAAAAATACATAATGAATAGTGAAATGAATTATAATTCTTTAAGTATGGAGTACCTACCAATATTTTCGGCCAATTGGGCGGGAGTTTCGTTTTAAATCGCCAATTGGCCAATACAATCTGCCGCCATTAATATGTTTTTCCTTTCAAGGGTTTCAAAGAATTGTAGAATACTAATAAAAAAAAAAACACTATTGTCAAGATTTTTTTTTTTTTTTTTTTTTTTTTTTTTTTTTTTACTTTTCGCATATGGATGAAACACGTTTTTCTGTTTTTAGCACCAGAAAATAATAAAATTCATATAATTCGAAGTATTATAACTTAATAAGTTTTAGTCATACAAAAGAGAAAATTTTATTATTTTACACGTAATACAGAGAAGCTTTTCTAAATATAACGTATAGAACCTAGGGACCGAATAAAAATGTAAATCCTGTAACTTTAAAAAACTAACTATTTTGAGATAAATTATTTTTAAGGGGATGAAGAACGATTTGAAACTTTTTTAGTACAGTAGACTCCCTCAAATTTGCACAGCTTGGGACCAGATGATGTGCAGATTTTAGAATTTTGCAGATTACTGGTCATTGCTTTGTTTACATTTTTTAAACTTTAATTTGAATGTAATAATGAAATCCAAATTATAATGAATGCTTGCAATATAGTGAAATATTAAAATAATTAAGTAAAGTAATAAACTAAAATGATAAATATAAGATAATTAAAAAAATTATTAAAAGTGAAGATGAAGTAAATAATTAATAATATGTAATTAAATGTGCATATTTTATTATACTGAGACACATTTTCCTTGAATTATTCAATGAAACTTTCCTCATAAAGGTAAATTCACATTAAAATCATAAAGTAAGGGAGTTTTATTTCAGGCTTAGACAGTCTTAATAACCAAAAAAACTTGGTTAATACATAAATATATTTGGTAAAAAGATTGTGATTATCAGTGATACCAGCAATATCTTGATTTTTTTTCAGAAATAAATTTATATTTCCTTCATGAAAAACCATGAGTTAAGTCATATTATCGAGAAATACATATTAAATACATATGGAATAATATAAAACTAAAAAGTTCTGTAATTTTGCCAATAAATCTTAATTGAAAGTTTCCTTGTTTACATCTGTGATAATGTGTTTAATTTAGGCGTTTGCGGATTTTAGGGCGTCTATTGTATTGGAACTATATTTCTACAGCTACTGGTTTAGAAAGTTAACCAATGGACAACGATAAAAGTTGACACCAGTGTTTTCGCTGGCTTTTGTCTAATTTGAGCAATTTAGCTAATCCCTAAAGAAAAACTAGCCAATTCAAATAATGGTAGTAATTTATTCGCCATGAAACACTCAGAATATAAAAACACAAATAATGAGTTACACAGAAAAGGTTTAATCGTACAACAACATCATTGAGAGTGTCGCCGAAAGAAAGAAAACATCTGTTGCAATTTGACGATTTCAGTTTATTATTCCCCCCAAATGAAATATTTTGGCCACCCTGCAGCGAGAACCTAAACTGACACCTTTATATAATTCTCAAGATTACAGTTTTTACTTTCCATACGCATATACCATGTAAGGAAGGAAATAGGAAAGCATTGTAACCACACTAAAAATAAATGAAAATAATTGTATATTTTTACATTCTCAGATACTTTTGAATCCGTTCTCACTATTTTTACAATGATTCAATATGTATGTGCGTATCTTAGAATTCCCTCACGTTTTCAGACTTCCAGAGCAAAATTTGGTGTGTTTTTGATAATGTCGGCAGGTATGTTATAAATCTGTCGCAAGAATTGTATTAATTTTCGGTCGACGGATTTAGTATCTAAGCTGTTTTTCAAGCATTCTGTGACGGTAACTGATGAATATTTTCTCTTATGTCTCAAATAAATTATTTTTATTGATCACGTTCACCTATACAGCATTTCACCAGGCAGACTGTGGCGGATCGACAAGGGGTTCACAATCACTTTACTACTAATAATTTCACACAAAAAAATCTCTTTGTTTAATCTTAGACAATTTCAAGGTTAAAAGAGATCAGATTTTATATAATCTGCATTCTGGTAGAAAAGTGATTGTGAATCCCTGAGGACCCGCTACTGCACGCAGGGTCGGACTCGGTAACTGTGAAATACGCAGACATTGGATTTATGGTAGGCGCAATATTTTAGAAATTCATTGCTAGTAGAATTGCTAGTTGCATTGCAATAATTCATTGCTAGTTACCATATTGCTAGTAGAAATCAAAATAACCGTTACCATTTCAGTTTTTTCTGGGGATGCTTTCAATTTCGGAACTGGATCCGAATTTGAAAGCGTTCTTAGACATAAAAAAAAAAAATCGAAACAGCATAAAGATAACCGTTTAGACATCGACCTCATATATTCAATGTAAAAATATATATATATATATATATAAGAATACTAAAAAGGAGAAATTTGCAAAAAACTTTGCCATTGGTTTAACATTAACTTGCAAATGGCTAGGGTCGGATTCTAAGTATAGAAGAATTTTAATACTAAATAAGAACGATTAATTAAACCCATTTTGAACTATTTTTGCAGCGGGAGGATAAAAAATCTTAAAGCTTGGTAGTAATAATAAGAAACGTGTGGATATTTAATTTGATTTTAAAGCAAAGTGTATTTAAAATTTTATTTAGAATTTTATAGAGTAAACTCTGTCTAAAGCTCTATCAAGACAGATTTCGTGTTATGCAGAATCTGCCTTAGGCAGAATGTACTGTATTTAAAAAAAAATCCTTAGCAACAGGGTATAATGAGCGGGACGCACAAAGAACATTCAAAGGGTTAAAAAGTCCTGTTTTAACGTATATACAAAAGAGCAATACACCGTTCTGATCATCACATTTATAAAAATCATTGAAACAACAACAAAAAAAAAATGTTTAATTTTTTTTTCTTTTTTTGACGAAAATATTTGTAAAAAATATTTTTGTGCTTCAAGCACGAAAAACAATATAATAAAAATTTCTATAGGTTAAATCACAATCACAGCATTGTACGAATACACGCAACCTACACATTTCAATCAAATACATAATAAATGATTTTACAAAAAAAATTAAACAAGAAAACCGTCTATATATTTTGAAATACAGACGACGTATGGCCTCTGAAACGAAGAAACTTCCAAAAAAAAAAAAAATCAATTCTAATTTTCAAAGAAAAAAAATCCTTAATAAAAAAATGCTTCAAAAAAGTGATTTTTTTAAAATTATTAAATAATTTAAGACTGTTCAAATCTAATGCTTGTAGCAAATTTTGTGACTATTAGTTTCACCTCAGGGAGAGCGCAGCTTTACTTGGTTTAGGGCTCACCAACCCGCAGGTCGGTTGACCGGCGGGCCATTCTGAGTATGCCAGAAGGTGACTTAATTTAGTACAATCCTATTTTTTCTTCTTTTTTTTTTTTTTTACTTATAGACCTTGTTTAAGCATGGTCCTAATGAAAATTTGTTGAAAACTATGCCATTAGAAAAATGTTTAAGCTTTATGAATGAAAGATAGCATTTTTTAAAAAACACGAGGTCTTTATCACCAGTGGAAATATATCACCTTTGCAGGAAATTACGATCTAAGTTTTTATTCACTGTTATACTGTTTCGAACACACAGTATTTCTGTAAACTGTTCGGAAAGTTGAGTGGTATAACTCCAGATTTTTTTTTCATTTTATTATTCGAAAATTCATTGACTACTAATTGTGCGATATCAGATGGTGGTGGTCTGTGGGCAGAGCCTGATTCTGGCCTCAGCAAACTCAAATTATTATTTTCGGAAATGTTATCCCTTATTTGATCCTAAAATTCTGCGATTAAATAAGGTTTAATCTAGAAAAATATTTTTCGGAAAAAGTAGCTGTCCTAAGGAACACTGAATTGCATACTTATTTTTTTCTCTCTTTTTGAAAGAAAATGCTTATCAATTCTGCATTTGAGATTTACCATTATTTCAAAGTCTGAAAAACATTATGCACAAAAATTATTTTGCCGCTCCTCGCTCAACCCATATCTAATTTTTGTCGTCATGGGCTGATGTGGAATATGCTTAAATCTTTTGTAATCTGCATTGATGCATGTTTAGTTTCCACAAAAAAAAAAAAAAAAAAAAAAAAAAAAAAAAAAAAAAAAAAAATGAAAATTTTCATTTTTTTTTAACCATTTAGAAAAATGGTTATTGTCCTCGTCAGGGTAGGAAATCAAAAGCATATCTGAAGCTTTTTATTGGTTTAATCCGCATTTTATTCGTTTTCTGTTTGGTCTATACAGTAATCTGTATTTCCCTTTACTTTCTACAGAGATGGATACTTCTGTTGCCACTATGACAAAAAAATAATAAAAACTACAAAAAGAAAAAAAATTAATAACTCAGAAACAAATTGAGATACAGCTTTCAAACAAATTGGATTTAAAAGTACATATTTTTCTCTATACGACGGTGTAAAAAGTAATATTGTGGGATGTTTAGAAGTTTAAGAATGAAATTTCATTTAAAATTGGTCGTCAGATTTCCAAGAAATCTGACGATGGAAAAGCCTTTTCCCGAACAGCCAATGAAATGCTTGGATAATACGTAAGTTTCAGGTGGATACATAGAAGTACCAATAATTGTTTGTAATTCTATGGGTGATAATACAACGTAAGTTTTAAGAAATCTGACGGGTCGCGGGCGATTTTTTTCGCTTGCAATTTTTACGTGTAATAACACTATTAATGTTTAATTCATGGCGTACGTAATGTATGGTCAACTCCGTGCAATTTTTTATGTCTTAAATTTTAGTCTTCGAAAAAATCATTTTCCAAATGGTCGTTGTAATTTATTAAATTGCTTTTTTTTTTTTTTTGCAATGGTTAATAATTTTCATCTACTTGTCACATTATTTTTTTTTTCAAATCGTAAAATAACTAAATAGCTAAGGCATCGCATCTAAACATACTGTTAAATAGAAATTTACCAGGAAGATTATTGTTTGGGAATAGTGGTATCCAATAAGGTGACCGATGAGAGCTCTGTAAATAAGTTTTGAGTACTTTAAGATTTGAAAATCTACAACAGTCGTCTACGAAAAAGTCACAGGAAAAAAAATCCGACGTCCTGAAATGGTGTTGGAGAAGTTATTTGAGGCTGCAATGGGGTGTGAATTAAAATTAAAACTCCGCAAATAGAAGTACTTCCTTTAAACTGTGTGTGAAAACATGTTTTAAATCGAAATAATTGGGGTTAAACAGAATGTAAAATATCATAGAAATATGCCGGTTGTAACAGGATTCGTTTATAATTTCTGATTAATAATGAAAAAAATAGGCAAATATTTTTATAAATCTTTATTTCGATCTTTCTAATTTTGCGCCCTTAGGATTCGTGCGCCTGGAGCAGTTTGCTCCAACTGCTCCACGGTAGCTACGCCCCTGGCAATAGGTAGATTTTTACGTTTTGTAACGAAAGCTACCTTAAAAAGTAAATCCGGAGACGAAAAATAAATCGCCATAATTGAAGCCAGCGTGGCTGAAGGTGACTAATTTGGCGAAATTCTCATTCAAATTCGGTAATTCATTCATTTCTAAGTGCGTCTCTAATTAGGTTGAAGGCGTGAAATTTTGCGCACTTATAGCCGGACACCTCAGATCAAACGACAAATCGTAAAATTTTGAAAAAGTCGTACATTTAACTGTTTGGGCGCCCACATGTGTATTTTAAACAATTCTTTCTCTGTGAGTCTCTAATTAGGTTGGAGGCGTGAAATTTTGCATACTTATAGCTGAACACCACAAATCAAACGACAAATCATAAAATCTTGAAAAAGTTGTAAATTTAAACCTTTGGGTCTCACATGTGTATTTTAAACAATCCTTTCTAAGTGAGCCCCTAATTAGGTTGGAGGCGTGAAATTTTGCATACTTATAGCTGAATACCTCACATCAAACGACAAATCATAAAATTTTGAAAAAATCGTGCATTTAACCCTTTGGGCTCCCCCATGTGTATTTTAAACAATTCATCATAGTGAGTCCCTAATTAGGTTGGGGGCATGAAATTTTGCATACTTATAGCTGAACTCCTCACATCAATGACAAACCATAAAATTTTGAAAAAAGTCGTACATTTAACCCTTTGGGCTCCCACATGTGTATTTTAAACAATTCTTTTTAAGTGAGCCCCTAATTAGGTTGGAGGCGTGAAATTTTGCGTACTTATATCTGGACACCTCCGATCAAATGACAAATCGTAAAAATTTGAAAAAGTCATACATTCAATCTTTTGGGCTCTCCCATGTGTATTTTAAACAATTCTTTCAAAGTGAGCCTCTAATGAGGTTGGAGGCATGAAATTTTGCATACTTATAGCTGAGCACCTCACTTCAAACGACAAATCAAAATTTTTTCAAAAAGTCGTACATTTAATCCTTTGGGCTCCCACATGTGTATTTTAAACAATTCGTTCTAAGTGATCCCTAATTATGTTAGAGGCGTGAAATTTTGCATACTTATAGCTGAGCACCTCACTTCCAACGACAAATCCCAAAATTTTGAAAAAGTCGTACATTTAACCCATTGGGCTCCCACATGTGTATTTTAAACAATTATTTCTAAGTCAGCCCCTAATTAGGTTGGAGGCGTGAAATTTTGCATACTTATAGCTGAGCACCTCACTTCAAACGATAAATCATAAGATTTTGAAAAAAGTCGCACATTTAACCTTTTGGGCTCCCACATGTGTATTTTAAACAATTATTTCTAAGTGAGGCCTTATTTAGGTTGGAGGCGTGAAATTTAGCATACTTATAGCTGAACACCATCATGAGACAAATCATAAAATTTTGAAAAAGTCGTGCATTTAACCCTTTGGGCTCCCACATGCGTATTTTAAGCAACTCTTTCTGATTGAGTCCCTTATTAAATTGGAAATTTGAAATTTTGCATACTTATAGCAGAACACCGGAGGCCAGGCGACAAATCATAAAATCTTGAAAAAGTCTTACGTTTAACCCTTTGAGCTACCACATATGTATTTTAAGCAATTTTTTCTAAAAGATCTCCTAATTAAATTGGAGAAATGAATTTTTGCATACGTATAGCTGAATACCTCAGACCACACGGCAAATCGTAAAATTTTGAAAAAGTCTTATATTATTTACTCATCCGGGCTCTAACTTGTGTATTTTAAGCAATTTTTCTAACCTCCGCCCTTTTCACCCGGGGAGCACTTTTCCAACTTTTGCCGACACCCCTTATATTGTGCACAATAGCCTTACATATTTTAGTTCCACTTTTTACCGCCATGGGTGCCTACATATCTCGGGTGCTATGGGCCCAATCCCCTCGACTAATATATCTACGGATAGTATGTAAAACGGAGTTTCGTTCGGATAGAGGTTTGTTTAGAATAGAGTGCGCCCCTGGTTGCGAAATATAGAACTAACAGATTTTTTAAAAGATAAAGTTTCTTGAAAGGAATATTAAACGAAACCCAATGTGCGATCTCTGATCACACTTACTCACTTGTTTTTAGCTCACAGGCTATCAAAGCCTGAGAGCTAATGTGCCCGCCCGCTCTGTAGGTATGTATGTATGTATGTATGTATGTATATATGTATGTATGTACGTACGTACCAGTGGCGTGGCGTCCGGTCATCGCTGGATGCGGCGATGACCAAGCAATATTTTAAAACTCTTAATAAGCTTTTAAAACTCTACGATCCAGTTTTAGCAGAACATTTGGAGTTCATGTATAAGTGAAGGTAAGATTTAAAGTTTCTTTTTTGAACATTCAACCAATGAATTTTAGAGTTAATAATTTTTCACCACAAACTTAAATAATTGCGATGACCACCGGAAATTTTCACGCCACGCCACTGGTACGTACGTATGTATGTACGTAACGCGATAACTCTTGATAGAAACATCCGATTTGCTTCAAAATTTTTTCCTAGGTTCATTGTGATAAGGCGCTTCCCTGATTAGTTTTGGGAGTTCATTGGTTAAGGATAAAGGGGGAAAAACGGGGTTAGTCCAACCCCTTAATTCAGATAAATGGATTTTTCATGCAGAATGATTCGATTTTCACCGAATTTGGTATACCGGTTTATTATGTTACGGAACTTCCCTGATTAGTTTTGGGAGTTCATTGGTTAAGGATAAAGGGGGAAAAACGGGGTTAGTCCACCCCCCTTAATTCAGATAAATGGGTTTTTCATGCAGAATCATTCGATTTGCTCCGTATTTGGTATACCGGTTTATTATGTTAAGGAACTTCCCTGAGTAGTTTTGGGAGTTCATTGGTTAAGGATAAAGGGGGAAAAACGGGGTTAGTCCAACCCTTTAATTCAGATAAATTGGTTTTTCATGCAGAATGATTCGATTTGCTCCGTATTTGGTATACCAGTTTATTATGTTAAGGAACTTCCCTGATTAGTTTTGGGGGTTCATTGGTTAAGGATAAAGGAGGAAAAGGGGGGTTAGTCCACCCCTTTTTATTCAGATAAATGGGTTTTTCATGCAGAATGATTCGATTTGCTCCGAATTTGGTATACCGGTTAATTAGGTTAAGGAACTTCCCTGATTAGTTTTGGGAGTTCATTGGTTAAGGATAAAGGGGGAAAAACGGGGTTAGTCCACCCCCTTAATTCAGATAAATGGGTTTTTCATGCAGAATCATTCGATTTGCTCCGTATTTGGTATACCGGTTTATTATGTTAAGGAACTTCCCTGATTAGTTTTGGGAGTTCATTGGTTAAGGATAAAGGGGGGAAAACGGGGTTAGTCCACCCCCCTTAATTCAGATAAATGGGTTTTTCATGCAGAATCATTCGATTTGCTCCGTATTTGGTATACCCGTTTATTATGTTAAGGAACTTCCCTGATTAGTTTTGGGGGTTCATTGGTTAAGGATAAATGGGGAAAAGGGGGTTAGTCCACCCCTTTTTATTCAGATAAATTGGTTTTTCATGCAGAATGATTCGATTTGCTCCAAATTTGGTATACCGGTTAATTAGGTTAAGGAACTTCCCTGATTAGTTTTGGGGGTTCATTGGTTAAGAATAAAGGGGGACTAGTCCACCCCCTTAATTTAGATAAATGGGTTTTTCATGCAGAATGATTCGATTTGCTCCGTATTTGGTATACCAGTTTAATATGTTAAGGAACTTCCCTGATTAGTTTTGGGAGTTCATTGGTTAAGGATAAAGGGGGAAAAACGGGGTTAGTCCACCCCCCTTAATTCAGATAAATGGGTTTTTCATGCAGAATCATTCGATTTGCTCAGTATTTGGTATACCGGTTTATTATGTTAAGGAACTTCCCTGATTAGTTTTGGAGGTTCATTGGTTAAGAATAAAGGGGGAAAAGGGGGGTTAGTCCACCCCCTTAATTCAGATAAATGGGTTTTTCATGCAGAATCATTCGATTTGCTCCGTATTTGGTATACCGGTTTATTATGTTAAGGAACTTCCCTGATTAGTTTTGGGAGTTCATTGGTTAAGGATAAAGGGGGAAAAACGGGGTTAGTCCACCCCCCTTAATTCAGATAAATGGGTTTTTCATGCAGAATCATTCGATTTGCTCCGTATTTGGTATACGGTTTATTATGTTAAGGAACTTCCCTGATTAGTTTTGGGGTTTCATTGGTTAAGGATAAAGAGGGAAAAGGGAGGTTAGCCCGCCCCTCTTAAATTAGATAAATGGGTTTTTCATGCAGAATGATTCGATTTGCTCCGAAGTTGGTATACCGGTTTATTATTTTAAGGAACTTCCCTGATTAGTTTTGTGCGTTCATTGGTTAAGGATAAAGGGGGAAGTGTGGCTAGTCCCCCCCCCCCTTAATTTTTATAAACGGTTTTTTCATGCAGAATTATTCGCTTCGCTCCAAATTTGGTATACCTGTTTATTATGTTAAGGTGCTTCCCTGATTCATTTTGGGGATTCATTGGTTAAGGATAAAGGGGGGGGGGGGGTTGTCCACCCTCTTAATTTAGATAAATGTTTTTTTTTTGCAGGATTATTCGATTTGCTCCAAATTTGGTATACCGGTTTATTATGATAAGGAGCTTCCCTGATTAGATTTGGAGGTTCACTGGTTAATTATAAAGGGTGAAACGGGGGCTAATTCCCCTTCACTTATTTTTTTGAGGGCATTATTCTTTAAAATAAGAGCATGATATACAATTAGTGTGAATAGCCTGTGAGCTCAATGCCATCAGTTTATTTGGGTATTTTTCTTTTTTATTAATTTTATGTCGGCTTATAGCATTTAGCTTTAATGTTGCAAAAACATTTTACCAAGCTTTAACAACAAAATAAAAAAATCACTGTAAATTAATTCAGGTTATCTGTCGTCTTCAAAATTCATTTATCAGATAAGTATGAGAAAAAAATTGAGTTAATATCAAAAGTAGATTTTACGAATGTTTCAAAACAAACAAAAAGTAGGGCATTCAGTGAGTAAAAGAATGTCTAAAAGAATTTTCATTGTTTTCTTACTCAAAATTAGAAAATTGCTCTTCTTTTGAAACAGAAAATTTTATTTTTCAATCTAACACACACACACACACACACACACATATATATATATATATATATATATATATATATATATATATATATATATATATATATATATATATATATTCTCGGGTAAAGTTCAAGCTAAAGAAGAGAAAACAAAAAGTACTTCCTTTTAAAAAAATGTGTTCCCTTTACAAAGTTAAAAAGGATTTTTTTTCTTTTCTTTCGCTTTCTTTTCTTTTCAAAGTCGAAACATTTTTTTTCCCGCTGAAATAAATGTATTGACAAATCTTACTCGAAAATTTATCTTTCAAATACTTCCTATTAAGACTGGACGACAACAAAAATTTAGTATTGCATTATATCATTAAGTTGATTTTGTTATTGATGATATATCGCGATACTAAATTAAAGGGGGAGGGAAAATTTTTGTTTTCGGAAGACAAATCATATAGTATCAAAAATTTAAACAAAACACATAGTAGAAAGCAATGAATCAACGTTTTCATAACTATTTCCTTATACAACGTAAATTCTATTAGGTAGCTTTCATTACAAAAAGCTACGTAATGCAGCCGTTCGGAGGAAAGCGATTTCAAAGAGTTTTGGTATATTTTCACCGATCATGACCCCCAGACCCCGAAACCACCCTCCGTTCAAATATTGATATATATACATATAATCATTTCTAAATCATTTTTAAAACTTTATCAATTTCTTCATATATTTGTGATTTCAAATTTATTATATATATATATATATATATATATATATATTATACATATATATATATATATATACATATATATCCAAAACCAAAACAAAAAATTCAAACCCACAGAACTGATCCGAAGATAAATAAACTAAACCAAATGACAACAACCAAAATAACTAAAAACAACTAACTTCAAAAACAACATACTTTAAAAACAGAAAACTTTAAATATTATTCAATAACTAAAACCAGAAGAAATTAAATCAATGGAGACAAGCGGTATGCACTTGCGACATGCTCTGCGAGGTTAAACCAGTTTTAAGTGCACATATATATATATATATATAATGAATTTGAAATCACGAATATATGAAGAAATTGATAAAGTTCTAAAGATGATTTAGAAATGAACATATGAAAACAGTATGTAAAATAAGAAACTATGAATGACTCACAGAATCATCAGAGGAGCTTGTGAGTTCATTAATAGAAGATGCATTATTTCATCCAATTTTGTCGGCATTAAGCCTAAAATGACAAAATTTAGCTCCTTATAACGCAAACATTACAGAAAATTGATTGGAACTGGTTTAATAACAATAATGTTTAGAGTTGCCATCTTAAGTCCAAAAAAAAAATAATAATAATAAAAGGAATGAAAATGATTGAAGAAATCAAGAAAAGACTTAGATTAACTTTTAGTTATACTAGAATGAAAAAATAGGAATAAACTTAATAAACAATAGGTTGAAAAAAGAAAAAAAAAAAAGAGTGATAATAATTTTAGATGGGAGGGACAACAAGCAAACGTTTAAATATTATGAACTGAAAGATTAATGCTAAAGTAAATACGTTTGGATTTCAAGTGAATGAGATAGCAATAATGGTACATAATCTACAAGATGAACAACAATATATATATATATATATATATATATATATATATATATATATATATATATATATATATATATATATATATCTTTGATCTTTGCCACACTGTAACTCTCGTATTTATCAACCGATTTGGGTGAAATTTCGTCTATACATAGTACATACCAATGTCTCGACCGAGTTCGTTGGCCAGCTTCATCCGCCATCATGTTTCAAAAGGGCGGCCATTTATTTTTTTTTAATTTAAAATTTGAAAAGTGGTACCAAAAAATTAAAAATTAAAAAATATTTTTTTCTAATGTGTTTGATCTTGTTACAAAGATTCCGGAGCAGTTTTCGTTTCGTTTATATCTTAAAAATGGCTGAGTTATAGAACTTTGAACTTCTAGTGTGGCTGACATTTTGAAACTACCTGATTTTTGTCACGCTATAACAGGCGTATTTATGAACCGATCTGGATGTACCTTGGTGTATACATAGTACATACCAATGTCTCGATCAACTTCGTTGGCCAGCTTCATCCGCCATCTTGTTTCAAAATGGTGGCAATTTAAATTTTTTTTTAATTTTAAATTTGAAATGTGGTTCCAAAAAATTGGAAATAAAAAAATATTTTTTTCTTATGTGTTTTACCTTGATACAAAGATTCCGGAACAGTTTTTGTTTTGTCTGTATCTAAAAAATGGCTGAGTTATAGCACTTTGAATTTCTAGCATGGCTGACATTTTGAAATGACCTGATTTTTGTCACGCGATAACAGGCGTATTTATGAACCGATTTGGATGTACCTCTGTGTATACATAGTACATACCAATGTCTCGACCGAGTTAGTTCACCAGCTTCATCCGCCATCTTGTTTCAAAATAGCGGCCATTTAAAGAAATTAAAATAATTTTTAATTTTAAATAAGGTAGCAAGAAATTGGAAAATGAAAAAGATTTTTTTTTGTATGTGTTTGACCTTAATACAAAGATTCCGGAACAGTATTTGTTTCGTCTATATCTAAAAAATGGCTGAGTTATAGCATTTTGAATTTCTATTGTGGCTGACATTATGAAACGACGTGATTTTTGTCACGTAATAACAGGCGTATTTATGAACCGATTTGGATGTACCTTGGTGTATACATAGTACATACCAATGTCTCCACCGAGTTCGTTGGCCAGCTTCATTCGCCATCTTGTTCCAAAAGGGTTGCCATTTAAAAAAATTAATTATAAATTTAAAATGAGTTATCGAAAAATTGAAAAATGAAAAAAGATCTTTTTTATGTGTTTGACCTTGATACAAAGATTCCGGAGCAGTTTTTGTTTCGTCTATATCTTAAAAAATGGTTAAATTATAGCACTTTGAATTTCTAGCATGGCTGACTTTTGAAACGATCTGATATTTGTCACGCGATAACACGTGTATTTATTAACCTATTTCGATGTAAGAAAGCATGTGAATAGTATATAGCAATGTCTTGCCCAAGTTCGCTGGCCAGCTTTATCAGCCATCTTGTTTCAAAATGGCGGCCAGTAAATAAAAAAATTATATTTAAAGTAAGGTGCAAAAAAATTAGAAATTGAAAAAGGTTTCTTTTTTAAGTATTTGACCTTGATATAAGGATTCCGGAGCATTTTTTGTTTTGTCTTTATCTTAAAAATAATGTCTCAGATATAGCAGTTTGAATTTCTTTATGTAGGTTACATTTTGAAAAATCTGATTTTTTGCCTGCGACAGCTTTCGTATATATCAACCGATTCCGATGTGAGTGAGCATGTGCACAGAAATTACTAAGGTCTCGACCAAGTTCACTGGTTAGCCTGATCCACCATGTTGTCTTAAAATGACAGGCACTTCAAGATATCGCCGAATTTGGCAACCAAATATAAGTTAATTTAAATAAAAGCAGCTTGGATAAAGCTGACTAATTTCGCGAAATTCTCATTCATAATGATTTAGTATTAATAAAAATTGGTATTGAATCTCCTATAATCGGTTTCCACTAAATTGAGCTTTGTGTTTTTGAATAATATAAGCTGACTTTAGAAAAATAAGGAATATGAAAGCTACCTCTTCCTTCCGGCACTGGCCGGAAGGACTTTTTTTTATTTTTTTGCACATAATATAGAAAAAATGAACTAATTGTTCAATAACTATTTGCATTTGCACCATTACTTTCATAAATATTTTCTTTAAAGGTAGTATTTTTTAACTCACAGGCTATCAAAGCCCGAGAGCTAATGTGCCAGCCGGTTCTGTATGTATGTACGTAAAGCGATAACTCTTGATAGAAACATCCGATTTGCTTCAAATTTTTCTTCTAGGTTCATTTTGATAAGGTCCTTCCCTGATTAGTTTTGGGAGTTCATTGGTTAAATATAAAGGGGGAAAGGGGTCTTGTCCCCCAACCCTTAATTTAGATAAGTGGGTTTTTCATGCAGAATTATTCGATTTGCTCCACATTTAGTATACCGGTTTATTATGTTATGGAGCTTCCCTGCTTAAATTTGGAGGTTCATTAGTTAAGGATAATGGGGGAAAGGGGGCTAGATCTCGCCCCCTTAATTTAAATAAATGGGTTTTTTATGCAGAGTTATTCGATTTGGTCCAAATTTGGTACACCGGTTTATTATGTTAAGGACCTACCTTGATTAAATTTGGAGGTTTATTGGTTAAGTATAAAGAGGGGGCGGGGGCTAGTCCCCCCCCTTAATTTAGATAAATGGGTTGTTCATGCAGAATTATTCGATTTGCTTCAAATTTGATATACCGGTTTATTACGATATGGCGCTTCCTTCATTAGATTTGGAGGTTCATTGGTTAAGTATAAAAGGGGGGAAAGGGGGCAAATCCCCTCCGCTTAATTTAGATAAATGGATTTTTATGCAGAATTATCCAATTTACTTTTTTTTTCTATGTTCATTTTGAAAAGGAGCTTTCCTGATTAGATTTGGAGGTCCATTAGTTAAGTATAAAGGGATGAAAGAGGGGTTAGCCCTCCCCCCTTTAATTTAGCGATTTGGTTTTTTTCATGCAGAATTATCTGATTTGCTTCAAATTTGGTATACCAGTTTATTATGTTAAGGAGCTTCCTGATTAGACTTGGAGGTTCATTGGTTAAGTATAAAGGGGGGAAACGGGGGATAATTCCCTTCATTTTTTTTTGAGGGGCATTATTCTTTGAAATAAGAGTATAATAAACAATTAGTGTGAATAGCCTGTGAGCTCAATGCCCTCAGTTTAACTGGGCACTTTTCTTTTTCTTTTCTATTCTTCTCGCTTTATCGTATTAATCTTTTTTTTTTTTTTAGTTTAATTTTAATCACTGTGATAGGATTAAATATATGATTTTAAAAAAATAAAATTCAAAATTATCCACATAAAAATTTCTAAAATATACTTTTTATAGAATTTTAATTGTAGTTTAACGTTGGTTTAAAGTATATATATAATTTTTTTATTTGATTCAAATTAAGTTTGGCAGGACTGAGTCTGATTTCATTTACTTTGTACACAGAAGCTCCCAGCGAAGAACCACGCATTTCGATCCATTTGGCAAATGCCCTTCGTTTAAGATTAGGCTGACATAAACAAATCTGTCCATCTGGAATGTTTTCAATTAATTAATTAGCATTATGATTTATTATTTTTAATTTAGCAAAGGATTGCCCTGGATCGCAAAAAAATATGAATTCAGGAAATTAAAAAAAATATCGCATATTTTAAGAAATTTATGATTTACTACAAAAATTGAACACAGCAACCATGTGATTTAAATTTTTCTTCATTTTTTTTTTTTTTTTTTTTTTTTTTTCAAAATTACTATCCAACGTTGTTTAAATTATTTAATCTCTTATTGAAAAAAAAAAAAAACTTGTTCGCTGAATAACTGATAGACATTTCTCTGTCAGAAATTTATTTTCGTAATATAATCCACTAGAATAAGGGGTCCACTAGAATAATAGGTTAATTTCGACAATCC
Source organism: Maratus speciosus (assembly GCA_963932465.1). Classification (NCBI taxonomy): domain Eukaryota; kingdom Metazoa; phylum Arthropoda; class Arachnida; order Araneae; family Salticidae; genus Maratus; species Maratus speciosus. The sequence continues at coordinate 5,035,539 of OZ010787.1, forward strand.
GTTGAAATTCGCCCCACCAGTGGCCGAGAGGTTCTACTCTCGAAGCTGGTAGATGGGAGGGGCTGGTTTCGATCCCATTCGCGACCGTCGGCCTAATCGTTCGGAGTTTTCGTGGTTTTCTTCGAACCTTGGTTCTCCAAGCGTTAATACGGGTTAGGTTCCCTTAGAAAGACCTCCACGGAAGGCACCCCCCCCCTCCCCCCTTAGGGCCTATATCCCACGTGCTGATAATTAGCCGACATAAATACAACCGACCAACCGTTGAAATTCCCCATAAAATTTTTCAGTGCGTTTGAAATACCTTTTTATGACCGTGGAAAAAAAAACCGAATCTAGCCTATTCCGGACATTCATTTTAAGCGCAGATATAAATTCATTTGGAGAAACCGCTCTCTAGCAAGCAATGTCAATGCTATCGACAATAACTAACACTTATTCAAATTCATCATTATTGAACATGATATGTCATTACATATAGACCAATAGCAGCAACAGAATAAGAAACTGGCAATAAATGTTATTCAGTATTCATTCATCTCTAACGAACACTCGAATTTGCGGTTATCGACCGGGAAGCGGCAGCACAGACAATCACCTCATCGACTTCACAGCTGAAATTCCAGAATGAGTTAAATATCGATTCGCACATTAAAACGCAATCCGTCTGCCAAGTCATATCTTAGTGGAAAACACCTAAAAACCCGATTTTAGCGTTTGACTCGTAGATTTATCATTGTGTTTTTCTGCCCCCAAGGTATGAAAACAGGGAGGACTGGGAGCAGGAAAACACAATGGTAAGCCTATGAGTCAACCGCTAAAATCGGATTTTCATGTGTTTTCCACCAAGATAGGACTTTGCAGACCAATTGCGTTTTAATATGCGAATCGAGATTTAACTAATCCTAGAATTTCAGCCGTGAACTCGATGAGGTGACTGTCTGTGCTGTCGCCTCCCGGTCTATAACTCTATTTCTACCGGTGCCAAAAGACACCTTTAAAAGATTTCGACTTATGACTTTTCATTTGTAATTTTTAAATTGAAACAATTACAAATCATTTTTAATACATTGAAGACTTTTTTATGCTTATTACATTCAAAAACTACGAGCAAAATAAACATAAATCAAAACTTTAAAAAGGTGTCATTTGACACCGGTAGAAATAGTGTTAAGAACGAACGTATAATCAATCCTACGTAGCATGTGAATGTATTGGAATATTTCTTGCTTGGAGATCTTAACGAAAGACAAGGAATCAGTGAAGGTAATTTTCTGTTTTGGATGATTCAGGTCGTGAATAAATACATGGATCGGACAAAAGAAGGGATTGAAGAAGATATTCGTATGGAATATTCGGCGCTTGAAATCGGGTGAGCGCAACACTTTATTATTGTTATCGTCAGAGTCAGAGTTTAGAGATCGTTATTGCGATATTTAAAAAAATATCAATTTTTGATTGATATCTTCATAAATAATCCAGCACAACTTCCTGCTAAAGTTCTTATGAAAACATATTTCATGAAACCAAGTACTACATTCCTATTTTCTTACAACTAACAGCCTAACTGTACTGATAAAAATCCATTCATTATACACGATTATCTGTTTATACATTTACTTTTTTTTTAAATGCCAAAATTCACAATAGCTTTTACCCAAAGTTTTTAAAATTCTATTGAAAATGAAAGAAATTTAACATTGAGAATGTTAAAAATGTATTAATGCATACAAACTTTCTTGGTAAGAAAATATTTTTATATAAACTATCTTTATAAATCTTCTTATTGACTATTGAGTAACATAAAAAAATTTCAATTAAATATAGATCTTCTTTTTTTAAGCTATTTTATAACTTCTTCAATAAGCTTAGTAACTGAAATCTCTTTCATAAAAAGTACAGTTTTACAAAAAGGGTTGTTCTGCAGACTTTTAACTTATTTTTCTTTTTTTTGCCGCACAATTTTTGATTTTCCCCGTACTTTGTATGAGGAAAGCTATATAGAAAAAAAGTTAAAATCTGTTTGTCAAAATTTTCTATCTTAAAAATATTTTTAATTAGAGGGGGCAGAAACTTGTATTTTATAAAATTGAAAAGTTTATAAAATCTTACATATATATATATATATATATATTATTTATTTATTTATTTTATTTTATTTTTTTTTTTTTTTTTTTTTTTTTTTTTGGCTAATAGATGTAACAAAAAAAATCAAAATTATCTTAAATAAGTACAGTTTGTTCTATTTGTATAATTGCACTGGATTTATCTGTATTTTCATTTTTTTTTAAAGTATTTTAAAATGTAGTACTGAAATATTAGTAAAAATGCCAGTTTTTGAAAAACAAAATACATCTCATAAAGGAAATGAGATAACAGTAAGCACTTTTTAGCTCACAGGCTTAACCCGGGAGAACTCGCTAGTGAGAATTTCTCTCACGGTGCCCAATTGCTTTTCTTTTACTTTACATTCACTTAATATCATTTTCTTTTTCGCTTGGCTTAGTACTTTTACTCACAAATAGGTAAAATAATTGAAATAACATTTTTAAATTTTAATTAAAATGAAAAATGGTTTAAATAAGAGTATTAAAAAAAGTACGACGGTGAGAGAAAATCTCATGCAGCGAGTTCTCCCGGGTTAAGAGCTCATGCTCCCGCAGATTCTGTATGTACGTACGTATGTATATAACGCGATAACCCTTGATAGATTTATCCGATTTGGTTCAAATTTTGTATATAGGTTCATTCTGATAAGGCGCTTCCTTGATTAGTTTTGGGGGTTCATTGGTTAAGTATAAATTTTGGGAACGGGGGCTAATTTTGATACCCCTTAATTTTGATAAATGGGTCTTTCATTCAGAATTATCCGATTTGCTTCAAATTTGGTATACGGGTTTATTCTGTGAAGGCGCTTCTGTGATTAGATTTGGAGGTTCATTGGTTAAGTATAAAGGGTAGAAATGGGGGAGCTAATCTCTCTAATTAATCTAGGTAAATGGGATTTTTGTCGATTTCTTTAGCTTTCGATGACATAATTCTTTGAAATAAGATTATAATATACAATTAGTCTGAAAAGCCTGTGAGCTCAATGCAATCAGTTTAAATGGGCAATTTTTCCTTTATTATAGGTTTTATTAGAAACTCCGAACAGGTCTCGATAAAAAGCAGCCTTATATTCTCATTCCCTCATGAATTATAAGAATTTAAATATTGAAAATTTTCAAAAAACAGCATTTATGAGAGCTTGTAACACAAAAGGGAAAGTGGTATTCATATGTTGTTTGACCCCTCTATACTAATTGCCGAAACGTTAAGTGGAGGCTTATGCAGTGTAAACTCAAAAATTTTTGGGCGTCTATTTGTGTTTTTATCTGTGTGTATGTAAAAAAGCATCCGTTTCATTAGTAATTATGTAGATATGTTGTCGAAGTATCCGGAATAATTATATAGATTTTAATTAAATTTGGCTCATTCGTTCGAAAAATATAAAACATTTTCTTTTACGTCATAATCTTTCTCTATTTGATTTATGGGATAGGCCTATCATAGTTTTTCTTTTAATTAAAAATAAATGCTATTTTTGGAACCAAGGTACAATACCCATGCTGTACTTTGGTCTTAAGCATGTTGTACCATGGACCATGCATCATTTTTCTATAAAAAATAAAAAAAATTGACGAAATATTTTTATGATTTATTTGAAATAAATTTTGAAAGTATATTTAATAACAGCTTTTCCATAGATACTTATTTAAAGTATTTTTAATTAATATAAAAGAGAGGGTTAATTATAGGGAAAAGGGTGGGGGGGATAATTTCAACCGCAGTAAGTATCAATTGCATTTTAACTGCTTTATTGCATTTTTATATTTTTTTTATACATGTTTGCTTTATTACGATGCCAAATTAACAAAAAATAGTTGCCTAAAACGCTAAGATTATTTTTCAAAAACTGATAATGTATCAGGAAATACATAAAGAATTATTCTGTCTCTTACAATAAGACTAGATTATGGGAAAATGCTAATAATTTGTTCGCAGCTGATTGAAAAACATATTTTCCTCAGGTATGAATTCTATTCTAATGTTATTAAAACGTTTCATGGACACAACAATAATCTCTTCTTCACCCTTGTCATCCATTATGCATATTATTTATGTACACAAATGGTGTACATATAGAGTTGAGCAAACTTTCGTGAAATAATATTTTCATTTGTTGGCTTTTTAATAGAATATTCTACAGTTGTGTTGTACTTTGGACCTGTTCAAGGTACAACACTATTACTAGGTTCAAGGTACAATAATAGGTGACTTGAAAAATAATGACTTCATACCATTTTCTTGTTAAGCATAACATGATTTGAAACTCATGTTCATAATGCATTATAAATACTCTTTTATGTATAACTTTGAATTTAAAACAAATAGATGTTGATAACGAGATATAATGAAAAGTTGTAACTTTAAAAAATTTACTTTTTAGTAGAAAAATAATGACTTCGTACCCTTTTCTTCTTAGGCTTAACATGATTTGAAACTCATGTTCATAATGCATTATAAATACTCTTTTATGTATAACTTTGAATTTAAAACAAATAGATGTTGATAACGAGATATAATGAAAAGTTGTAACTTTAAAAAATTTATTTTTTAGTAGAAAAATAATGACTGCGTACCATTTTCTTCTTAGGCTTAACATGATTTGAAACTCATATTCATAGTGCATTATAAATACTCTTTTATGTATAACTTTGAATTTAAAACAAATAGACGTTGATAACGAGATATAATGAAAAGTTGTAACTTTAAAAAATTTACTTTTTAGTAGAAAAATAATGACTGCTTACATTTTCTTCTTAGGCTTAACATGATTTAAAACTCATGTTCATAATGCATTATAAATACTCTTTTATGTATAACTTTGAATTTAAAACAAATAGATGCTGATAACGAGATATAATGAAAAATGTAACTTAAAATATTTACTTTTTGATGATCAAATCATTTATTTAACAATTGTCTGCGACATGTTCTGACTATATTAAAGTGACCAGCTGCAAAGTGACAACTAGTAGTAAATCTCAAAACTACATTTATTAGTTTTATACAAATCTAATACACCTAAAAACTGTGTGGGTTCAAGATACATATATGTTCAAGGTACAACACTTTCCCCTATATGTTAAATTACGGAGGCTAAAATTAACCAATGAGCATCTTAAATTACTCCGATTAGTTAAAAATTTTGTCAATACGTATGTCAAATATTCTAAATTATCTGTGTATTTTTTGATGGAATTTTATGCATCTGTTCAAAAAATATAAAGTATTTTAACTTCTCAACTTTATATATTTATTATTATAAGAATTTATTTTTTCTCTTTACTTTACCAGTTGTCTAGCCACTCTGTTTTATAACATGTAAGAAAAAGAAAATTTATTAAAATAATTCATTTATTGTGACTTTTCAGATTACGAAAGATTTAAATAAATAAAATTTAAATAGGAAGTTTAACACTAGAAAGACGGAGAATTTTACACAAATTTTATAAAAATATTTGACACCAGATTTTTTATTTTAAATTATTATCTTATTTATTTAACTAGTTTTTTTCTTTGTATCTTTTAAAATAGTTTTCCAAAGAAGTTTCTGGTTCGAACCGAAATATATTCATTTGGTAGCGATCAAAATGACCGCTCGCCGTCTTTCTAGTGTTAAATAAAATATTAAATAGATATCCCTGAAGAGTTCTAGATTTTTATTCTAAAGAAATCGAACAATTAGAAGTTGAGGAGTATAATTGCATGAAATCTTGTTTAATATAGAAGTTCTTAAATGTTAGATTTCTTTAATCTTTTGGGAAAATCTTATATGCTTAGAAATATACATATAATCTAACCATATTAAATTGCTGGTTTCAGTATGTTATATATTGTGAAAAATGAGATGGAAATTAAAATGTCTCTCAAAATTGACGCTGAGGACACTGGTCTGAAAATTTTTTGTAAGACTTTTTCTGTTTTTTAAAAACTGGTCTCTAAGGTACGAAGTCTCGAAATTAAAGAAGTGACAAAAAGCCACGAATATAAAGGACACATAGAGACGAGAAACCTTTTCTTAAATGCATTTTCTGGATTTTAGTCATTTAAGAGTATAGCTAATTCCCAGAAATACTATTCTAAACCCAGAAAACTAATTCAATAAAATATTTCCTGTTATATGAATATGCTATTTCATCCAAAATATTAATTCAATAAAATGTTTCGAAGTATGTTATTAATTGCCGCAGAGAGATGCGACAGGTACCGCTCGACTGGAAATAGTGTCTACTTTCCGAATAGTAATACAAATTTTGAAGTAGACAAATAAAAATAAAGAATAAAAATAGGGAATAACAATTGCATCAACATATAGTTTTCAAATTGTAATACTCATTTTTAGTGTTCCATACTTTAAAAAGTAAAAACAGAACCATTATAAGATCACTCCTCTGTCGATCTGTCTGTCACAGCCATTTTGCCTCGTAAACTATGGAAACGTAGAAAGTACAAATTGGGGGAAGTAATAAAGACTATTGTCCCACATATTTACAGATTATTAAACATTTACAAATATATTTAGAAATATGTAGAGGGGCTAATGAAGTTATTTGAAAAAAAGCCTTTTCTTGTATATCGTGTGGGTTATAGTCTGAAAGCTTTCGTAACGCTGAACTCAAAAATACATTTCTTTTAATCTTACGTATTATAAATTTCAGAGATATAGTCGAATCTGTAGTGCAAAAACATGTCCCCCCCCTCTATTTTTTCATCTACTGAAACTAAAATTATAAAAAAATTAGAGGTAGTAGACGTTAATTAAAACCATGCTAGACATTTATTGCGACCCTAGGTCACATAGTTTTTGAGAAAAGCGCATTTTCCCGTTACACACAAATTTCGATTACGGGCATTCAGCAACGATGTTGAGGAATTCTAGAGGTACCTGTTATAGCAGAAGTATAAAAGCATTCTTGATAATGATTTTCAAAAAAAAATCGTCGGTATTTAGCCGAGATTTTAATCCTTAAATACACGGACGGTTTGGACATACATAATGACAGGGACGGCTTTTAAAGCCTAGATAACAACTTTTAATGATATATTTGTGTAATGCAATGCCCAGTAGCAATATAAAAGCAATAAATATGAAATTATTAAAAACAGACTATTAGAATTAATCACATAATTACTATGGGATTCGCGACAAGCTTGCATTGAGTGGAACTCTCAATACGTCTCCCGTGTCTTTAAAAGTTAATTCAAAACCTATCTGGAAAAACGCGGCACGGACCAAGGCGACGTTGCAAATTTTCGACCACTTTTCGAAGAGGGCTCAGCACAATACCAAGTCTGAACTTTGAACAAATCGTTTGTTCTAGCAGTACTGTAAAAAGAAAAGATTATTACTACGCTGAATTTGGGTTTATGAAATGCCAAATGAAGTTTAAATATGAATTACTTTTATTGTCAGTACCTAATTATGTTCATGATAAACATGTTAGGATAAGAATAATTAAAGAGTTATACAAAATTGCAATATTTGATATTATTTAGGCTTCATAGCAATTTGAACTTTTATAGTATACCCATTCATACTTTTTTAGTATATACAGCTATACCCAACCCTTCGTTGTATATATATTTTTTTTACAAAGTCTTACTATTCTTTTAGCAGCGATTTTTTTAATAATACAGTTAATAATTCATATATTTATTGTACGGAATTCTCTGGGCGCGAGTAATACTAGCACTTGGCCGTTTTTTGTCACTTTATTTGAGTTCCTTGGATCAAAGCAGAAAGATTGGAAGTAGGAGAAGAAAGAAATAATTTTCACTGCAAATAGAGGCGTCTTAAATTAAGACACATATGTGACTGAAAAAGTTATTCAGACACTTAGTGTCTGAATTTGAAATTTCAGACACCACAGGTGTCTCAATTTAAGACACATAAGTGTCTTACTATGATCATGGCATAAATGAACTGATAAAAATGTCTGAAAAATGGCGATATGTCTGAAATTAAGACATTTAGAAATTTAGACACTTAAGTGTCTAAATGCGATACAATTGTATCATATGTGTGATGACTGCATGTATAACTGTATTGCAATATGTATGCCAGCACCACCAGAAAATTGTTTTCGAATGGATAACAGATGTTTAAAATATTTTTATCCATTAAATTTGGTATTTTATATTTAAAAAAAAGTAATTTGTTTAGATTATGGGACTTCTGGAAAACTGAAATAGATAGCTTACTAAAGTTTTGGGACTTAGTTATTTTTGGTGCAATAAATAAATCAGTAATTGCTTTTCATAAAAAATATTTATTTTCAAAAATTACTCGCAATCATGGACGTCCGCACGTATGTCCAAGGAAGAGCCACACCCTCTCCTTAAATACTAAGAGATGTACCGGTGGAAAGAAATTTAGGGAGGGACAAGATTTTGGAACAGTTGTGTCTGGGTTCAACAGCATAATCCGCTTTTCTAAAATGCAGAACATAAACATGAAATAGGCGAACTAAGAATATTTTGACAGAACTCCTCGGGTAAGAAATTTTTAAAGATACAAACATAAAAATAAATATAAAAATTAATCGTTCAAAAATAGGTTTCAAACGACATTTTTGAAAATAGAACTTTTTTTTCTCAATGGACTCCCCCCCCCCCCTCCCCGACACACACAAACCGTTTTGAGATAAATTTGAAATATATCAATATCAAAAGAAGAAAAGAATTAAAATTGTCTTCTACGAAGAGTTCAAAGGAAGGTGGGTTTCTCTGAAGTAAAATTCTTAGTAACATTTTCCCTTAACATAAAATTATTCTATAGCCATTTAAAAGAAAAGAAATATCATATATTTTTAATTATCAGACATCAAGAAAGCATAATTGATTAAATTTCACTATACTGGGAGTGAGAATGTATCTTCTGGAATGTATCCAACAGGGGGCACTGTCAGTTGTGCATGCGTTTTAGATGTCTTTCGTTGGAACGTACGTTGTAACTGAAAGTTTGTTTTATCTACGCGTATTTCTTTTTTTGCAAAATTTGAAGTTCTGTGATTTTAAGTCGTATTCACTTAGTTTATTTATGTATTGAATATATACATCTGACTTACGTGCTTGACACCCAATGTCTCTTATAAGCTGTCGTCGATATAATTCGGGATAGAGACAACACTTGAAGATTACATCCGGGAACTCTACAAAGTGTGTGGCAAGGTGTGTGTGGTGTGGAACGTACTTAGTGTTAATTTGTATCGAGATTTAGTGTTAATGGACTTCATCTTTATCAAAGCTGGTAAAAAAAAACTTTTGTCTTGCGGGGTATATTTTGAGGATGAAGCATTTCATTCTCTGAGTATGCTTAGCCGGATGTATTAAGGTATTCCCTTCTAAAAAGATGCAAGTCTTTGTTCCTCACTGTAATAGTTTTTAAAATTTCAAATCGAAGAATTGATCTTACTTCTTGCAACAGGATTAAAGTAAGTGTCACAATTTTTCTTTTTAGTACTAAAATTAGTGTTTTTTTATGATTTTCTAAATAGCACTGATCAAAATATTGCATAAAATGGTATTAGTTTTGAATCTGTTTGAAAAAAGCCCGCTAATTCTAGAAGTATATATTTTTAAACTTATGATGCTGCCTTTTATTACAAATTATATATTTTAAATTCTCATATTTTTCCCCTAATTTAAAGTAATAATATCACATTTTAAGTTAAATTCATTCTCTTGTTTTCCATGGGAGTTCTTAGTTTCAATTCTAATTCTTATCTCGCACTAAACGACCACAATGATATAAAGAAAAAAAAAAGCTTTGAAAGATTTCCTAATGCTTTCTTACTTCCTACATAGGGATTACAATCCCGTATCCTGGGATTCCGGGATCCCGCTCTATTTTTAATCCCGAAAATCCCGGGAATTTTTCTGTCAAATCCCGGGATTTTCGGAGTTGTCTTTCTTTTTAACAGAACAATATTCAACTGAAATCAAAAAATATATTTATAGTAAAGTGAGGACAGACGCCGCAGAGATTGTGTCGACACTAGCGTTTCCTAGACCAATTTTAGAAGTTCGTAGTGTTCCTCTGTGCTGTGTGATGTGTTGTATTCGTTTCCACCGCTTAATTGTCAGTATTTACATATTTATGCCAGTTTTTATGGCTCGAATCTGCGTGGTAAGTTGCTAAAATTTTTCTACTGAAGTTTTATTACATATTTTAAGAGATTTCATCCCGAAATCGATTGCAACTATAGACTAGATCCTCGTAGAATACAGACATGTGCTTGCCTTTCTCTCGCATCCCTCACATGACACAAAATGGCGGCGCGGCATCTTACTCGCCACAATGGGACAGATGCCGCACCGAAGTTGAGGGACAGATGCCGCAAAATTTATTTGTGTTTTTCGGTTCAATAAATTCATCACTGCGATTTAAGTAGAACTTACATTTAAATGAATGTATATTAGCGCATTCTGCTACATATCAAAATATTCTCAGCAACTATGTTGGTTCATAAACTATTAAACAAAATATCTCTTACCCCAATGGTCAAAAGACCTAGACAGCCAGGTAAGAGAAAGTAAAAGGATGCAAATATTACAAGCGCAGAGTTTATAAACAATAAAAAAGAAGAAGGAAATGAAAAACAAAAGGAACTAGAAAGCGTCAAAGAACGACAGCTTGTCGGAAGTAAAATGTGTAAAAAAGGGAAGGAAAAGATCAACTTGAAAACGCCTTACTTGAGGAAAAACTAAAATATGAGTCATCTTCCGACAATGGGTAAATTGTTCCTTTTATGGATTCTGATGAAAGAACTGGTTTGAAATTTGATGACTCTGCATATGTTGGGTGGCTGGAGTCTTATCAAGGAGCAAAGTCTAAAGCGAGCAGAATTCAGTGTATCAAATTCAATCGATAGCTGCATGGAAAATGTTTACTTTACTTTTGCAACGGGTAGTGTGGTGTGATTGTGGGCGAATGGAAATACAAAATCAAAGAATGAGAAGAAAGGCCGAAAATAAACAGACTAAGGCCTAAATAGAATAGAACTAATACTTTCATTAAGAGCAAACTGCAATGTTCGCCTGGATGTAAACCAGTGATTTACATCTTGTTTTGGAATTATGCTGTCTATTGTTTCCAGTAATTATGCTATCCATTCATGTAAATTGAAATGATTTTCTTTTTATTTTCACTTTTTGTCTTAAGTTTTGTTTATAGAGATTACACTTTTGCATTTTCTTTAAACTTTTCACAATTTAGTGATATATACAATTTTTGTAAGTTTACTGTTATTTATTTTCGTTTTAAGTAGTTTGAGAAAATAAAAATAAATAGCATTGCTTGAAATAATAATGCTTGGAAAAATAATGCTTGAAATAATGCTTGAAAAAAAATAAATAGCCTAGGATTTTTCTCCATTCGGCATCTGTCCCACACCCCATGCGGCATCTTATCCAGTACATAAAAAATGATGTTAAAAAAGGACCTGTGGGAAAATAATTTTGCTTACTTTTTTAAGAGGGTTTTAACTTGTTTAACATAGAAATTAGATTCTAAAGGGTTTGATCAATGATTTCTGGTACTTTGTTTGTTTTTTTGTTTTTTTGTTTTTTTTTTTTTTTTTTTTGGTTTATTGTACATTTTACAAGAATAAAAGAAAAACTGCGGAATCTGTCCCCACTTTACTATATAGACTTTTGCTTTTGGAATAAAAATCAATTTTTATAAATTTATATATGTGTATCATTGAAAAAGAATATATATCTCCAGTATTTTTTACATATATTTATAAGCGATTAAACATTTTAACGTGTAAATCTTTTGACCTGCAAACAGACGTCACAACGATGAGTCAGGAAAAACGAAATCATTTGTTTATTTCGATTTCGTTGCGTGAGTAGAAAGATCTTCCATTCCGTAAGTCATTTTGAAATTAACATTTACTGATAAGCGTTTGTTTCTTTTCGTGCTTTTATATTTATTTTGCTTTAAAGATATCTAATGAAAAGGATTTTCTATCGCAGAATTGTAATCTTTAATTATATGGTTATGAGAATAATGTAAAATTTAATTTGTCATAATAATTACTTTTTAATATTGTAAATATTTAGTTATTCAAAAACGTGTTTAACAGGAAATAAAAGGAAGTATGTAGAAGATAAAACATAAACTTATACGAAAAATACAAAAATGACAGATGTTAAGATATGTATTTAAGACAAAAGAAGTTTGGAGACTATAAGTTATTTTTTCTTCATGTTATTAACATAGAATATTTATTTATTTATTTTTATTGATAGTTGAATAGTTTTTGTGATTACCCTCTGATCTACATAAAAACTTGCACATGTGGAAATATAATTTTTTTTAATCTAATTTTTAAATGATAAGGATATTAATTTTTTTTTCGGGGAGGGGGGTCGGGATTTGTATGAAATTTTCGTAAAGCTGATATCTTAAATCTTGCACTGATTATAATTAAAATTTTGAAGTTTTAGATTAGGACAAGATTAAAAACCCAATATATATTTAATGAAATACAGAAGTAATTTTTTTCTCAATGTTATTAAAGTAGAATATTTATTTTTTTATTCATAGTTAAATAGCTGTTGTGATTATCATCTGATACATATGTAAAATTGCCTATGTGGCAATATAATTTTTAAAAAAATCTAATTTTAAAATTATGAATTTTCATTTTTTTTCTTGGTGGGGGGGGGGATGGAATTTACTTGCAATTTTCTTACATCTGATATTTTAAATGTTCTTCGACATTCAACCCCCGAGTATATTAAATATTTTGAACTTTTCGAGTGGGACAAGATTATAATATATATATGCATATATTTATCCGTGTACCTTAATAGCGACACTACGGGGCAGCGGAATTTGCCCGATAATCGAAGATGTCTGCTTTTGTGAGGTAAAAAATATACAAATATATGCCTTGCGGATTAAAAAAGTATTCGCTATGTAGAGGTGTCCGCTATTCGGGAATGTCTGTTAACATCCACAACGGAGACTCCCAAATACCGGACATCTCAATTTAGATAACCATAATGCAGGGTTGCATTTTTTTCAAAAGAACTTCTTGATTAAAGCATGGGCATACTGGGCAGTGCCCCGCCCCCATACGATTTTAGTGCCACCAAATTTGATGTGCAATATTTGTAAAGCTTATATTTTAAATCTGTTTCGAAATTGTACTGATTATAATCAATATTTTGACCTTTCAAGGTAAAATAAGATTTAAAAAAATCTTAATATTTAAATAAGTATTTTTTGTTTTTAATTTTGTTCTATTCCTGAAGTTCAAAATATTGATTATAATAAATACAATGTCGTAAAAGATTTAAATTACCATCTTAACGAAAATTGAATACCAAAATTGGGAGCACCGAAAAAAATCAGGCTGTATCGGGGTGGAGGGGGCAGGACCACAGCCAAATATTTTTTCAGGATTCAACGTGGTCAAACATGGCTACGTATGATGCTTACAAAAAATGGGTGCAATTCAGACGTTTGAAGTGTCTGAAATTCAGATGCAAAAAGTGTCTGAAAAAATTCAGACATTTTAAAATGTCTGAAAATTGAACACTCCGTTTCAGACACTTAAGTGTCTGAATTTCAGACATTTTAATTTGCAGTGTTGTAAACGCTTTGTATCTTATTCAGTTTTTCATGGCATATTTAAGAAATATTTTTCAATGGCATTGCAAATATTGATTAAGAAGCATTCTTTTTCTATAAACAAATAAACCACATTGCAATTAGTTCGGAAAAATAACTCGCTCAATAAACATATTGGGTCAAATGAGGAAATAAATATTTCACAACTCAAAATAATTTACAAACGAACTGTTCATTAAAACATTAATAATTTCAAAATGAGAAACCCTCGATTTTCTTCATATTTTTCAAATTAATACATTATTGAAGTAATATTAAACATTGTCAATTTCAAATTCAGATAATCAATAAAGATTTCATGCGTAAAAGTCATTATTATAAATGAGATCCATTTACATCGATGAAACTCTTTTGTTTACAGATTGCTGATAAATGAATTTTCTTCATATGAATTAGAAACTTTTGAAATAAATCATGCCATAATTTATTTCACTGCAATCAAACACCCTATATTTTTTATAAAATCGGAAAATAACTGTCGTTTCAAATATGTAAATATAATCATTTAGCTCCAGCCAAACGAAAACAAAATCAAGAGGTCTTCTGAAACTGTGTAAATAAATGAAAAGGATTTACTTTTTGAATTCACAAATTTTGAAAATAACGTAACTTTGTTTTGGGAAAACTCCAAGAGAACATTTATATTTTTATAAGAATTGACTATGCGGTAGAAAGTAACTGTCGAAAAGGATTTGACAAAAATAAACATTTTGCATTGGTTCTGTAAAACTGAATTAAATGTTGAAAATACTTTTTTTGGTATAGTAACAAACAATTGACAAGTAAAAATAGTATATAATATTTTTCGTCTTTTAAATTTTCTTTATTTTTTAAATTGTTTATAAAGTAGACAGTGTACTTTCGTGTTTGCTGGCAAATAAACTGCATCTCAGTTTCCCTGCTCAACATCTTGCATCGTCGGCGGGATTTCCGCGCAAATTCATCTTAAATGACTTTTGGAAGACAATTAACACAAAGAATAAAATAAGGTACAAAGATTAATTTTATAGATTACTGTACTAGGCATTTTGCAGCATAGATGAAACAATTTTTTTTTTTTTTTTAAGTAATATCAAGTATATCTTTTACATATTTTTTGTACTTTTCGTAGGGATGTAATGCAACTGGAAAAGTATATATATATTTTTGGTTATGTCATCGAAATGTCTGGGTTCGAGTTTTATAGAACAATGATTGTGCAAAGTATATGAGCGTATAATTTTCGACTGGAGCTAAGGTCTCGCGGTGAAACTGGTGTCTCTATAGTGACCTACAGTTTTCTACCTCTCAGCGTGTAGAAGCAGTCGAAGGAATGACGATTGGCTGTCATCTTAAGGAATGGTTAATGGGTTAGGGGGGGGGGTGGATTTGCAGTATACCCGATTTAAGTTTATATATTCTAGAGAAAATATAATAAAAAATATCACATCATGAATGGCTGTCCGCTGCAGGGATGGTTAATGGATGCAGGAGTGAACTTTGGAGTATACCCGATTTAAGTTTATATATTCGAGAGTATGATGTAAAAATATCATGTTAGATGAGACAAGAAATGAAAATAGTTTTCTTTAAGTCTGATCGTTTTGAATTCTATTATCCAGATGATTTTTAGGACCTAATGTGCTTTGCTTCTAGTTCTCAATTTTCCGAGAAGTTAGCTCAAAATTATGATCTTAAGTTATGGAGCATATCTCTTTAAAGGCAGCAGGTTTATTTCAAAGAAGTACAAAAGTAATGTGTGATTTTCAGATCCTAAACAATATTTCAAGTCGAGCATTCTAGAAGTGAAGTTATTTGAAGTGGAATTCGTTAAAATATTACACGAATCGTGCGATCCCTGGTCCTAGCGCGAACACAAAAAGCGTTATTGCTGATTCTGTTTCTCAATGTTATGAAGAAGGATACCCTTTTATGAAACCTTGAAAATGGTTTGCTAGAAATGGTTTATTTAATATAGCTATTTTTACTTTTCATTATGTTGTTTTACGTGTCAAGTAATTTCCAAAATTAAATGTTTTATAGAGGTTAAGAGGGCAATTTTTATTTATTCATTTATTTTTCCTTTGTAATAAAATAGCCAAAAATCTTGGCATGCCGATATTTCTGCTTTGCCTCGATGATTATGTTTAAAATATTTTATGCAAAACAATTATTTTAACATAACATTGTTAGAAAACTCTAAATTCGAAATAAATATGAGATCACATGTAATTTTTTTTTTTTTTAATCTTAAAAAATTGGGGTGAATTTCCTATCACTTCATCAATATTCTGCGCAATAAAGGATTGTTAGTAATACTAAAGGCGTGCTTTTTACTCTAAAAGAAAACAAAATAGGTACCTTTGTTTTATGCATCATACCTGCTCTGAGACAGAACGTTTTGAAAGATCTATTACTGTACGTTTTATACAACATACAAAATACACTTTCTCAGAACGTTCTAAATAGTACTGTTTCTACACGATTAACACAATGCTCATATGACACTAAGCACGGTGTTTGAACGATTCTCGCCGTCACTGCACGTTCATTTGAATGCTTCGGTACTACTTTGGATCTGACTGGATATCTGATCCGCTTAATATTTCATATAAAAGGGAAATTCTAAGTTATGAACTCCTAAAATATTTCAGAATATCGTTGAATTTCATTAAAGCCAAAGCTATTTTTATTATAGAAGCGAAAGAAGTTATTGCATCACTTGTGAATTTGTAAAAGTTATATAGTAAACCCATCTCAAAATTTCACAAGATATTTCTGATATAATGCGTGTTTTTGCAGTTACTTCCTACCAGCAGCTGAATGATAAGGGATTTTTTACCAATTGTTATATTTCATTGTAACTATCAACGATCTCTTATTAAAAATTGGCAATCTATGAAGCAAATCTTATCATCCAGTTACTTTTAGAAAGTAACTTAAAAAACACTTAGTGTATAGCCAATATCTGTATGAAAATTTGCTATAATGAACTAGAATAAGTTACTGATTTATTTGGTATTAAGCAGCGAATAGACCATCTTTCTAACTGTTATCAGTATGGGTGTCTTTTCTTGTGGCCACGCGGTGTTTTTTATCTTTAATGACTTTAAAAGGAAAGGGACTAATGTCTTGCAAAAGAGGAACTTCTTATGAGCTTCTTATCTCCTGACCTATTGTTGATTCCCCTCATTCTTTTATAAATAAACCGCAAAAGGGTCCAGAACAAAAGATTTTCATGAAAACTGTAGGAGGATAGCAAAACAAGCGTTTATACGCAGCCTTAGAAAAAGGTGTTGATTTTCTCTTATTGAATATTCAATAGTTTCAATTCAAATTTCAACAGAATTTTTTTCTCGTGCATTGCAGAATTTGCTGTAAATGTCATGAAATTTGGCTGAAAACTTTCAATTTTATGAGCATAAAACTTGTTGAGTGAAAATTATTTGAATTTTTAGAAGAAACGTTTATGTTTTTGTCAATATAAGCGCTATTTTTATGAAAGTTTATAAACACATTCGACACAGCAAGAAATTTTTTTTTCATAATTTTTAGATCATTTCCAGGACTTTATGATACACAGTAATAAAAATATATTTTTATTCAGTTTTTTGTTGCTCCCGTAAATGCACTAGTGACTGAATTTTCACTGAAAAGTGTGGTTAAAGAATATTCTTTGCAATGCATAATTGCAGAACAATTTCTCTGGTACTCCTTCTTCTTCTTCTTCACATTTCGTAGAAATTCATAAGTGATGGAATAATAGTTTTCTCTACTGTGGTCAAAAGTTGGAAAAACGTTATCATTTATGCAAAAAGAAAAAAAAAACATCAAATCATTTTTATTATTTAATTCTTTATATGAAAATTTTGTTTTGTTTTTATGCTACATGATTATTTATTATTTTTTAATCATTAAAGGATTCTCTCAACATCTCAACATGTATTATCTATAAATCTACAAGAGAAAAAATTTTAAATCTTACTATGAGCAACAACTTCAATTCGGATAAAAATAGATTTCTAATTTCGGCCTATAAGTAAAGAAAACATTAAATCACAAGAAAAAAATAAAAATGTCAGAAAAATCTCATTTCTTGCCTCAACATGGAAAAAGATAATTAATTTTCCGGCCCTTAATCCATCGTTCTTTATACAAAAGTATCGTGAATATCATAAAAATTCATGCATTTTTCTTTCTTTTTTATTCTTAAAGTAAATGAACCCTTCAGACAATTTTCGAAAATCTACTGAGAGAAAGTGTAAAAATATTATTTTTCAAACAGAAGTAAAGGTCTGTTGTTTGAGACTGGTGTCTATTCTGAATCCCATGAGAAAATTTTAGGTATCCATTTTTTCGGGATATTGGAAAAACGTTATCATTTATGCAAAAAGAAAAAAAAAACATCAAATCATTTTTATTATTTAATTCTTTATATGAAAATTTTGTTTTGTTTTTATGCTACGTGATTATTTATTATTTTTTAATCATTAAAGGATTCTCTCAACATCTCAACATGTATTATCTATAAATCTACAAGAGAAAAAATTTTAAATCTTACTATCAGCAACAACTTCAATTCGGATAAAAATAGATTTCTAATTTCGGCCTATAAGTAAAGAAAACATTAAATCACAAGAAAAAAATAAAAATGTCAGAAAAATCTCATTTCTTGCCTCAACATGGCAAAAAGATAATTAATTTTCCGGCCCTTAATCCATCGTTCTTTATACAAAAGTATCGTGAATATCATAAAAATTCATGCATTTTTCTTTCTTTTTTATTCTTAAAGTAAATGAACCCTTCAGACAATTTTCGAAAATCTACTGAGAGAAAGTGTAAAAATATTATTTTTCAAACAGAAGTAATGGTCTGTTGTTTGAGACTGGTGTCTATTCTGAATCCCATGAGAAAATTTTAGGTATCCACTTTTTCGGGATATTTAGTAGTATGTCATGGTAAATCCTGGTTTTAAAAATATTTAATGTTATTATCGATTCATTAAATTTAAATATGATTCTCGAGATACGGTATTCAAGGCGGTAAAGAATATAATTAAAGAAGACTTTCGTTTTGTCTTAAGATAATTTACACGGGCATAGCTGCCAACCTTTACGCTTTTTTGCTACCACTAAAATTTAATAGAGATTTTCGCCTTCTTTAATCGTGAGATTCCGACGATTAAATAAAAAGATATTTACCATAAAATTTTAGTGGTACGAAGGAAGCGTAAAAGTTGGCAGCTATGCACGGGGTTAATTAGTATTTAGTTGTAGTCTTTGTGGTATAATAAAAATGCTCGGCAAAAAATCTTTGCTTTCTGTGCCATAAGACATGTTCAGGGATGACAAGACTGAATGCAATCCTATGGGAAGTATGCGAGCTTTAAGACCCGTTTCATTGGAAACTAACCGACCGATTTTGATGAAATTTGGAATCAATATTCACTGTATTATGTTCAAGACTTATGGCGACTAAAACATTTTATTTTAGAACAACGGTAATTTTTCAGAACTTTTCTATTTTCAGAAATGTTTTTTTCTGAAACTAATTATTATTTTTTTAATTGTCGGCCACATATGATCTTATATTTATACTCTACCACCAAAATATTTTTTATCGAAATCGCTCAAGTACTTTAGGAGTTAATGGTGTTTTTAGCTGAAAAGTGCAATTTTTCGAAGAGCTAAAAAACTTAGACACTTCTAACTTCTGTGAAGTTCTTGCACAGTTTTATCAAACACGTGAATTAAAGTATATATAAACACTTGGATAGAATTTAGTTAGATATAATAAATGAATATAAAATGTTAGAGTAAAACTAATGTGAGTGAGACTTAGTCGTATTTTCCCTTAATGAAATATCATTTTACTACAACACACATTTGCTTAACACCAGATATAACAACTCATTATGTGCCTAAAAACATGATAATTTAGTAGGGAAGTATTATTTATATTTTGGAAAAATATCATTGACAAAAATTTTTATTTAAATCTAGTATAGTTTATAACAGATGGGTTCACATTGTCCTAATATATTTCACATTTCAAATTGCATTACTAATAATTTTTCATAATTTAATTGGTATCCGAATTCTCTGAAGATATTTACAAGAAAACTAGTGAAGTAATTTTTCATATTATATCTGTTAGAAACAGTAATACTGATATTTTTTTAGGTATTCAATGCAAATAGTTTATTTACAAAGGAGAGGAAATATTATTCTTATCTAATCAAAAAACAACTTATATAAATTGTCGCCAGGTCATAAACTTATTAGGATGAGCGAAGCGAATCCTCTACTAGGCTACACAAATTACATTTTGTCGCACACTTTACAAAAAAAACTATTCAGTATTTTGACTTGAAATTAAACATAAAAATAAATTATGACCTGTAGATTTGAACATTTTTTTTTTTTTTTTTTTTTACAGAATATCCTTAAATAATTTATTATTTTAATTAATTTATTTTACATACTTTTCCATTACGGACGCATTTTTGTAAATAAAAAATGAAACACGTATATTTTCAGAAGAAAAAATAAATCATGGAGTTAGTCATTGTAGATAGAAACATGATTAATTAAATAGTTTCACAATTTTTTTAATGAAATTTCTAAAATGCCTTTTTTATGAAAATTGTAGCATATTTTTAATGAATTAAAATTTGTGAAAATTCAGTTATTTACATTCAATAATAAAAGTATTTTTCAGTGTTAAGAATTCAAATACACAATTTATTCTTATTATGTGAAAACATTTACGCAGACGATACTTACGCATTTAAAAAATATATATTATGATTTTTTTTTTGTAAAGTAGCAACAAAAGAATTGTAAACAAAGAAGATTAATTGTTAAATTCGTTATATCATAAACTAGCTGTTTAACCCGTTCTATGCACGGGAGTTCATGAATTTAATTCTAAAACCACAATTAAAAATAAGTATTCGATTTAGTCAAATATTTTACTACTACTGTACCCTTTTTTTAATGAAATTAAATTTATCATGTTACTAAGGCAGCAAACATTAAAAACGATATCTTTGAAATAAGGGAATAAAACATTTTGTTGATGTTTGTGATAAAATGTGTTTCTTTATTTTTAAAAATTTGTAATAATAAAGCGCAATTAAATAATCTCTTATTATTTGCATGTGACGTACGTAATATGCAATGCGCCTTGCAATAGAAAGGTAATTGTTGTGGTAAGAATTTTATTGTGAATTTTTAATTGTTGGCAGCTGCTATAACAAAAAATGTTTAAATTTGATAGAAAATTGCTGAAAATTTTGTGGTTTTTTATTAATCAAAATTAAAATATAAATTATTTCGATTCCGGATTGCTTTAGTTGCCTCGGCCGTGTTTTAATACACGTGTACATAACATTTCACAATTCTGGCTTCCAAACTGTGGATTTGTATAGCATTACAGACAGACAAATTTTCCATTTTATATATTAGATAAAAAATTCCGAGGCAATTCTTAGTTATTTGGCTGAATTTACATTTCTGAAATGCGCCAAAACATAAAATAACGTTTTTGCTTAATAAAGATGCAAAAATAATGTAAAAAATTATTGTTACTTTCAAATATTTATCTTATTACTAGCGGGCTCTGCCCACTGCAAGCTAGGCTCGCAAACTCCCGTTCAGACACCACAGAATCTAAAAGCACGTTAATCTGATCGATTTTAAAAAGATTAGAGAAGATTGAATTATAATGAAAAAACCTGTAGCGATCTCCCTGTAAACGGATTTCCATTCATTTCCCTTTGGTTGCGAAAATTTAAGGCCGAATCATTTGCTGTTAAGACATCCAATGGTTGTTTTCTTGTTTGAATAAAAAAGATCAGTTAAACATTTGAAAAGAAGCTAAAATAAAATAAATTAAGTAAACAGAGTCTTTGCCTCCCGATATTTTTAACAGCGTTCTAATACGATTTACATAATACAATTTACTACAATTACTACAATTTACTGCTTTAACCCCTTCAAAGGCGGTGGTTGATTTTTGGACCACTTTATTTTAATTCTTAAATGCCACATTGGTACCAGAATATAGGAATGAAAATTTTCCATTTATTGAGTAAGTGAACAACAGTCCCTGCGGCTTTCGATTGAGTTTGACGCATTTTTTGCAGCTCCGCCAAAGTTTCCTATTTAACTGGTAATTATTCATTTTTTGACTTAGTAGCACATGCATGTTTATTTCCTATCAAATATTGTTCATTTCTATATGATTTTTCTGTAATTTGCCTACTTTAAACTTATTTCTTATGACTTTGTAAATTTTTGTTCATTGCCGAGGCCTAATTTAGTGCTCGCGGCATCAGTTAGTTTGCTATTTCATTTATACTTCTGTTATTTACGTTTATTTTTAATTATTTTCAAAGTTTATTACCTTCGGCTATCAATTAGCTTCAGTCTGTTGTATTTTCTTTATTAGTTCCTGATTAATTAGCGGTTTATTTTTGGCTTTTTGTGTCCGGTGGGCGTTTCCCGCTGCGTTTGTTTTGATCGCCATCTTGCTTCATTGTAGAGTTGAGCTGTGTCATGCTACTGTCGGACTAATATTTTGTAGTGTGTTGGAGATTTTGTATTATGGAGTTAGCCTTGTTTAAATACTTTCAATTAACTTTGTTATTTTAATCTGTACTTGATATAGATTTTATTTGTTGCTGGGTTTCGCATTAAGTTGTGTAGTGTGTTGGAGATTTGGTATATGGAGTGAGCCTTGTCTAAATGCTTTAAATTTAATCTGTACTTGTTTTAGATTATATATTGTTGCTGGGTTACGCTTTGAGTTCTGCAGTGCAGTGGAGATTTTGTATTATGGAGCTAGTCTTGTCTAAATGCTTTACATTTATTTTGTTAATTTAATCTGGACTTGGTTTAGTTTGTGTGTGGTTTCTAGGGTACGCTTTGAGATTTGTAGATTTTTTGGTTATTTTTATCACATGTTCTGTGTATTTGGCGGATGGCAATTTGGGTTTTTTTTTTCCAGTTTTAGTAGTTTTGCTTCACTTTGGTTCATTTGTCTATTTGTCGATCCAGCTGGGTGGCTATATATATATACACTGAGAGTTTGTTCTGTTTGTGACCGGCTGCTTGTCCTTCTACGTCATTCTGTGGTAGTTTTGTCTTTGTAATTGTTCATTGGTAATGGGGAAGTTGGAGAATTTACTGGAGGAAGTAGAGGAATTGGAGTTTCCAACCTCTATTAGAAAAGTTCAATCATTTCTTTATGAGACTTTGGAGAATCAGCGGAACAAAGGTGGGAAAGTGACTGAAAATATTATGACAACTGTCAGACATTGTTTCGACTACATTTCTGAAAGATTGGTTAAGGCTCACAGAGACTGTGTTGCCAATGAGGTGAAGATAAAAACAATGGTCACTGACAACAAGGCCTATGAGGCCCTTGCCCAGCGTTTCTCTACTGTTAGGGAGGTTTTGGATGACTCTCATAACAAAGCTGACGTTGTTAAAACTAGGCACGGGCAAGACTCTGACTACTCAGTTATCATTACGTCCTCTGGAGATGATTCCATAGACAATGTTAAAAAAGAAGTAAAGAATATGTGGCGAGGAATTACAGATATCCCGACTCCGGGAGATGTTGTGGTTACAAAGGCTGGACAATTGATTTTAAAGGTTAAGTCAAAGAGTGATAGCGAAAAATTGAAGAATTTGCTTGTTGAATCGGAAATCAAGGACAAAATAAAAGTGGAGACTCCGCGTAGGAAAAGAGAG